>OX246737.1:67563668-67628668 GCA_945910005.1 Isoperla grammatica | reverse complement strand
TTCAATCGATCAACCAATAAGCCAGTGAACGAAATAATAATACTCATTTCGTAAAATAGGTAAGCACGTGCAGTTTCAGCCTCCAAGTACATGAGGCGTACGTAATGTGCCACGAGGGGGGTGCTTGCGTTAAAAATCATTGTATGGTTTGTCGTTATTGATCAACCTAACTAACCTCGAAGTAATCTTCAAGGTGGGAAAAAAAAACAAAGAACAATACCTGCAGAGTGTAGACTCAGGAATGCATATGCTATGTGAAATATACGAGCAGTCTAGTAACCATGCAACCAATAGGACAGCGACAGGAATGCACTCCAAATGACGTCATTCATTTCAACTTGTAAGATGTAAGGTGATTGAACTAAATCGTAGATAAATTTCGGTACTCGTCTCTGCGGATGGATCTGCCTCGGGGCTTGTGTTCTCATCCATTGATGTGCGTCTCGTTACGTCACTGTTGGGCGGTTGAGGGGGTGGGGGGTGAGGGGGGGGTCATGGTTGACCGCCGCGCGCGACCCAGGGTCCCCGCACTCGCAGATGTGGTCATAGACCTGCTTCTCAAGGTAGCTTCGTAGCATCCTGCGTGCTACAGTGCTCACTCATATGATCACTAGCTCACCGGCCGGCACCACGTTCACCTCACAACGTTACTACCATCTTGTTCACCATTACATGATAGCACCCCTATGATCACTCGCTCACCGGCCGGTACCACGTTCACCTCACAACGTTTACCATATTGTTCACCATTACTGGTTTCGTTATATATTACATAAATCATTAAAATTATCTTTTTATATTTTATTTTAGATCAGCTTTCAAGGCGGAGGGAATTCACCCCAGCGTGTGAAGCATTCAGGCAGAGTGGAGTAGTAGTTTCTGTTCTTGGACAGCCCTAGCACGCGAGTGTTGGAGTGTTCTCGCAAGAGTACAGTTTGTCCGTATGACACCGCAAGCGAGGAACCACAGAGGGGGGCGGGGCCGCTGTACGTCGCTCAAACGGTGTACGCGTAATACACGGTGTACCGAACAGTTCCGGTCCAAGTGGGATTGCCCTACCGTCGATACTTGCGAGACTGCATAGTGTTCTGCAATCGGCGGTCACCAGTAGGTCACAGCTCACTCACCACAACTTGAGACAAGCGCATAATATGCGCATTATGTATTAAAAAAGGAATACACGTAGTTTCTTTTTAATTAGAAGGATTTTTGGTATTGGAATCTTGTCAAACTAGCACATCTACAAAAATGTGTTTAGCCCCCATATATTTATTTTACCCCCCCCCCCCCCCCCCCCCCCCTAAAAAACGGTTTCATGTTGATGTACAAATGTGCAATCCAATCAAAACTGACGTGCTTTTTTATTTCATTTCATTTCATTTCATTTCATTTCATTTCGTTTCGTTTCGTTTGTTTCGTTTCGTTTCGTTTCGTTTCGTTTCGTTTCGTTTCGTTTCGTTTCGTTTCGTTTCGTTTCGTTTCGTTTCGTTTCGTTTCGTTTCGTTTCGTTTCGTTTCATTTCGTTTCGTTTCGTTTCGTTTCGTTTCGTTTCGTTTCGTTTCGTTTCGTTTCGTTTCGTTTTTATTTTATTTTATTTTATTTTATTTTATTTTATTTTATTTTATTTTATTTTATTTTATTTTATTTTATTTTATTTTATTTTATTTTATTTTATTTTATTTTATTTTATTTTATTTTATTTTATTTTATTTTATTTTATTTTATTTTATTTTATTTTATTTTATTTTATTTTATTTTATTTTATTTTATTTTATTTTATTTTATTTTATTTTATTTTTATTTCATTTCATTTCATTTCATTTCATTTCATTTCATTTCATTCCATTCCATTTCATTTCATTTCATTTCATTTCATTTCATTTCATTTCATTTCATTTCATTTAATTTCATTTCATTTAATTTCATTTCATTTTATTTTATATTTATTTATTTATTTTTTTATTTTATTTTATTTTATTTTATTTTATATATATATATTTTTTATTATTTTTTCCTATGTTTCCTAATGTTTTAAAACAATCAGAAATCAAAATTATTTTACTAGCTAATTTGCGATTACATTTGCTGCCAGACTTCAAAGACCACGGGGCATTTTACTTTGAAAGTTAGGGTGGCCGAGTGGGTACCTAAATGGTAGGTTCGCTTCCCCCCCCCCCCCCCCCCCCCCCTCCCCTCCCGGATGCGAGTGAGCCACCAATATGTTTCTCTTGTATTTGTTATTACGACTTGTATAATGTATATGTGAGTCTTGTATATGTGAGTACGAGCCATCAAAGATATACACTTTTGATTTATTGGTCAACAGTGATCGAGTGAGTCAACCTATACCACAAGTGTCTCATATTCAAGGTAATAATTCAGTCGTTTTTTTTTCATCGAAATGGTATATTTTGTTAATGGAAAGTGTCTGAAAGTATAGTCTAATTTTGCAACATACGAAAACAATAACCTCTACGTCAAAAACCGCACAAAATTTTCATTTTTAAATTATATCACAAGATGGGCTTCGAAATCGAAAATCTGAATCAACAGCGCCCTGTGGCTTAGTAAGCCCTACACAATGAATGCTCTAAGTTGTGACTTATATTATCATTAGTATTTTTTTTAATAAATATATTATTTTATTACTAATCATCGAATTATAATTTAAATACTACGCTTATGGTTTTAATATTTTTGTCAGTCTGTAGGGCTTACCAAAGCACAGTGCGCTGCTGACTTATATTTTCGATTTCTTGTTGCAATCTTGAGATATAATTTAATAATGAATATTTTCTGCGGTTTTTGACGTAGAGACAATTGTTGAAAATAATAATTTCTTGTGTTTTTATTTATTGACACGACATTAACGTTTTGCTTATTTGTATGAGCAATTTGAACAGATATTGATCAATTTCATTGTATGACATATAAACACAATGCAATTGACCCTCAATTACACTAATCAATCACACTAATCACATGGCGCTTTCCAATGGGCTGCACTCAGTGTGCACTGGTGTGTCTACTGTATTGTTGTGTATTGTTAGACGTGCACCCGGTGCAGTCATAAGTAACGCTTCGTTCTTTTCTTAGTCATAAATGGAAGTCAGCCCTCTCATATTCCTTTATTCATTACACATTGTCAATATCAATCGACAGAATGTATAGAAGCATATTTCGAATACTGCCTGTTCTGTTCGTCATTAAGGTGCTCATTGCAACAATGCTTGAAGGTCACACGCTCGCATCGCACAACTACAATAACATCAATTAAGTAATTGTAAATTTCCCAGAAGAGAAATATTATTCAGGCAAATGTTTTATGATATAATTTAAAATAAAAACTAGTACTGTCCGCAGTTTTGGGGCTAATAACAAGTGTCGTAATCAGCATTGCCAACCGCGATGCGACTAAACAATTTATTTTTCCCTGACGTGCGCTGTTTCGAAAGGCAACATTTGTTACGTAATACATTGTACAAACATAGAAGTTACTGGATATTGAACGGACAGCCGTAATTTAATAATCCCTATAGTTTTAAAGTGTTTGCTAACTTAGCATCGTTTTTATTTGTTATAGTGGTTCTTTTTGCCTACTTCTAGGTTCGTAACGAAAGGTTCTGGGGCCGAGCCCCAACCACCCCAGATTATCGCCAGTACACGAAAACACATCCAAGCAATTCACAAAGATTAATTATGCACCTGAACAGACGGTAGTGATGTATACAAAGCGTCTGTACGCCGTTCACACAATACATGTGAGCACCGGTAATTACATGATCAATGTAAACATGCTTATCTTCTTGACTATCATGATAATAATGTAAGAGGAGGTTCGTGGCGGACCAGACATTATGTATATAATATATTATGCACCCCACACAACATCCTAGACTTAAAAGGGTGTGTCCTTTCAGAAAAAGTATATGCTTACTTACTGAGTTGGTTTGCTCATACTACTTTGAAGATAAGATGGCAAAGTTCTGGATCAACAGCTTACGAAATACGGTGTTTTTGGCAAAGAATATGGATTAAAATGTAGTAAATGGACACACACACACATACATACATACATACATACATACATAGTTACATACATACATACATACATACATACATACACACATACATACATACATACATTCATACATACATACATACATACATACATACATACATACATACATACATACATACATACATACATACATACATACATACATACATACATACATACATACATACATAGTTACATACATACATACATACATACATACATACATACATACATACATACATACATACATACATATATAAATACATAGGTACATACATACATACATACATACATACATACATACATACATACATACATACATACATACATACATACATACATACATACATACATACATACATACATACATACATACATACATACATACATACATACATACATACATACATACATACATACATACATACATACATACATACATACATACATACATACATACATACATACATACATACATACATACATGCATACATACATACATACATACATACATACATACACACATACATACATACATACATACATACATACATACATACATACATACATACATACATACATACATACATACATACATACATACATACATACATACATACATACATACATACATACATACATACATACATACATACATACATACATACATACATACATACATACATACATACATACATACATACATACATACATACATACATACATACACACATACATACATACATACATACATACATACATACATACATACATACATACATACATACTTACATACATACATACATACATACATACATACATACATACATACATACATACATACATACATACATACATACATACATACATACATACATACATACATACATACATACATACATACATACATACATACATACACATACTTCCTAAGGTCATATTCTTCAAATACACACTATAGCAACTATAGCACAGAATAGATATACAACCTGCATAGAATGCAACGTGTAGCATATAAGCAGTTTATAATACATAATCATAAAATATACATTCAAAACTGAAATATGCATACTCATAATGCAATCCTTGAAACATTTTTCTGGTACTAGCTTCAATTGCTGTAGAAACCAAGCTCCACTTTCTGGGTACTGATATACAACCACATGCTTCAACACAAAGTACGCCTATAATATTGGATAATGGATTAATTTGTTCGTCTTTTTACCCGTTCACAAGGAATATGATGCAATATACACTGTTGGAACCAACAATACGGTTACCTGTGAAAGAACTAACAAGTAAGGTGGACTTAAGAGTGACTAAACGTGCAAAGTGTCGCAAGTGCCCACGACTACGAAGGAAGATAATTCAACACTGGTCATGGCTGCCTCGACAAACGAAATGCAAACAAACGCAGTACGGAACTCCAGTGTAATCTCGTTTGAATAACGTGATCACTGATGCAAAAGAGATAAATTACTAAAAGAGACATGGCCACAAAAACAAAAGGACTATGACAACCTCATCACCAGATCCTGATAGAGAAGTCACAACAAACAAAGTCTATGACAACCTCATGACCAGATCCCGATACAGAAGTCCCAACAACAAGGACTATGACAACCTCATGACCAGATCCCGATACAGAAGTCCCAACAACAAGGCCTATGACAACCTCATGACCGGATCCTGATAGAGAAGTAACAACAACAAGGACTATGACAACCTCATGACCAGATCCCGATAGAGAAGTAACAACAACAAGGACTATGACAACCTCATGACCAGATCCCGATAGAGAAGTAACAACAACAAGGCCTTTCCAACCTCATGACCAGATCCCGATAGGGAAGTAACCTCAACAAGGCCTATGACAACCTCATGACCAGATCCCGATAGAGAAGTCACAACAACAAGGACTATGACAACCTCATGACCAGATCCCGATAGAGAAGTAACAACAAAAAGGACTATGACAACCTCATGACCAGATCCCGATAGAGAAGTAACAACAACAAGGCCTATGACAACCTCATGACCAGATCCCGATAGAGAAGTAACAACAACAAGGACTATGACAACCTCATGACCAGATCCCGATAGAGAAGTCACAACAACAAGGACTATGACAACCTCATGACCAGATCCCGATAGAGAAGTCACAACAACAAGGACTATGACAACCTCATGACCAGATCCCGATAGAGAAGTAACAACAACAAGGCCTATGACAACCTCATGACCAGATCCCGATAGAGAAGTAACAACAACAAGGACTATGACAACCTCATGACCAGATCCCGATAGAGAAGTCACAACAACAAGGACTATGACAACCTCATGACCAGATCCCGATAGAGAAGTAACAACAACAAGGACTATGACAACCTCATGACCAGATCCCGATAGAGAAGTCCCAACAACAAGGACTATGACAACCTCATGACCAGATCCCGATAGAGAAGTAACAACAACAAGGACTATGACAACCTCATGACCAGATCCCGATAGAGAAGTCACAACAACAAGGACTATGACAACCTCTTGACCAGATCCCGATAGAGAAGTTACAACAACAAGGACTATGACAACCTCATGACCAGATCCCGATAGAGAAGTAACAACAACAAGGACTATGACAACCTCATGACCAGATCCCGATAGAGAAGTAACAACAACAAGGACTATGACAACCTCATGACCAGATCCCGATAGAGAAGTTACAACAACAAGGACTATGACAACCTCATGACCAGATCCCGATAGAGAAGTTACAACAACAAGGACTATGACAACCTCATGACCAGATCCCGATAGAGAAGTTACAACAACAAGGACTATGACAACCTCATGACCAGATCCCGATAGAGAAGTAACAACAACAAGGACTATGACCACCTCATGACCAGATCCCGATAGAGAAGTTACAACAACAAGGACTATGACAACCTCATGACCAGATCCCGAAAGAGAAGTTACAACAACAAGGACTATGACAACCTCATGACCAGATCCCGATAGAGAAGTTACAACAACAAGGACTATGACAACCTCATGACCAGATCCCGATAGAGAAGTTACAACAACAAGGACTATGACAACCTCATGACCAGATCCCGATAGAGAAGTTACAACAACAAGGACTATGACAACCTCATGACCAGATCCCGATAGAGAAGTAACAACAACAAGGACTATGACAACCTCATGACCAGATCCCGATAGAGAAGTTACAACAACAAGGACTATGACAACCTCATGACCAGATCCCGATAGAGAAGTAACAACAACAAGGCCTATGACAACCTCATGACCAGATCCCGATAGAGAAGTCACAACAACAAGGACTATGACAACCTCTTGACCAGATCCCGATAGAGAAGTTACAACAACAAGGACTATGACAACCTCATGACCAGATCCCGGTAGAGAAGTTACAACAACAAGGACTATGACAACCTCATGACCAGATCCCGATAGAGAAGTAACAACAACAAGGACTATGACAACCTCATGACCAGATCCCGATAGAGAAGTAACAACAACAAGGACTATGACAACCTCATGACCAGATCCTGATAGAGAAGTCACAACAAACAAGGACTATGACAACCTCATGACCAGATCCCGATAGAGAAGTAACAATAAGGACTATGACAACCTCATGACCAGATCCCGATAGAGAAGTAACAACAACAAGGACTATGACAACCTCATGACAAGATCCCGATAGAGAAGTAACAACAACAAGGACTATGACAACCTCATGACCAGATCCCGATAGAGAAGTAACAACAACAAGGACTATGACAACCTCATGACCAGATCCCGATAGAGAAGTCACAACAACAAGGACTATGACAACCTCATGACCAGATCCCGATAGAGAAGTTAAATAAAATGTCTCACTTCCAGGCATGTTTATTCTGGCTCACAGTCATGCATGCATTCCCAGTGGTGTATTTCCAATAAAAGCAGTGGCGGAACGCAATTGATTACATGTATTTAACATGCATACAATGTTCCCATCCCAACCAGCTCGAAAAAGGTTCGGAACGACGTTACACCAATAGAAAATGCACTGCGAAAGTTTAAGGACTTGTGTATGTCTACGTTAATTGTATCAAAACTGATTTTGTACGTTCCGCGCTGAACAACAAAATCGATTACCGTTATTAAACGGTTAGTATCGATTTGATGTCCTTCCAGAGTGTTAAGAAGTGCGACTCCGGGCGTTCTCGGCCAGGCGATAATCGATATGGACATCGACAACTCGGCCAAGGCTGATACGAGACGCTCGTCGTTTCTAGGACAGCCCACGTGACACGTGATCGAAGTCGACGTCTTTCAACGTCTGACGTTGATTAATTCCATTGACTAATGACGACCTCTAATGACACCTCTTTTATACACAAAATGTCAACAGGTGGATCTAAAAAGGAATTAATTTGTCATGATTTGTCTCTCTCAGGCAGTCCTAATCGTGCTCAGGGTCCCACTTACCTCCAGCTCGGCAGGCGTTTTTACATGTTCACAGTCCGTAGAGAACCAGTCTTTTAAGAGCATTTCGAAGCAATAGCGGATGACCTGAGTTCGAATCCGGTATGTCCCGACCTACCTCACCAGAGAGCTGTTTGACTGTGGCGCCACTTTCACCAGCGGCGCATTGGGAAACTAGCTCGATCGACAGGATGGGCACAATAATAGCCACCACCACAGGGAAAATTGAATTAATTTAACACGTTCATTCCATAAGCTCGTAAACCAATAACGGTCTACATTGTGTTCTTATGAAGCAATTTGAACTCCGATAACCTTGTTACAGGTTTATGCTGTTTTGGTGGTCAATGTGTCCTAGTGCTGAACGGTGACAAAACGCTTAGCTGGCGGTGTAATTTGATGTAAACGCCAAAACAAGACATTTTAGTCAAACCTTGTGTTTATATTATCACGTGTATGAATCAGTTAGACGGACTCTGCCGTGGGTCCCAACGGTTGTACCGTACTGACACGTTTTTATACCTCGGATGTTCTTAGCTAAGGACGCATTATGCAACCTTTTGACATTGATACATTATTATGTAATGGTACGCTGCTGAATGTACTCAGTTTTGTGGACAGCATTATATTATGTTTTTAATTCAACGAATTAATAATCTAAATATAGCATTGTTATAAATATAAATAACAATTTTAAATGAATATTATTTTGTAATTATTGTAAGTTCCACCACCGAGACCAGGAGAGGAATGCCAAGACGTGCTGACATCGGTGCTGACAGCATGAGAAGAGATATAGCATAGCCCTGTATATAATGTCCCAATAATAACGATAAATTCATTACTTCATTCATTCATTCATTCATTCATTCATTCATTCATTCATTCATTCATTCATTCATTCATTCATTCATTCATTCATTCATTCATTCATTCATTCATTCATTCATTCATTCATTCATTCATTCATTCATTCATTCATTCATTCATTCATTCATTCATTCATTCATTCATTCATTCATTCATTCATTCATTCATTCATTCATTCATTCATTCATTCATTCATTCATTCATTCATTCATTCATTCATTCATTCTTTCATTCTTTCTTTCCGCACACGCGTGTAAAGACTTTTAATTTATTGCTCTCGTCCGACGTTATGAAGTATGAATGAACACACCCTATGTTAATTATGTAACAAAACACATTTTGTGTTTATGTATTGTTGAGAAAGTATTGGTAACTCATTATTTTATATCTTTGTAAATCTAAAGGAGTACGGCCATCTACCTTCTCCAGGTGGAAAAGGTTAACAAACATCGTATATTATGTTATGTTTACATTATGCACACACGAATTATTAGTTTAACTTTTAATGTTTTTCTACGAATTACGAACTTGCGATTTGTGATATTTTCTCCGTGATCCCTTTCAAGTAACGAGGAATATAGGAGTGAAATATTGTGTCTGTGGGTTCAACGAGCGATCATGTGAACCTGACTGGTCGTTTAAAGAAATCATCAAGACACGGAGATTTTAAAGTAAAATTTTAAATTTTATATTCTGTGTATAAATTTTTAAATGTTGCACGTTTGAGTCATTTCAGCCATAATCCGGCTTAATTGAAAGGAAACAAAACCAGAAAAGCCGGTTTGACTGAAACAAATTAGAGAACAATTACTCAAGAAACTATAAACCTTGTTTGCAGTTGATTCATCGTGTTGTTTGGCAGTAAAACAGATCATTGGACACGTGTGGAGACTATTAACTTTAAACATACATATGATAAACATGTTTCGTTTTAATTTGTACCTTGAGAAAGGGTACAGAGCACACATAATGTAAACAATAGTGGCAACAAATCAGGCTAAATTATTTATTTATTTATTTATTTATTTGATTGTAATTAAGGCCAGTGTCGGGCACAATGCCCTCTTTAGCCTGATGAGAGATGATTGATGAATGATAATGAGGAAGGGAGGAGGTGAAGCCTGGTACCGGCACGTAGCCTACTTCTGTCGAAAAGTACCAAATAGACCATCGGCTATATGTCCCATCCGAAAGGACGGTGTAACTTTAACCAGTCATATAGGTTTCTCCACTAACCTGGACTGCCGAGCAGTTGACGAGAAGAACGAAGCTGTTACCCAAGCATTGGAACCCTCCAATCCGCTCTTACCGACGGTAACTAGTGTTTCAGAGAAAAGTGGTCACCCATCCACCTCCTGACCTAGCCCGAGGTTGCTTAACTTCGGTGTTCGTATGGGAACAAGCTACGCGACCGCGGCTAAACCGTTAGGCTCCAATAGGCGTATCAAAACATCAAAAACAGTATAAGATGCAACGTTTTTCTTGTAAACAGGTGAAAATAATCTCATAATTGAAATTGCATATTAAAGATGTAGACATGTTAAATCTAGGCTTGTAGTTGTATGAAGGAAGCTGTATTTTTATAAATGACAGGAAAAGTCGGAAAACCAATCAATATAATATAATGAAATGTACAGAATATATACGATTGAATAAAATATGTAGAATGGTGCTGAGGCTAAGTGCTGGGTGACAAAATGCAATAATCTGCGAACAGGATTTCCAGTGGTGGAAATCGAACCAAGAATATCTCCAATTTGTGTTCCGAGTTCCAACAATCAACACACTTCAAATGATAAACAATGAATGATCAACAAAGATCGAAGGGTTGGAAGAAGTACAAAGGAGTATAAAGCTTCAAATTTAAACTTTAGTCACGCTTTACTAAATTAGATACATATGTTTAAATACCCGTACCCCTACCCCGCTACCGGCCCCTTCCAAAGAAAACTACTCTACGTTTTTGGAAGTAATGTTGTAATTGTTATAAGTAGCACCGAAATTAAGTTACCTCCAAACATCATAATTAAATTATTTTTCTTCTGACAAAGCTGACACTTCTTTAACAAGTAGTCTTGTTACTTTTCCGCTGGGAAAAAAATAGTTGTCTAAACTGTTAAACCATACATTACCTACGTAGATGGATCAGCACTAGTGTATTATGTTATTTCCACCTGCTTGATTTTTCCGCTACAGATTTCTGGTAGTGAGCAATGGTCATTATTCAATTTATCACGTGCGTAACGTATTGCCATGACGAGTGACAATTCTCCATTTAGAAACACATTTATATCCCATTGATCGGTTTGAGTCATTTATAAAGTTATAAAGCTATTTATATAATATTTACCTATCGGAGGTCGAACAACAGTATCCATCGCCTGGAAAGAATTCTACATGCTGAGGTAATAGTTACAAGAAAACTACAATTCACAAGAGCAGTCTTTCTCTCCCTATGCGTATGCATACTATAGTTCAAATTCTGGCATTATTATTTTGATACAATTATATTTAAACAAAAAAACGTATCCTACATAATATACACGTTTTGGCGTCGTAGTAAGGGCTTAGTCCTGTAACCACCGTTCATGAGCTCAACAATCAAATCCTGGCGTTGATTTGGATGTCATATTTCATCATTTTCATATTCGCACTGTCGTGTACATCCCTATCGGCCATCGGTATCATTTAGCATAGTTGCCAGTAGAATGTGACGTAAAACTGTTTATAAATTTCAGTTTGTGCGAATACCATATCTCTTCTATTACAGTAATTTTACGTTTGTTTTATCTTCCTCGAGGACGTGTTTTCAGTCTCCCAACCACTGCGTCACGTTTAGTAGGACCAAGAACATAAGTGCCCCATGGATCCATGTTTTGACAGACAGTCAACCTGTGGGTTCCTCCACCAGACCACAAGCCGCTACTTTGTACTATTGAGTGACGATTACACGTATACGATTACTCTGTAATAAAACCCTTGGGCAGGTTAGCTGCCGCTCTTTGAGTCCGCCTACAAGCCAAGGTGAGCACAGCCAGATAGACAGAGGTGAGATGCTGGCTGGCATCATGCTTGGGTCATCGACATTGTTGTACTCCGCGCATTCTTCTGGTTGCCGAGCAGGACGCTTCCAGTCACAGCAGACGATGGAGATATGGATTCATATTATGATGGAATACTTGCCTCGAGGTCTAATAGGTTTAATCGTTCGTTGGGTTCTACGGCGAGAGAGAGCACAGTACTTTAATTGGGTATTACGTAATATTCAGTACATATTTTTGTGGAGTCTGATCGGAACTACGCGTATGTATCGTTATTAGTCGCGTGTGTTTTCGTGGACTAGCGAGAATAATTAACTAGGCTTGACCTCTTGACTGAAGCATCTGAGACTTGAACACAACAAAGGCACGTTCGTATAGATAGAAGGTACCGAAGATATTGGAAGCGCTCATTTCTCTTCCTTTACACCGCGTCGCGTCAACGTTATTTCAACGTCATAATTTTATATTTTCTAGAAGATTATAATTGCTTAGTTGAAACTTGATAAAAAAAAGTTGGTATACATAACTTAACCTTGACGAAAATTGGTAAATCATTTCAAGCTATAGTACATAAATTGTTTCAAAGCCAATGAGTAAGTTAACTTAGTTCGGTGGACCTTAACTCACGCAACGAACACGCACGCACAACAATGAGGGTCACTGTGACGATGATAGTATAAGACAATATACTTGACTTCCCAACCCAGCTACCACCTCTGAGAAGTAATAACCAATAGGCAATTACCCAAACGAACAGTTGAAGCGATTTTGAGAATAATATGAAATTCTTCCTCCCTCCCCCCCCCCCCCCCCCCCCTACAATCCTCAGATATTGCATCATCGGACCAACAACACACAGATCAAATTCCCCGCACTTTGAAGAAAATTACGGGTTCGAAGTTGATACAAATGAACTGTGGTGTACCGTAGCTTATAAGATTTCACAATCTGTGTGGGGGGGGGGGCGATAGGGCCCATCAGAAAACAAGAAAATTGCTTCTTCAAGGTTACTGTGGTAAAATACTGTCGGCCTACCATGTGTTTTACAACCACTTTCTATAACATTATATTAGCGTTTTTATTTAGTAGTATAATACTTGTTTCATTAGGAAAACGCAACTGTGTTTGTTATGTAACCAATAATATTCGTTAACAACGAGACTAGTGGAGGGGAAGCGGATTATCTACCTTATCGGCAGAACCGGATAAGATCGTTTTTCAGAAGTACCAGGAAAATTACTTTGAAAATAAAAATATTATATTTTTTTTCAGAAGTTTTTTTTTTACTTATAGTACAGTCTGCGGCGCCACTGAAAAGGGTTCCTATCTCCTCTGTACCAACTGTCCCCAGCAAGTGAAGATGGTGGTGCGAATCGAATCCTTTCTAAACTAAACAGAAGTTTCACGGGTTTACTAACTGAAACGTTTCTGGAACATTCCAACAGATCACTTTCTGAAACCATTTGGACTTGAACCCTGGTCCCCTGCGAAAATAATTCCTCTCAATCCAAAGTGATGACTGGTGAGGTTTTGAAGATTTGAACACATGTTGTCATTCCTCCGTTTTGCGACTTGGGACTTGCGTTGCTCCTCAGTGGAGCCAAAAGCCAACATTATTTACCAGTCAGCTTGAAGAAGTTAGTCGTTTAATTTTCCTTTTCATAGTCAGTGAGATGTGCGTCATTATTATTTATTGAACATGTTGATTTATTCCATCTTGAATAAAATTCCCAGCATCAACATGACGTGTAAATATAGCAATTTGCAGCCAATATGGGTAATACTGTGGGTACACGTACGGGGTACACGTACGGGGTACACGTACGGGGTACACGTATGGGGTACACGCCACGCCAACACTTGGGAGTGGTTATTGACACAAATGTGAGTTGCGTACATTACTAAAGGTTGCCGATAGGTTTCGTTTCATCCCACGCCAATGTGACAGAAATGATGCGCGCGCATGCCCAGTGCTCGGTGCGCACGTGGTTGCGGATAGTGATATCGTTGATTGCGAATGTATGGTATTGACTGGTGGGCTGGAAGGACCGTTTGGTGACTGTCGTCCTACTCTATTCTATTCTATACTTATTGGTCAGTGTAAGTCACACGATTACCAATACTTTACAGCTCTGTCGCCTGTAATGGCCGGCTGCTGAGTGTTGGGCACTACCAACATGACAGAAAGACAAAACGGTCCTTTCATGCGTTATCTCGTCGTGATAAAGGGGAGGTGGTGTCATATCTGATTCATCTTTTCACGTTGCCCTTTTGGAGATTGTTCCAGGTTTCAAGGAAATTTGAGAAGTATATTATATTTATTTTGCAATTCAAAAAATGATTGAATATCTTACTTTCCAAGTGTTGTGGCTTTATAACAATAAATAATAAATACATAAATGTATATAAGTCGGTCATCTCCTTTGCGACACAATTGCCGTGTAAGAGGGTGTGGCCACAAAGACTTGTGCACGAATAAAGTCGGTAGCAACCACCAAGCGTATAGCACAACATTTTCCGTTGTTTACTTTTCGACACTATCATGTGGCTTCCAACTAATTCTCTTCATCTGTCCTTGGCCTCCAACCATCTTTATCCACTGCTCACCTCTCATCTCTACATCCTGTTTTATGCGGTTTTGTTCCTCTTCTCTTCTTTAAATCAATATAACAAACGTTTGTAGTTCACAATATTATTATTTTATGATTTTTTAGTAAAGATTAAACCCTCGAAGTGTCTTGTAATGCCTGCCATCGTTAAATGGAAGGGACTGAAGTTTGTTGGTATAAAAAATGGTATAAACAAATTTACTTTCGTAACAGATTAGCCTCATAAGCAACTACGAAGCACTTGAGAAAGGTTAAGTAACATAACATGAAAGCTAGATATAGGCCTACGAGCCCATTACCTCTAGGTGACCTGTTAGTTATGGCGTCGTGTGCTGCTCATCTTTGCAACTTTCTCGCTCGAGACTCATACACGTGTATGATAAGAATGTGGCCAATATTTTCATCATCTCTTCAGCACAAATATTACGTGTTGCACAACATTGTGTATTTCAACTTATTTCAATGTTTTATTTTTCCGTACCGAACGAAATTTGATTCTCAAGAGACGGGAACTAGTTGTAAGATGTGACGCATTATAGTGGGATTGTATGGAGATTGGAGACCATGCTGAATCGATCCAGATTTTAATGTGTCCTAGTTTAAGTTGTTAATCAGTTAGTTATAAGGCTTATCAAAATACATTGAATTCTACACACTAAAGAGTGAAAACCGAGTCTGAACATGAAAGTACAGTATAAGGAACTCCTTATACTGTGATGAAAGTAAATACGAGATCAAGACATCTTTGTTTGTATTATTATTACTAAACACCTGACGGTGTTTTGACCAAACGTGAACCTGAACACGATCCCGTTACACGTTCTTAACTTAAACCTGATATCTTTAATAATTAGAAAAATGTTTCCATTTTCTTAAGTCAATTGTTTGATTCTGCGCAGAAAATCAACACCCATCGTCATGTTTGTTTCGCCAATATCAGCTTATATGTACGATTCGTTTGACCTCTAACGCTGCTTTGGGGTGCTTGATCTATGACCTGTAGATAGAGCTAATCACGGCCCTCTAGATCTTCAATGACAACAGTGAAAAATGCAACTTTAGCTTAAGTATCAAGAACCCTTAGATAGAGCAAATCACGGCTTTCTAGATCAATTTTGAAAATCATCTATTTAAACTCAAGGTCTACTGGATTTACTCCTAGCGGAGTAATTGCGAAGCGCAAAGTAAGGTCATTGAATGAGATCCAAAATCGCCATTTTGGATCCAACTACAAAAATCGCATTATTATTTAAATAATCCTCACCAATAATATGAATTTACGCGTCAAGTATTACAAAACATATATATATATAGAATGTGAAGACAAAATCTCATTACCGATTGTTATTTTGTCTTTTTGGCCTATAATTTGTTTTGACAGATCAATTCATTTGTTTTTCTAAATGATTCTCCCATTTGAATAACATGGGATTTTTAACATTATGGAAATAGGTTAGACGACCTTACTTCGCGCGCGCTGCGCGCGCGCTACAAGCGATCTAGTAGACCTTGATTTAAACTATTAGAAATAATTCTTGAAAGCTTCAATTAGATAGTTGTCTGAAATGTCACTGTTGTATTTTAAATGAAATATTGAGTCAATTAGCACTATGAAATGATACTTTGAAAGCAGTGCCAAAGAAACCGTTGACAATAATTTAATAATTTTAAAGCATTGTGTGGCTTGTATGGTTATGTTGGTGACAACGTTTTTTTTGTTTTTACAAAATAATATTACAATTCCATAAACTGTAAATATCGTACATAGCTCAAATTAAACGTGTCTGATTCACCAGGTGAAAAGGACAGAATGTTAAAAGTTGGGCAATAATCATTTAACTATTCATTTTTTAATTTAAAAACATCCTTGCTTATCCATGAATTTGTTGAAATAAGTCCGAAGACAATATGATATATTATCACAAGAATAGTACATATTTTAAAGTTACGCCAGCTGTCACACAAATTTAAAACACATTATTTATAATAATAATAATAATAATAATAATAATAATAATAATAATAATAATAATAATAATAATAATAATAATAATAATAATAAAAAAAAACAATGCCGAAGTGAAACATGAGTATCAGATTACAAACCTCGAGGCCCCATAGATTGGTTTCACAAATGTTCGGAACTCCTCACATGTGCGTCATCATAGAAGTCGACGGACGGGAAACCAAGTCAATAAGTGTATTCATTGCAAATACAACTTATGATGCATCACATTCAAGAATAATAATTTGCAAGGTGCACAAAGAATGTTTCACAACAATAGTGTTTGTTTTCAAAACCATTGGAACCTGATATTAAACTGTTTTCTAAACGCCTCGTGCAAAGCAGTACTCTGTAAATATTTGTGAATGACTGATAGCAACGATTTTCCAACCTCTGCGTGTAGTGAAGCGCGGAGTTTACGTTTACGTCCAGTTTCTATATCAATAAACAACATCGGAATATGATTCCATGTTAGTGCTGCAGGTGGCATTTCAAACTCTCCACGAACAAGAAATGCTACGTCATTACATCCAAGGAACATATACCAGCAATATGTCATCAAAACAAGTTGCACGTTCAAGATACACAAACATGTTCTTATAAAAATATGTTTCAAAAAACTATTTTGTCTACACCTAGAACAGCTCCAATGTAAAAGTGATAGTATAATTCTCAAAGGGATGACTCCATCAAAATGTATATTTTTCTGAGTAATATGTAATGTGATCTCAAAATGGTTACACTTCTAATGATAATAAAATAAGCTCTATACCATTACCAATGACCTATGGTCATGGAGCTACAGCATCCAACCAAAAAACATTGTTATAGCTAATTACGTTTGTATTTGAATTGATTATTGATTTGCTAATATACGCAAATTTAAATCCAATTTAATGAATGTAGGAAAGTGTCTCCACTTCGAACCCTATACTTCTATTTTATACACTAGCGCAATGTTGAAATAACTATTTGTTTTATTTGAGACGCTATATTGTATATTTGCCATATCAAGTACTAGCTAGATAATATGCCCCACAACATTCCACCAGTTAAGGCTGGTCTACACAGATTTTTAAGACATACGATTTAAGGTTTAACGCGTAGTCGTAAAGTTGGACCATAGGAAACACGTACAGGCGTTCACACAAAGTTTTAGTTTTAAGACGTTGTTTTCATTGTTGTTTTTAAAACAACGTCTTAAAACCTTTTGCATTATGTCTTCAAAATCTGTGTGGACCAGCCTTTACTCATACACACCATAAATCAAATAAAACACAACAAGTTATAAGCAGATTAAAATATAAATTAACTTAGAACCAAAACAACGTGTAATATTCATCTTTTCTTCTATTACCTCCGTTCCCTGAATATAGAGTATTGCACCAGCATATTGGAACATTTTAACAACATTATTTATTCACTTAAAAATCTTCATAACAATGTGATGCATATTGCACATCTTGAACTAGAAAGATTCTGAAACGTTTGGAGGTCATTAGAAGACCACCACTTGAAAACGTTTTATCCCAGGAGATGAGCGAATATATGGATTACTCCAAACGTGTGGAGGAACTGCTGAAATATATTTTTAGCATCTTGTTCACAGTTCATAAAACGCGTGCCTTGCTAACGACAATCAAAGATCGCCGCACGTTCAAGTTGAACACTCGTGTATGGTTGGAAATGAGTTACGACAAAATGTGCACTGAAACTTGTCTTATAGCTACTCGCTTCGGCTTGTGGCCATTTGTGTTTCAAGCTATTCACACGGAGAACAAGTTTATGATATTTTAATCTTGAGTCTGCATCACCTCTGCAGGTCTGTGTGGTGGTGTGGGGCCTGACTGCGCAGTGCGCAGACAGACCGAGCAGGATGAAAAACACCACTAAATCATATTCTTCATTGGCAATGAGATCATTCTGCAGACATAGAGCAACAACAGAAATATCACACCTGCGATCCCCAGTTCTCAAAACACCTACGCAAGTTACGAAGAAATATCCAAGATGAAGTTAGGATAACAACGTCCAAACCGATAGAAATTGATCAGGACACTGGTTCGATTCCTGCTACCAACAATCCTGTCTGAAGGTTTATACAGGTTTTCCTGACTCATATGCTAAATGTTGTGCTTGATTTCCACTAAAAACTTCACACGTTCCTTCTCATCTAATCAAATATCATATAATCATATTGAACCAGTTAGTCACTGGTCAGTACCTCCTTATTAGGGCGAGTGTATGGACAGGGTGTTCAATCCCTCACTCCGAAATTACTTCAATGTTGCTGTTTTTTTTGTTTTTTTTATAAAGAGCGTAGAGTATAGCGTATAAAGTAGAGTAGATTGATGGGTGTGATAAGAGCAAAGAGTAACCCCTTAACTTGTCTTGTTTGCTTTTAAAAACACCGAAATAACTACAAATATGAACAATATTTTTCGCCTGTGGCAATAGTGCTACTGGGGTGGGGGTTGGCTGGAGCTCTACCCCAGAGCCCAGATCCGGTATATGACTCTTATTTCGTGCTCGTCACATACCCTTCTACTTCCTAGCCGATTCTCCCTTCCCAGTAATAGTTACGCCACTGGGCCCGGATTCACAAAAAGTCTTAACTTATGCCTGGCCTAACTTTAGAACCACTACGCCGGACCTACTCATAGCCTCGACTCGACGTCGCTAAGAAACCCTAGTAAATAACAAACATTTTAGACCAATATTTAGGCCCTGTCTGAGTTGGTCTTATCTTTCTTCAAAGATGGTGGCAATACGTCTATGACTTCGAAGTGTGAACATAAATAAATATCGTTTACTTACCTTGACATACACATTTCTCTGTTTTTAGAATGTGGAGGTATTTGAAAACAAAACACTAAACTTTAAAACCCCGCCTTGCAATATTTTAAGTTCGCTGTGATTTCCACGAAAGTAGCTATGAATTGAGCTGTGTAGTGGGCCTACCATGGATTTATAATAGCACATACGGTACAGCAGGACTTAGGTGTATTGGAATATCTTTACGCAAAGCCCATCATTACTAATACCCGCGCTCACTCAAGCAGCCGCTACACGTTGCGAACAAAGAAAAGGTTAAGCTACGATATACTAAGGTTATATTGGGTTAGATTAGATTAGGTTAGGTTAGGGTAGGTTAGGTAAGGTTAGGATAAGTTAGGTTACGTTAGGTTAGGTTAGGTTAAGGTTATTTTGAGACCCCACGTTTTCTTCTGAAGTTCGCTTCGCAACGTGTAACGCAATCTGAGTAATAATATTCCAATGGTAAAGATATTCTGTTACACCGGTCCTAAGTTAAGACCTCTTGTGAATCCGGCCCCTGGTTGTTAACTCATACTTATTTCTATGTTGAACATGTTGATCAACATTTAGTTTTTTGATTGGGAAGTATGTAACTTGATTCCCGATTTAACAATAATTAATTCATAATTGATACATACGTCTCCAACAATAATAAATGTGTTCACTTATTTTGATGTAGGACATTCGTTCGAAATAAGTGTGAGAGGAGAGCTTCACGATACATCGATGTAAACTGTAATAATGAAAAATGAAAACGGTGTTTCTCCAGAAAAATGTGTATAGCGCCAGTGGAACCTCATTTTCTATCTTTCTTCTATGATTTTACTACTCGTGTACTCTAAACTTCTGAAAAACTGGTACCACGGAATTATGACAGATTATAAGAATTGAATTATAATGTGTCACAGGAATGTACTTGTATGCATATGCACTTGTACAGCAACCTTTATAGAGTGCGGTTTTTTAAATCTCTGGTTGTTCTTCCATGATTGTGATATATGAATTAATCATCTTTACGGGTTAACACGGTCATTATCTTAAATAAAATCGTCTTTCTATTTGCACATTAGACGTACGAACTTAGATGTTCTGATGCTATAAAGACAAAGGCAAAGATAAATCAAATCCTATTATTTCTCTCCACTCACATCAATGATTAGAAGATGATCATTCGTCTAGTAGAATTGTCATTGTCTGGTCAGAACGTATATTAAGAGATGTTCTTTGTATTATTTAAAACTGATCAAGCCTACATTTGCATTAGCATCTTGAAAAATTAGCATTAATAAGTATTTATAAACAAATTGGTAAAATCGTTTATTTGAAACATGTTTGCCTTGTTACCATTTTGTTTAAGGCTGTGTGTCCACCTAGCCTGCGAAGCATCCGATTTCGATCTATTCAAATTACTTTTAAGTTTTAATTGTTTTCAAATTGTCCCAATTACAAATCAAAATATGTCATCCTCCAGAGAATTTACTATTTATAGTAACGTGATTTTGCTGGACACCTTTCACTATTTAAAGGAATAGTCAGGTGAAAAACTAAAAAATCACCAATGTGTCATAAGTACATGAAATTCAGTTATTTGTACAGTTAAATTGTTACAGGTTGCTTCAATGAAAAAAAAAAAAAATAGTGAACGTTTAGCTATTCTACTAGATTCCCTTCGCCAGCTCTGCTGCATTTTTCGTCTCAAGCGTAGTACAGCTGTATCGGTTCTGAGCTTGCTAGCACCTTCCCAATAGACGGAGCACTCATTGTGTAATACGAATCCAGCCACAACACTCGGCGACTGCGGGCAGTGCCGCTCAAAACAGATTGCAACTTTTCTACACATCAAGTCACAAAAAAATTAATTGCAGGGTATTTTGTAGAAGTACACGTTCGTACCAAGAAGCATGTTATCGGTAGGGAAACGATGCACATTAAACTTCCTGATCGAGTTTTGATAAGTGCCCTATTTTAGCGGTGGTTTTACTATCTCGAGGTAACATTTTTTTTATATGGAAATCACCATGAGAAGAGTTGCTCGGTGCTTCTTGGTAGCAACAAACCAAAAAATCGCGTTTTCTTTAAAAACAATGGATCTGATTCGGATGTGGCTTATTCTTCATCATCATCTTTCTCATCTTCATTATCACCCGCTCATTGTCTCGATTAGCCATTGTTCCAAAAATATGAGACGTTAAGCCCCATTAATCATCTTCAAATTTTTAACCACCTGCTTTTAAAGTATGGTATCTTTTAGTCATGTTTTCAATATTTGAGGGTGGACATATGCAAATAGTAGTTTTTTAGTTTTTCCCCTGACTATTCCTTTAAGAACATCAGAAAAACGGAAATATTTTTTTGCATTGCAATCAAAAATCATTCGTAAGAAAGAGCACTGAATTCTCAGAGGATGAGATATTTTAATTTGCTTTTGGGATAGTTACCTTAATCGGATGTTCTGCAGGGTGGGTTAACACGCACATTTATTACCAACTTCCATCAAATTCATGGGAAATTATTACTTTCTGAGTTAGCGAAAACAACCCAGTTTAGCATCAATTTTCCAAAATTTAAATGATTAATTACATACACAAACTGTCAAGAGTTCGAAAAACCTTTATTGTCGTTTACAATATTCATGATGCTTTATTTACCAATATGAATATATTTTCCGAAATTAGGAACTTAACGTCATTGTAGACTATTGGTCACCATTACTTTATATATAATTTTTAAATGACAATTGCCAGCTCGCCCCCCTCCATCAACCGCATCACTTGCAAGACTATCTCCTTAGCCGTATTACTATTGCCACAATTAGTTATCTGTGCTATTGCTGTTCCCGCGCCCATGAGGCGAAGGCCTACTTACAGTAGCAAGAAAGTAAAAGCTAACGGCCATATCGCGTGCGACCAAATACGCATGCGTGAAAACTCCCCATGTGTTTCATGTTAAACTTCGGTTACTTTACTAAATGTACGAGTTAACTTCTGGTGGGAGGTGCCATTAATTAATTTAATTAAACTCTCGTCATTTAGGACAATTAATAAAAACAATGACATTGACAGATAATGTCTTAATCTACTAAAGGGCGTTAACAGTTGTTGCGCTTGGCTTGCAAGCAATGCATCTGCATTGAGCTAGCTTGTCACTGAATACCTGCAGCCAGGGTATCCACACAATACTATCGGTTTTAATTTATAAGAGGTAACTGCTTATTTCTAGTGATCTGTCACTCTCACTTTAACGCATCGTTAGTGAATCGAGCTTGTTTGGGGTGATTGCAAAGTGTTAGATTAGAAAACGTATTCAATGGAGGGATAGTAGCCATATCAAAACCACGCAAAATTAACATTTTTGAGTAATATATACCTAATCTGTACGGGATAGATACCTTCTGTTGAGAAATGTATCAACGCCCAAGATGTAGTTTTCTAGCAACTAAAAACTTGATTTTAAAGTTTCCAATATTGTGGTTGTTACGGTTGTTATTTGGGAAATTAGTTAATTTTATATCTTGAATCGATTCCCAAAATAACAAACCATAAGACGACAAATATTGCGTTTGAATAGTTTTGAAAATATTTTTCCAAGGGCTGGTTGTATGATTTCCTGTGAAGTCCTCGTACTCATCGTCAGTGAGGAGTGTGGGTGGCGGGAATCAAACTAGCCACCTCTCGCGAGTTACCTGAGCCACCTTGATCGGCGTTTCAATCCTTGAACGAAATCTTTTGTGCGCAGTGATCTAGTCAAGATATTTGGGACGCAGAACTTTGGATCTACTTTATACACCTATTATAATCAACGTACTGCATCTGACCCGAACAAGACAGGGCAAAGTATTCTGTCAAATATATGATGAGATATTTTAGTATTGCTTGGCTCGTTGGTCTCAACAAAGAAAAATGAGTCTCTTCTTCCAATGCAGGAAGCCGAGGGTTCGAATCTTAGTTTGGGTTGGGTTTTTGTACCTTTTAACTTTACTTTACTGTATATGTTGTACATGTATAACATTTAAAATAGTTCAATTGTAAGTTGTAACTGTGTGCGAGAGTATAAATACATATTACATATCTATTCATTTGCCTACTGGACATAATGGAGAATCACAAGAATCACAAGTTTGAGGGATACTGGTCTCCCCCCCCCCCCCCCTCACCAACAGATTATGCAATAAATTGAAGCTGGCTGTGACAACCAGGAAACACTGAAAATTGATATTATAACAATTGATATTATAACACCGTCGTTTTGGTGTCACCCTGGGAAGCCTTACAGCTGCAATGTGAATTATGTGTTATTGCCTATTGGCATTGGCCTTATTTAAAATATTGTAGCCTATTACTAGGAAAACGCGCTGTTTGACGCGTTGATAGCCGAGCGCGTCCATATCCACGAACTTTCTGGCGAAAAGTTCTCAAAACCTTGTTCAATGTGAGAGAGGTAGATAAATTAAAAGTATCGCAAACGGCCTTGTTGCTCCAGCGCCATTATAATGAAAACACTAATATCATCATCAATATAAGAATGTTCATATTTGTTCAAAAAAACAACAACCAAAACAAAAATGTGGAAAGATTAGAATTTTATTTTCATAGGTATTATACTTCCTGTCATTGTTCGATAAAAGATTGGTTGTGTTCATATATACTAAAGCTTGGATTTTCGTCGTCATAAAGTTACTTCTCTACAAATCAGCAATACAAATGTAATTTGTACCTACAATACTTATCGGATTGCGTTGAAATTAGTATATTCGTGACTGGACGAATTTTTGCTATAATAATAATATGGCTATCTCACATTTTGCCGCCAGTTTATTTCAGAAAAATATTTTTCAGTAACTGCTTTTGTAACTTTTTAACTTTTCGAACGATTTTGTCACAAAACTTTACACCTTCAATCCACATCAAGGCTTGTGGATGATCCAAATTTCAACTGTCAGACTTTCCGTTCACTGCTATCGACAGACATTAAAAAACAAAACAAAAAAACAATAAAAACAGATCGAGTTGGAAATTGGAATGAGTAATGACTAATGAGTTACAAATTGGAATGATTGCAGCACACTCTGTGATAGCAGCAGGCTATAGCAAGCTTCGCGCCACCGAATTATCTCACGGACCCGAATCCCGAGGTAGAGATGTTTGGTCTCTCTAAAGATGAGTGCGCCGTAGTTTGATAGGCAGAAATATTTTAGTGCAGTGAGGTTGGTAAAAGGTCAAACTGATTTAATAATTTTTGTGACGAGAAAGCTATTTTAGTGGTACTCAACGATTTCTCTGACATAGACGCATGCGCAAGGACGTTGTCTCTGTATAAAATAATTACACACTGACGAGAATAACATAAGAGGATTTTTTTTTAGAAAAGATCTATTTATTTAGGATTTTGGACAATACACGAGACGAAATATTTTGGTTAGAGCGTTCATAAATTTGCAAAACATACATACCTTTCTCACATTTACTAACAAAATAAAATTACCAGCCATTTCAATTAATAATAAGGCTTAAAAATTGTAATAAAAACATGGCTGATGTTTGTTCATAATGTTTTGCTTTAGGCCTACTTTAAATATAAGGGAATTAAGAACGAAGGATACCTCTACGTCAAAAACCGCAGAAAAGTTTCATTTTTTAACTATATCTCAAGATTGAAACACAACATCAAAAATGTGAGAGTACATAGCGCTGTGGTTTGGTAATCCCTACACACTGAATGATAAATGTATTTAACGTTATCATCAGTATGACTGTGTTAACGATTTACTTAAATTACTAAAAAATTACTTATCACAGTCATACTGATGATAACGTTAAATACATTTATCATTCAGTGTGTAGGGCTTACCAAACCACAACGCTATGTAGTCTCAGATTCTTGATGTTGTGTTCCAATCTTGAGATATGATTAAAACTTGAAAATTTTCTGCGGTTTTTGACGTAGAGGTAAGGTTGGAATTCATAGTCGGCCCCTACACCTAGGGGCACCCATTGTTGCTATGGATTTGTTTTGTTTATGGGAAATAACATGGAAACAACTGTTACCTTGGTAACAATGGGCGCCCCTAGGTGTAGGGGCCGACTATGAATTCCAAACTTCAAATTTCACGCACAAAACAAGTCACATTGTAATACATGAAAATATCCTGTAAATATCTACATTGTCATCTTTATTTATGAGCAACGTTTTCTATTGTTCAATGAGTAAAAATATATTTTATTTATTTGTTTTCACGATACAATCATCATTAGACAACAATGCACATAATATGAAACGCTAATAAACTCATAAGAAATGTGAAAATTCGAATGTTGACGACTGTTTTACAAAAATTGTATATTCCGCTTTCTTTTGAGTGAAGCTCGAGATCATTGAAGATTATTATTGGCCTAACCGTGGTGTGTGATTAGTCGAACCATGTAATGGAGATTTGTCCATCTGGACTACCTACCTACCCATCCGGGCCTGAAAGAATGATTCTCAGACTCATTTGAAAGAGAGTTCGGCTAGATTGCTGTCCTGTCACGCAATCTCTCGAATTATGCAGCCGTCATGAACCGAACAGAGTTCTTGCAACACCATCACGCAACATAGCATAATCCTCTCATGTGTGCACGTGGTATGGAAACCAAAAACGTTCACCCTTGGTTTGACTTTTTGCGAAATGGATCGGATCGACTCGTGAACGTTGTCGGGACAGAGACAGAGAGAGAGAGAGAGAGAGAGAGAGAGAGAGAGAGAGAGAGAGACAAGTCTAGAATCTTGAGAAGGGAAGTTCTTCCACCGGGGTGCGAGACAGGGGGAGACTCCCCCACGAACAATGTGTAGAACCCCCTGCCCTTGGCATCAGTATGTGTTGGGGGGAGGGGGGTGAAACTCTAGTACAACAATGAGTATTTCTTATTTCAAACACTAAAAATAGATGTATATGTGCGCAGTGCGGAATTTAGTAACACGTGCAGTGGTGCACCCTCTAACAGTGTTATCAGATCATGATGATGATTAGAGGCCCGTGAAATGAACATTAATTTTGTTTGGTGTTGCATTTATTCTCAAAAATGTAGCAATAATTACTTTAAGGAAGGCAAAATTTCTGTAATAATTAGTTTTTATCTGAAATCGTGGTTTTAACAACAAAATATTAGTCATGGACCAAAAATTGTGATCAAAAAATTAATTCTTGATTGATTGACACTGTTTATTGACACTATAAATACAATATTAACTAAAATAGGTCTAGTAACCAAATGGAAGTAGTGGAATGGAATGTTCAGGAAAACGACAAAAATGTGTTATTTTCGCATTTTTTACGATTGTTAAATTCGCCGTAGTTAGCGTGAATTCGTATATTTCGCGCTTATCGCATAAAGTGGAGTTTTCGCTTAAATTCGCAAGGAAAAAAGCTTGAATTAGGTACATAACCCTACCAAAGTTCGAGAACTTTCGTAAAAATTACTTTTTTCACTTTTCGCTTTTATAGTTAATGCGAATGTCACGGGGCTCGAATAATGATAGTTAGGTTTTAGCTACGTCCCGTATTTTTGCACCTCGGCTAGGTAGTTCACGTTTTAATACAAAACTGTGTTTGTATGAATATTCTTTTTTATACGCGAAATTGAACTTTAATGCCAATTATTGTTTATAAACATGAATATAATTCAAATGTTGTTCCCTACGCAACCAATTTGGATCTTAAGATCCTAACACAAATAACAATAACAATAATGAACAATCTCGCAGTTACAAGCAAACAATGTGAACTAATTTATAAGTACCTAACTGGCGATTAACCAGGGATAAGTAATGGACTACAGTTACTTTAAGTTACTTTACAGCAGAACATTCGACTTCTGTACATTTTGTTTCCTTTTAAAGAATATTTAATTAAAATGTAGTATTAAAGTATTTATTTAAATTTGATTACCTAAATATTTTCATTTCATGTTGGGAGTATGTGGCTTTATTGCATCAGTACTTGCAGAGATAGATATATTATTTTTTATAGAGAAGCTTTTCTCTTGATAATATCTTCTTAGATGACATTAAAATTAGTGTATCATTTTGTTTGTGCAAAACTACTTTGTGTTGAAATCAGACTATTTTTAATACATACATTTCTGCGAAATGTATGCATGTTATTTTATCTTTTGCATGCATGTTTTTAGATTTGTTTATAATTTAAATTAAATTACTTATATCATTAGTAAATAATAAATGTTTTTTTTATGCTATATTCTTGGTGTTGTGGTGGGTGCACTTAGCACTATCATTGGGAACATAATAGAGTATAATGTAAAGTAGGAGCAGGAAGATGATTTGTAAAGCCGATATGTGGCTTCGCTTTATTGTTTTGTAAAATATGATTGAAATCTTTCTGTTGTCAAATTAGTAAAATTGTGTCTTCAATCACAAGACTTCAGTTCAGGGGTTGAATTACGATTTATTTGACATTGAAAAATGAAGCGTTCTAGAATTCGTGTTCTTGTCAACAAGTACTTTCCACTTGTTTGTCCCAAGATGGCGCCTAAATCCGTGTAGTTGTTGTTGTTTTCAATGACATTTAAAGCTAAAAGCAGTAGGAGAGTCAGGGTGTGGGGGAGGTTACGGAATGTGGGAAGTTGCTGAGGGGTTCAGGTATTGTATTGACAAGGGTTTGTAAAGTAATTTGCCCTCTTTCCTGTGCGTCAAGGACAATGTTACCATGGCGGCTCGCACGAGCTCAACAAGTCCGTGCTACACGAGGAAAAGTAGTCCCAACACAGCCTCACCAGCATTGGTCTGATCTGAGGAACCACACACTGAGTCATTTTAGTTGTAACTCACACTCGTAAACTTAAGATTTACTGTCGCAGTTTCATTCACTGAGACTGTAAAATACACGTTCATCACGCAAATAATATTAATACGAGGTGTGTATACAAACATACAAATCTAACGAAAGCTCATCCAAGTGACTGTAAAAAGCTGTATTTAAGACTTAAGTACACAGAAAATACCTTCATGTACCAAAATTCCCCAAAATATCGAAAGGAAATTATATACATCACTAATAAATTTTGAATTATTTTCTCATCAGAGATTTTGTGGATAACAAAAACTGAAATAACCATTTATTTTCACCATAAATACCTGTCTCTGCCATTGAGAACCGCCGTGTTAGTGCGGGCGTTTCTCAGATGGTTTAACTCATTAAAAACCATTATTTTTCAGTGTTATACTAATATACATAATAATAATAATAATAATAATAATAATAATAATAATAATAATAATAATAATAATAATAATAATAATAATAATAATAATAATAATAATAATAATAATAATAATAATTCAATAGCCAGTAGGAGAAAAAAATATTACTTCATCATTCCGCGAGGGCAATCAAAGTTTGAGTCTGTGTTGGTTAGTACGGTTCCTGTAACGATAAATAATGAACATATAGTGAGACCAAGGCTCACAGATGACTTTACTCTATGTATCAATTAACCTTTGCTACACTTTTCGGTATATCACTTGTAAATATTGTTTATCTGGAGCCGATGTCTGCAATGTACTTTATTCGGTTTTCAGGCAAATTATGTTGGCTAAATATTTATTTTAATTGAACTAAAATAATAGATAAAAATTACTACACTTGTACAAATCTCATCAACTATTACTTTAAAATGATTTATAATCGTCGATAAGGTTAGACCGCCCATTCTAAAAAAGCGAATAAAGGCCACAAAAATGCAGACACAACCTATAGAATTTTCTGAATATTGAACGTGTTACATTGTCAAGGAAATCGATTCCAGTTTAAAAATTCATTTAATATTTCACCGACCATGTGAAGTAGATTTGTAAGATTCCACACCGACAAGATAGAATAGCCTAGAACGTATGTGTTCACTGAACGAACTCTTTCCACGAACGTTTTGTTGAAACAATTTATTGCCAGCCAGGCAAGCGGAGTTGCAGCAATGTGTGCTGCTGGTTACGGCCCCGAACAATGCACCAGTCATAAACCACTAAACAAACTAATAACCATAAAGAAACTTGCGTAATTCGAATTTGTAAATTAAACGCGACGTTACGATTACGCCGCGTCAGAGTGCGTTCAGCCATTCAACTTCAGCGCTTCAGCGCGTGCGTACGGCGAAACTTGTTGATATTGGATTATGGTCAACACATTTGGCAAGATTCTTGTGTGGTTGCTGGAACAAAACAACATTCTTGGGTCAGGGGTTAGGACTACTGTCGCCTCACTATCACATCCCTTCTTGTTGTGAAACAAAAGCATTACTATTTATTTAACATCATAAGTAAACACAATGAAATAATATATTAAAGGGTGGTGGTTCACAAAATTATTTGTAGGCTCTGATATCCAATTAGGCGTTTCCGACTTTCAATAAATGAACTGTGTATATAGTTATTTATTCAATTAATTATGTTGTGTTATCCAGGACACTCAACGATATTGCTATCGTCTACTTTCCAGTCTTGTAAGAGTATACCACATTTCTTGCAGGCCTGTTTTGGTGGTTAGGCAGTTACAAAAAGTTGAAAATAAAAATAGGTAAATAAGTGTTAAAGTGTATTTTTCAAAACAATGCCAATAGTATTATACTGTTACTGCTACAATAAAACTATAGCAATATAGTGCTGGTCAAAATCCTCTCTTTTTCATTATAAACAACGAATTATTTCATTTATTTATTGTGTATCCTAATCATTTATATAACTTATCAAATTCAATGTACAGATTTTGTCCCCCAACTAATTTGTTTTAATCACGTATTTATATTTTAATCAACATTTTATAAATGACTGTCCTACCTTATATCGTGACGTCTGACTGAACGTGGATGTGTACCACTACATTGTCGGGTGACCACAAGTGTTTTACAAAAACAAAACACATATCAACCAGGACATATTCTCTCGTGAGGAAAACTATAGTCTCAATTGAAATTATTATCGGGTTTTCTCATTTCAATTGAAATTAGAAAACACGAATTTCAAAAATAATTTCAATCGAGACTATAGCTTTCCTCTCAGTCATACGTGGGACCCAGTCATTGAACTAGTTGGTAAAGTGTCAGAAAGAAGGGGCACTGGAGAGGAGACGGGGACGACTACGAGGCCAGTAGAGCACACACAAAAACCTCCCACTTCTCATAAAAAGGCATTGAAATCAAAAGTAACAAGAACACAGAGAAGGGAAACTACTAATGATGAGGAGGGTTGGAGTGGACGGCTCAGAAAAAGAAAGGGATAATCCAGATCAGCTTACTGAAGAGTAATAAAATTAAATAAAAATAATATAAAATAAAATAAAAATAAATATGGATATGTAATGAATAAATTAAGTTAGGATTGGGAGAGGTCCAGTACTCTGACCTAGCTAATGAAAAAAGAGTTCTGATTGGTTAGGGCCCAGTGGTACTCGCGCCGAACCAATCAGGGACAAGGATGAACCGGATTGGTTCGCCTGCTATTCTAGCTTTAGTATATAAATAGTTTACATCATACATTCATGGACCAGTCTTGAAAAAGCCACCAACATGGGTGGCGAAACGTCGAGTGAAAACTCTGTACCGACACGACGAAACAACCCAGAAGAAAATATCAATCTATTCCCAAAATATATACTCTTACAAGTTACAATACAACCATTGCAAGATAATGCAGATTACAGGATTCAGGAATTACTGCCACATTATCCAACGCTACTTCAGCGTTGTGATTTGTAAATTCATCGTTCAAGAGCTTCCTCCCCTTACTTTTGTGACATAAAGTACATACAGGAACTTGCAGACCTGGGTAATAAGGAAATTAATATTATCGATGTGGCGTGGTAGTGCCACGTGCCATGTGCTGACAAATCAAACGAAAAACGTAAACGGTTGAGAAAACGTGTCTTGGCTTCAGTAAATTCCCTCACTTGAATGAGCTGATAATACCTTATCAACTCGAACGGCACTTGGTTTTGTATGCAAACAGGTTCCAACCAATGGCGCACCGGACACCTCACGGCCCTTGCAAAATGTTGCCCATAATAGTGCCCAACAATTCAGTGCAGTATTTAGTAGACTTACCATATGACTATGAGTTAATACAAGCACAAAACCTCTGAAAATTTAAATATATTTTGGTTTTGTATAATTTTCAAGGGGTGTAGTTTGCTTCTGATCTGCTCTAGCTATTCAGTTGTGTGTGTTGCATTACGTAATGGTTGGGTAAGATTATATGATTTAATAACTGATAAGCGTAATCGACTTGACATTTAACTTGATTTTTTTAGAACTAATTATTTCCCGATATTTATGTTAGGTATAGTTTCTTAGTTATAGTTTTAAATTCGCTCAACTCCAGGGACATTACATTATAGTAACAAAAAATATTGTCTATAAGATTGTTATATACAAATTTTTAAAGCGCGTGGATTATCTGTTACTCTTATGTGACATGGTGTAATTCAAATTTCAAACTACTATCCTTTACTAAAATAAGCATGCACATAATGACATTTATCAACAGTAAGAAGGTTTGAGATGTGAAACTCACAGATGATATTTTAAACTATTAAAGAAAACAGTTTTTCTCGAAGGAATGTCGCATGGACTGACGTACGATGTTCTGCTCGTTTATCACTACAGTTCGTTCCATCTGTAACCCCGACCGGTACCGTGTTCAAAGTTTAAACTATCCCAAGCCAATCCCCACCTCACCTCCCACCAATATTCAGTGCGATTGAAAACTTTTGGCGACCTCACTTACAGAGTTATTAGTACGAAAAACAACTGAACGCTCAGAGAATTCTTGTGAATCATGTTTGCTATTCATATAGGTATATAAACACTAAATTCGCACTTGTATATAGGTCAATATGGTCAAATAAAACGTCTCCATTTGGGAATAAATAATACTTTTTTTGATTGCTATACTATACCTATGTATAAGTTTTCTTACGTCGCAGGCGGATTGCGCTACGCCACTGATGACTGGTCAACAACGTATTACGCGCTGTGACGAAACCATTGGGTAAAATCGATTAACTGTATTGTGTACAACTGCAATAGGCTATTGTGTTGGAATTTTGGATGGCAGATTTTCTTTCTTGTGTATCATCTTTACCACTTGCGGATACTACTATTTTATGTAACAAGTTCTGATACAAAATCTAATATTTGCTTTGCTTTATGCAAACTGCTTGCTTGGCCAAATGTCCAAGGGAAACTCAGCTGCTTTTTTGTGTGGAGAAGTAGAAAACGCGAATTAGGCTTTAAGACAGATATCTTAAATACAACAATGAGGTCAATTCCGCAGGTTCAAATTAAAGCTGTAAATGGAAATGGTCATGTATTTCATTGTACGCGTACAGGCAGTGCCTAAAACAGAAATGTATACTAAAATGTACTGTAGTTTTGTAATGTAATTGTTTCTCCTCCCCTCCCGCCTATTCCACACACATTTGGAGAGTCACTTTCCCTAGAAACGCCGCAATCCATCGGAAGTATTATCTAACCACCATCCGTCATCCTCACCCAAACACAACAGTGTATGTTTACATAATTACTTACGCACAATATTCTCTGTCGCGGAGTGGTCAGTATTCGTTCTTCAACACGATCCAACTATACGTACTGTGTTCCTCCTAATCAGTGGGTGAAACTTGGCACACATCCTCCATATAATCCACGCTAAATTACCATAACGCCATAATCCGGTTATTTGATTATATCAGCCTGTCGAGCATAATTTTGGTCGCGCGCTCACTAATCTTGACACCGAGCACGTGGTCGATCGACTGGCCGGCTTCCTCAGCAGCGTCATGCATGGTTTCTGGTCAAACAGACCCACTTCATTTAACAAATTAACTTGGCAGATGGTTGGTGAGAAATTATCCAATTTCAATGTGTATTCCGTTGTGTTTGTGCTGTGATCGGCCAGGAGACAACCTGCGAGTGCGAAGGAGAGAGAGAGGGTTTATCAATATTAATTCCACAGCCGAAAGTAGGATAGATGAATACTATGATTAGATAAAAGATCTGCCATGGTTATAAAAACTCAATTAGCATCATGTAACGTGGGATGCGATACCTTCTCTTCACCTGTCTGTCAGCATTGGCCACCTCGCCATCCATTTGATTGGGACAAAGACGTTCGAAGACCAAGTTTCTGTCAGCTGCGGGTTGCCGGTCGGGCTAAACACCTGGCCCACCAAGACAAGACGCAGACCGGCCGGCAGACCCTCACAAGAATAAGAAGAAGAAGAAAAAGAAGAATGGAAGCAGAATTTGTGACCTCGTTTACTACTTCCCCCCCGAGCCCCGAGGAACGACTCTCGAGATGCTTGAACGGCGCCTACTGAATGCGCGGGCGCGCTATGACCTTCTCGGAGACCAAAACAACCGAACAGGCAGGTAACTTATTCAGCCGGGGGGTTGGATGTCTGAGGGGGGGGGGGGGGGGGCGGAAGCTGAAATACCTGAGTGGTGGCATCGGCCCTGTGCTGCACGTTTACTGTACACTATAAAAGACCAATTCGATGTTTGATTTGGGTATGATCAATCAATTGGACTGTTGAAGGAAAACGAAAGGGTGAATCAAGAGTTGACGCTCATTCAGTCATCAACGATACGTGAAATACGGCTGATTAGAACAGTCGACGGGCGAATAGCCCAAGGGTTGGTAAGGTGACAGCAACGCGTGTGTGTATGTGTGGCCAACGCAGGCTAATTACAGTAAAATAATTTTCCTAAAAATACACCAATATTACGAAACCTGATTTGAGTTGTGTAATGGTAACATGTAACAAAACGGCTGAATTCCTAAGGGATTCTCAATACCAATTTTTATACGAGGGGCTACTCAGATTTAGTTTAGAATCCCCACGGCATTTAGCGTTGACTGTTCAAACTCTAAACTGGAGACAAGACGTCTCTAACGAAGAGACGGAACATTTTCAGACTTATATACTTCCTGTAATCCGTTCTAAATCAATGAATATGATTGAAGTGGAGGATCATTATAGCAATAAAACATTGCAGATATAAGAGACAACAAGTCTGGATTGTTCCCAGACAAGTGAATGTCGCCAGTGCCCCAGTTTGGAGTCTATTAGACCTAAGGACGACCTCAAGAGAAGGAGGTTGAGGGAAACCCACATCCTGACTGACCCGTGTGCATCAATCTACATTGCTAAATTCGGAACAGTTCGGACGCAAGACCGTAAAAAGATTAATAGGAATGCGGTTTAGTACAGTCGTTAGAGATCAAGTCAAAACATTATTGAAATAATTGCATGCGATATATTCCATTAATTATTACTCATATAAAACGAAAGAATTAAATATTGGTATCGGCATAATTGGAAATATTGAAGTCGAAATACCTTTCTTGCAACTCCAATAAAAAAATTGCCACGTGGGTTCAGGCAGGCTATACCCGGGTCCTGTCACAACTCACATCCCAAAAAGTCGTAGTCATGGGCGACCTGTATTCACACTGGTGAATACATTACAATATTATTTTGACTTGCAACTACATTGGTGTTGAATTCAGCTATGATCCCGGGGGGGCGAAGCCCCCTCGGGGATTGTCATTCGCCCCCCCCCCCCGGGAATAAATTGGCTACAATAAGCTCTACATATTTCTTAATTTGGAAATGGCACAGAAATGTTACTTTGAAGTTTTAATAATTTAATAAAGCTCTCTGTGTAACAAAAGTAAGTTACCAGAGAGTTGAAACAAGCAGAGAAAAGCAGAGAAGGGGCAGGCTTATCTAAACTCCGCCACTTCTCAAATTCAACTGGACATCAAGTGACCAGCTGTTTTGATAGTATTTTTTGTATCAGAATACTTAACACTTAAAAGTAATGTGCATTGTGCAGTGGTAGTAGTTTTGAAAATTTGACCCCCCCCCCCCCCCCCCTTTATTTGATGTCTTCACCCCCGGGATTTGAAATAACCCCCGGGGACAAAACTCTGAATTCAACAAACATTGCTATCTGGAATTAATATTGTGAAATCGTCAACAAAGTAACGCCAATGACTCTCTTTCTTGACTGAACTACCACACAGTTATGGAAAATGGGTCCTGTGGTGTAGTTTTCGTGAGAAGTTATAATCATGTCCACAATATTATGCTATTATTTATAGTTTTCATTTTAATATTTTTATGTGAAGTAAAAAAGATTCCAGTAGAAAAACTGAAGTATAAATGGAATGGAAAGCCGAAATATTCTCTTCAAATGGCCGTTATACTAATTGTAACCAAAGAAATAGAGATTCAGGTTGGACTTAAAAACTTAAAAAATATTCAAAATGAATGCCCTAGAAAGAGGCCGCATAGATTGTAAGAGTTAGATGTTTTGCTTTGGGAGTACTCTAGGCACCCCTAAAGGCGTTTCTCATCCTCGCTAAAGAATTCGTTTGGAAAGGGGGAAGAAAATTAGAAAATCACATCCAAACCTTAGAAATCACGAATGAATCATGAGATTCTTTCTTAAATTTCATCCATTGAAAATTCAGAGAAGTAATGAATTCAGTGGGTGTCGTCGGGGAAAGCAATAAATCTAGATTCGCCTGTTGGTTCTTAATTTGTGGAAACAAGCATTATGAAGTGGAACTGAAGTATCAAAGATGCCGGGATGCTGTGAAGACAGCGTGAAGAAACAGATGAAAGTCACTCGGTTATCAGATGAAGATGATTGAAGAGGACGGAGCAATAGTCTGGGAGGAAGAGAGCGCAGAGAACAGAGGCCCGTAATGAATTTAGTGGAGAGATGTTTACAAACTTGAAATCGCTCCTTGAGAGGAATGTCAATCTTAGACGGTACAACAATGCAGACAGGCATTATTGACGTGGTGAGGCCCCTTCTCTCCCCCGCCCCATCACTCCCTCCACCTCCCACGCCAGCAATAGGGCACAAGAATAAAGGAATAGAAGGAATACATCGCCAGCAGAAGAATGAATCAATCAAAAAAGCTGCGTCGTGGCTCTCGCTTACAGAGCCACTGCTGCAGGCGAAATAAAACGCAAAAAGAAAGGAAAAGGAAGGCAGATTGTGACTAAGGTTACATGGTAACAGCCCTCGTAATATAACATGCTTCCAATACAATACGGTAGGGATAAGTTTAGCTATGTCAATATCATGCAAGGGGTGGTTATGTCGTGTGCTATTTAAAAAACAAAACTGCCTTAATATGAAAGATATGTAATCGCTAAAGCAAAGTGCCCAGTGTAGCGTATACTCAACAGAACAATATAGGGTCTTTATCCAAAACAGAGCACAGTGGGAAGATTAGTTAGGGCTTTGTAGGTAAAACTTTATGGGGATGCGAAGAATATGGGTCATAAATCACAACCTAAGCAAAATCCCCTTGAAATATTTCTTATTTTGACCAATTTGCATTCAATTTGGTATGTAAGCTATTTTGCACATACATTATCAAGTCTTGTCGACTTACGCCCCAAGTGAAGATTAAAAACACAAATAGACACGGCCTTCGAACCCAGACATCTCACCCCGCCCACCCCAATCAGCATTGTGCGTCATCAGTCATCACAACCGAACAGTTCTGGCCGCTCGATCCCAAGGTTTTCTTCTTTTTTTTCTTCTTTTTCACTTTTATATATATATAAATATATATATTTATTTCTTCCACAATTTTTTGTTTCTTCATGTTCTTTCTTATTTGCATACTTCTATTTTTATTTTTTAATATGTTGAATTTCCACTTTATTTCATTTTATTTCATTTTTCAATTATTTTTTCTTGTTCTTGATTATATTTTATATAGTTCAGTAGTTTGTTTTGTTTTTGTTGTTATTGATATTTATAATTTCATTACTATTAATTGTTTGCATAGCTTAGTTTTATTTAAGGTCCTCCTTTGTAAATCAGTTTTTATAACTGTATAGGATAGACATTCAATAAATAAATACACGTAGACGAGATGGGTGACCGGCCGCCGCTGTTGAAACACAAGGTGTAGAACAATGCGCCGTACACACAGTCAATACACGTAGACGAGATGGGTGACCGGCCGCCGCTGTTGAAACACAAGGTGAAGGATTTAAAGGACGGAAGGTCAATTAGACGTCTGGTATCCAAAGATGACCAGGAAGTATAAGAAAGAGGAAGGGAGCTGGAGGGTGCAGAAGCCAGGTGTTCGGCGTGTCGCCACCAGGTGCCAGCAGGGGCACGAGCCTGCACACTTCGCAGGTGCTCCGTGTAGAGAGCAGCATGTTAGCACACACCTTGCCAGAAGTCAGGACACACACTCACACCTCATCGCTAGTCTCACTCTCATCTCACCCTGAAGAATCGTGTGTGGATGGCACCATGCGGTCTCGGGAGCTGTTGAACGAGAGACAAGAGCGGTTTGTGGACTAGAGTACTTTCAAACAAAGAATCCACCCCATGGAGCAACAACGCTTTATCCTCAAAGCAACGTGAGACCTCTGCCGATATCATGTGATCGATATTCATGAGTGAATGCGAGGGAGATCTTTAGAGCAGGACAACTTCTTTATCTCATGGTGCTCATCCCTAATTTAGGTGCATGTGTACCTGACCGCGGATGGAAGTGAAACACCACAAATGCGGTCAAGGCCAAGGTTAGATCGTGTTCGTAGGTCAAGCACAAGCACTTCAGGTCACATCTGGAGGAAAGACAGCAACTGGCAAGCGAATGGTTGAAATTCTGAACTGCAGTCACGCGTATTGTTATAAAAAATATTTCAGAAAAGGAAAATAGATTATTGTGTGACGGGTTAAAAAATAAAAATTACATCTGAAAGTGATATATTATTATTGCGAACCAGGCGCGAAGTAACTCTTGTACGAATACATGTTGTATGTGGGGGGGGGGGGGGGGGGCAGAATTTTTTTTACTCATAAATAAATCAATATATATAATAAACTAAAAATAAGTCATCGGGTAGGGGGGGGGGGAGGGATTCTTCTTGTGCCCACCCCATTCTCTACGCCATATACTGTTACGCACAAGAATACAAAATCATAATGACAGCTTCATGTAAAAGCAATACTTCTCATCTCGAAGATGATCAAACGGTCATTAGCTTGGGTCAGGCTAGACGCGTGTAATAATGCCATGAAAACAGAGTTAGTGACGTAGCCGATACCCGACACCCCCGTAAACATCATGGTGCTGGGTGCACAGGAGACAACTCTCTAATATCACACAGTTCCGGTTATACTGTAATAATATTATTATATTATATAACTTTCTCAGGGTAATTTTTACTATTACATTTTGTACATTACATGATGTATTTCATGTTTTAGAATGCCTTTGTTAATATATTTATAAATAAAAAAACAAGTCGCAACGGTAAATTATATTTTGTAATGCGTACTGTGGGACTTATTGTTGCACATGACACGTTTTAGGAGTGAACATGTTTTTCTTGTTGGGTAGTGTGATGGGGGTCGGCAACTCGTCACTGCTAATAGATCGGTCAGTATGAATACAATATTAGTTTATCATGCTCTGCTATAATCCATGTTCAAAGCCCTCTCAAGTGCATAAAACCCCCCTCACCCCCCATTCACCGTCTCATCCCAAGCTATAAAATAAAAGTGTATATTCCTTCTCCAACTATTTGACATGGTACAACGGAGAATTATTGTCAAGAAGGGTGTGACAATGTGGCACATTGGAGTACATTTTAGGCAACTCCCCTGTAAGACTGAGTTGACTAATGAGGACAGCAAAAATAATAATCTCTGACGAACTACTTATAATATTTTCAGTGAGGTGGCTGATTATACCTTTGCATTCTCTTTACCAATTCAACGAATATTGTGTACAGTCAGGTGCGCATTTTCAGAGGGGGGGGGGGGGGGACAAGCAAAACTGTCACCCCCCCCCCCCCCCCTGCCGGTACCGATGTCGCTGTGTACCACATCTATAGTACACAACTGCGAATATGTCCTTGAAAGTTTATGGTGGATTATCGATCAAGATTGTAGTTGTTTATAAGAAAACTAATATCAGTATAAAGGTAATGACTAATGAATGAGTAATAACTTTTGTATTGTTAGTTCTTACATGTGATTGTGAAAGAAACGTTATGAAATTGTGTTCTCGCAACTTGTTCGGCTTGTTCTCATCATCATGTTATTTAAACATCTTAGTCTAGTAAATTTATGATGATAACAAAAGACATTATGCAAAGCCTGCTTATGTCGCATTTGCACCAAATATCCGAGGAAAACCCATTCCATTGAGTGTTGTCTTCGCTCGCTCATCCAATAACAACAAGTGAAGGCGAGACGCTGGTCTGATCCCGTCAACACGTCACACTTACCCCTCTCCTGGGTAGGAGGCGCTGGTCTGATCCCGTCACACGTCACACTTACCCCTCTCCTGGGTAGGAGGCGCTGGTCTGATCCCGTCACACGTCACACTTACCCCTCTCCTGGGTAGGAGGCGCTAGTCTGATCCCGTCACACGTCACACTTACCCCTCTCCTGGGTAGGAGATGCTGGTCTGATCCCGTCACACGTCACACTTACCCCTCTCCTGGGTAGGAGGCACTGGTCTGATCCCGTCACACGTCACACTTACCCCTCTCCTGGGTAGGAGGCGCTGGTCTGATCCCGTCACACGTCACACTTACCCCTCTCCTGGGTAGGAGGCGCTGGTCTGATCCCGTCACACGTCACACTTACCCCTCTCCTGGGTAGGAGGCGCTAGTCTGATCCCGTCACACGTCACACTTACCCCTCTCCTGGGTAGGAGATGCTGGTCTGATCCCGTCACACGTCACACTTACCCCTCTCCTGGGTAGGAGGCGCTAGTCTGATCCCGTCACACGTCACACTTACCCCTCTCCTGGGTAGGAGATGCTGGTCTGATCCCGTCACACGTCACACTTACCCCTCTCCTGGGTAGGAGATGCTGGTCTGATCCCGTCACACGTCACACTTACCCCTCTCCTGGGTAGGAGGCGCTAGTCTGATCCCGTCACACGTCACACTTACCCCTCTCCTGGGTAGGAGGCGCTAGTCTGATCCCGTCACACGTCACACTTACCCCTCTCCTGGGTAGGAGATGCTGGTCTGATCCCGTCACACGTCACACTTACCCCTCTCTTCTGGGTAGGAGACGCTGGTCTGATCCCGTCACACGTCACACTTACCGCTCTCCTGGGTAGGAGACGCTGGTCTGATCCCGTCACACGTCACACTTACCCCTCTCCTGGGTAGTAGACGCTGGTCTGATCCCGTCACACGTCACACTTACCCCTCTCCTGGGTAGGAGGCGCTGGTCTGATCCCGTCACACGTCACACTTACCCCTCTCCTGGGTAGTAGACGCTGGTCTGATCCCGTCACACGTCACACTTACCCCTCTCCTGGGTAGGAGGCGCTAGTCTGATCCCGTCACACGTCACACTTACCCCTCTCATCTGGGCTGGGTAGATAGACGGTTCCTCATTAGGCTAATAAGGACCGGTGCATCTTTGTCTGAGCACCTTGCACTGAGCGGCTGCCGTATGCTGCTCGGCCTGCCCGGCTCAAGGATGCGGTAATTGCAGCCGACCGTGGCGTCAACATTCGGGAAATATCGGTGCAGACATAATCAATTGTAATAACAGGTTGTTAAAAACTCAAAGTTAAAATAGGATTTAGATTGAGAATATTGACAATTTCGTTTTCAATACTGAGCATATTTTAGCATTATTTATGATAATATGATCTATTTTTGACCTCCCACCAGAAACTGGCCCATGCCATTTTCCTGCACTTCTAACGAAAATAATGCGGATTTTATGTCAACATAGAAAACCTTTGATTTAGAATAACTAGTATAGTTTGTATTGTATTTTCAAAAATATGTTTTCGCTGCTTTAATATCTATAATGCAAAACGTAAAAAGAAAGCAAACATCAGAAATTTGACTACTCTTAAAATCGAACCCAGATTTACGGTTTTCCAGCCGGTTACTGTGACATCTGACTATACAGAGATGTAGTTATACATCTTATTGTTGGTTTACGAAGTGACTTGCAGACTGTACTGAAAACTCGAACTAGACAAACTCGAAATTAACTAATTCTTTTTCGGTAACAAACGTAATGAATTGAAGCGTTGCCTCAATGACGTAACAGAGGCCACTCCCACCCCACCCACTCCCACCCCTACAGCTCCCACTCCATCTCACCGTCAATATTTGTCGGTTATCAATCGGACAACCCGCCCGAGGTTTTGGGTCCCGAAAGTAACCATTTTCGAGGTGTCATTTTTTATTTGCATACAAATAATTTATTAATATTACGAGATGGATAATTGTATATGTCATAAGTATGGTGAGGTTATAACGACATGAAGAAGCCGTTTTGTAATGTATAATCCCTCGTCGTTTTCTGCTACAATTAGTTCTGATTTTCTCCGCGTGGGAGTGGCTGATCGAAAGACTCGTCTCCTGTCTAAATCACGAAACAGTTTCTCTCCCAACAGACTTCGTGCAGGTCGCTACCGGACACATGTTTTAAAAACCAATAACAATGGGATATGCGCAAGTGGTCGGTCGGTGTGAGTCGTGTTAAAAACGCGATGCCACGATTTATGGATTCAAGGGAATTTACCTTTGTTTCTTGGCTTTATATGGAAATATCCTTCTTTGTTCGACCCTTCCTCCTGGAATTAAGAGGCACGTTTTTACGACTGACAGACAAATAAAGCCTTTGTGTGCCTTCGTTCCCATTCAGTGTCGGCTTGAGTGATAGTTGCGAGATGATTTAACTGCTCTTCCGATCAATGAAAACGATCAAAGTGAAGCGATGTGGAGGTGAGCGTTGGGAAAGATTCGCACTTGCGAGCCGAGCCTCCCTTCTAAACCTGAGCAAGTAGGTTTCTTGTGAAACGGGCAATGGCAGGAGTACATTCTCCTGATATAATAACCACTTGTGGCAATACTTATACAAGCCTACTAAAGCCAAATCGTGTCCAAAAAATTATGCCCACACAAATAACTATTTAGTATTTCATTTTCACCGAGCAGACGAAAATTTACTAATTATTGATGTGCATACCTAGTAGAACTTGATGCATAACTATGTAGCACATTTAATTCGGCATTTAATCGTGTCAAATGAAATTCAAAGGTGGTTCTGTTAGGTGACTATATTTAATCTCATCTTAATTAAACTTGTTATAAATCCTATATGAAAATGTTATAAACTTTTGGCAAAAGGGAAAACAATAAAATAAATGCGCTCACCAGCTGACGTCACTGCAAGGAATCCCCCTGGCCGGGTGGACTCGGTGCTATCTTAGTGACGTCACTGCAAGGAATCCCCCTGGCCGGGTGGACTCGGTGCTATCTAAGTGACGTCACTGCAAGGAATCCCCCTGGCCGGGTGGACTCGGTGCTACCTTAGTGACGTTGCTGCAAGGAATCCCCCTGGCCGGGTGGACTCGGTGCTATCTTAGTGACGTCACTGCAAGGAATCCCCCTGGCCGGGTGGACTCGGTGCTATCTTAGTGACGTCACTGCAAGGAATCCCCCTGGCCGGGTGGACTCGGTGCTATCTAAGTGATGTCACTGCAAGGAATCCCCCTGGCCGGGTGGACTCGGTGCTATCTTAGTAACGTCACTGCAAGGAATCTTCCTGGCCGGTATAATATAATATAATATAATATCGTTATAGTGAATCGTGATTAGGTTAATGTATTAACAATACTTGAAAATAAGTATTTGAGGACGGTTGATAAAGTATAAAAAGAGGATGTGTTTCACATACTTATATGGTTTGGAAACTGAAAGAATAAACAATGCGAGGAGGACAAAAAGATCGTTATAATATGTAGAAGAAGTTGGAGGTAGCAATTGCCAGAATGTAGACTAAGGAAAGCTTGCACCGTGCACGGACCAGATTGGAATTTGGAACCATTCTGAAATAAACTTCGTGTATCATATTCATATGAATAATAGCTTCCTGACATATTCACATGTTGCGCATGGTGGTCATACTGGAGGGCACAATGGCATGTGATTGGTTTAGTTCTTTGTTACTATGTTTCAACTAGCATTTAGTTCAAGTTCAACTGTTCTCCAACTTTGGTTTGCTATTATTACTGAAAACAACAAATAAATTATCTCTTATTTCGGCCACTCTTTTTGTAGTTTACAATACATAATCATTTCCGTAAACTTTATCGGGGGATATACCGCCGTGTTAACACTCGCATATTTCCCCGTAAACAATATTATTAAATGAAACCTGAAATAGTATCATACGTGGCCTCCAATATGGCCGATGTGACGTCACGTGAATACTCCCTATAATGTAAATGCATTTTGGGCTTGACTTGTCCTTGGCGGTTATTTATTATTGATGTTGGCGTTGTTTTCTCCCCATATCTGGCCACATGTGGCAAATGCTATCGGTTGTTGATTTTAACACGTTTTCCGACCCATTGACAGTAGACCGTTATTTTATTACTATCGTATTATTTTGCTATTACTATTTTAGTATAATTTACTATAATATCTAGTATAATAGTAATATCTATATTATAGTTAGTTATGTTTCATTTCAGGTTTTCAATCGGTACAACCTGTCCCACACACCGTGTTAATGTTACCGCACGACGTAACGATGACAATTGTTTTCTCTGATTTGCACAATTTTTTCCTTGTTTTTTCTTGTTCATTTGTCTTGGTGAAGCTACGATTGCAGGCTGCCACTGCCAATCATCTTCTGTCCAAACCAACATTACGTAATACGAGACGAGCTGTCGTTGCATGACAAACACTGTAGCAATCATGACGTAATCTGTATTCTTCTGTCACTGGGTCAGGGCTTTGGAGGGGGGGGGGGGGAGGGGGAAGGGGTGGATCCTTTTTAGGAAAAATAAAGATAAGGTTTGACAATGAGAAACTAAAAATAAATACCTGTTAGATAATCCATAGATATAAATATTGTTACCAAGATATGTAACTGAATGGAGGTCCGAAGACCTATGCTCGTTCCTCGATGCCCGCCATATTGTATGTTTGCCTGTTTGTTTACATTTTAACATGTGTGTTTTTCAATGTGTTATGCATCGCCTGGCGTATGTCATTGATATTGATGGCTATAAAAAGAAAGTACGCGAGCATCTGTATACCCATTGGACATAAAGTAGTCATTTCAGCATTGAAAATAATAATTTCTAAATATACAATATGGCGACGTTCTGAGAAAAATCCATTGTTGAAATCTCAAAAGAGAATCAGTTTTCAAAAGAGAATCAGTTTTGGTACGTCCAGATAGCAGTGAGTTACGTATCTTGGTAACAATATTTATATCTATGGATAATCAATCTTCGTGTGATGACGTGCATCAAGATTGTACTATAAATCTAAAAAAAAAGAAACATAAATAAACCTATGCGGCACCACACTATTTAGTAACTATTCAAGACTAACTATGTAATTATTAAGTTGTGCGTCTACACACCCTACACTAACTAGTTGAATGCGACTATGAATTAGGGACAGTCATTGTGACTCAGTCGTTAGAGCTGTGGGTTCATTGCCGCATACAATGCACATGGTTCAAATCCATCTGTGAGCGATATCGGGTATTTCTAATTTGTCGTATACGATAGCAAGTGTGACATCCACTATTATAATTTCTTTCGGGTACCCGTAAAGTCGACCTGCAGAAACTCGAGAGTAGATAACCCCTGATAGCGCGTTATCTTATCGCCTTTACCGCCAAAGGTATAACCCAACAGTGGATGACCCCCTAACCCGTGTACTGATAGCGCGTTATCTTATCGCCTTTACCGCCAAAGGTATCGCGCCTAATGTTCGAGTTTCTGCACCAGAGATAGATGGCGGCTTCCTTTTACTTCTGTGTAGATGAGTTTCTGCAGGTTGACATTCTGCGTTCCCATTTCTTTCGTGCTGTGTCCTGTCATTTTTCACGCGTTCCTTGCAGTTTGTAGCGGCGTCTATATTGTGATTATTTTTATCATTGAGATAGTTATTTTTACGCGCAAGACTTATTTAGTATAAACGTGTAAACTATATTATAATCACTTTGATTCTTGCGTTTGTATTAGTTTATACAATATGAAGCACCCTCGGCCCTAAAGTACGTTAATTAGCTTTTTACTCACGTGTTTAATACAAATTAAATATCTTCAATAATGTTTAAAATACCAATACGTGATTTGTCATCGTTTGTATGTGATCGGAAAGTAACCATGCATGACTTCGAATCAATGAGAGATCGAAGTATAATTTATAATGTATATTTTATTATTTATTATTTATTATTTATTATTTATTATTTATTATTTATTATTTATTATTTAATATTTATTATTTATTATTATTATTATTTATTTTTATTTTTTATTAATTATTATTTATTATTTATTATTTATTATTTATTGTTTATTATTTATTGTTTATTATATAGTATTATTATTATGCCCTTATTGTATGAAATAGCAGGCTAAATTGAATCCTATCGCAAGTGTGTAGCAATGCAATGCGTATACATGATTGAGATTGAACACACGCTTCACTTTTCCGCTAAGTGTTAACTTCCCACATTCAGCCTACTGAGCAATGCTTGACATTAAGCACACACAGCAATGCAAGCATAAGGATTGGGAGACAGTTTAATTATTATACATAACGAACACAATTACCGACCTTTTCGTCCAAAGTAGAATGATTGGAAACTAATCATTTATATTTCACACTCAATAACCTCGTCACTCCTTCATACATAAACGATAAATATTTACAATAACCCATATAGGGCACCAACACAAACTGAAAGCACATTGCTATCCCCCACAAGGACAGAATGCAGTCCTTGTCCTCCTGCCGTGTGTGAGGCAAGTTGATCCATGAAGCAGACACACTTCTCCTCGACGGATACAGTTTCACCTTGACGCGTTATTTTACAAATACCTCGTGTATGTGTATCGATGTAATTGTCAGTAGCTGGCGCGGATCACGAGTTGTGGTGGTGCTTCCGCTTCCCGCGACGTCGATCTGGTGGCTCGATAATCGATTGTCTGCCAGAGGTCGTGAGGGAAAGTGGACTGCGGAGATGCATCACGACAACGCGTCGCATTCTCATTGAGTAAATAATATTTAGTCGGAGATCAAAAGGTCGGGACGCAATTAAAGCACCGAGTAAGTGAGAGAGTTAGTTATTAGTTTGCTTAACCTTTCCGGGATCCGTGGATGCGTTTTCATAACAGCTCGTCTGCGGCTGAGATCAATGTGTTATTTATTATGGAACGGGTATCTGATCTAGACAGTCCCATTTATTACTCAGTTCGATCAGCTAGCCTGTATTCGTATTCAATTATTACGCTACAGTATTTTGTTCCATTTCTTGAATATGTTATTTATTATAACCATTATAACCATAAACTAAGTGATTTGTATTTGCTTGAGCAATACGTAAACATCCCTACACAACACTATTTTAAATAAACATGTCAAATAGTGTTGATGGGACTTTGTATTAAAATGTACTGAACTCCGCATTATTTATATCAAACAAGGCCTCCCCCCCCCCCCCCCCCCCACTAACATTTATATCACGGTTGACGTGTAAGTTGTAGCGCGTGACCTTCGGATGACATTTGTCCTTGTGATCAGTGGATTTGTACCTGACGTTTATAAACAAACCCACAAAAGCTGAACGTTTGATAATAATTTTCGTCGGGTAAGTTGGTGTCATAACGCAGGTTTGAGCAGAATATAACTCAGGGATATATTATGGATTAAATCCCACATAAGTAATCTTTTGTTTGTAAATGTACCGAATTCTCATCTTTTATAATTTAAGTCTCATCAAAGGTCTCATATAACATTTACTTACTTTGACTCCAAAGTAACTCTTGACAAGGTCGATCGTCGACAACACATTTTAAAATTGGAGCAAACTTTATACACCTTGCGCTACCGCCCCCCCCCCCCCCCCCATTTTGTCTTCTCATCTGTTAGTAGAACACCAGAACACACATCTGATAGTAGATTACAAGTTTTGTGTACTTGTCTTCGCAGTTTGGAGGGGGTAAGATCGTAAACACAGTCACAGTAGCGTTGTGCCCAGGGCATAGATAATGACCTTCGAGTTATGATCTAGGTATGTAAATTTGGTAGTTCGTTTAAAATACACAAATAGCCCACAGTGTATGTTAAAATTCCCAGCGTTCTATTATTCCTGAAAACAAACTTTACACAAGCACTTACAAAATTTAATTTTCGGGTTCGATATAATCGAACCCGAAACGTTGGTAATCAGAACCCTAAGCATTCCCATACTGAGATGCCTATGTCGGTTACTATAACTCGACTCGTCCCACCACTGCCCACAGAAACATTCAGGGTCCCGACTTTAATTGGTGTTATATCTATTATATTTTATACTATAATTAAATCGACGTTTTGGAACTAAAGTCAAGGTATACACCACTTAAAATAACGCGAGGTACTTTACAGCAACCAGCACGCATTATGTAAAGCAAGAAGCCAATGGAGATGTTCAAACTTGCATAATTATTCAAGTTTGTAATGGTTAGATTACCTTCTCGGTTCTACTTGTTGACTTTAAATAAACATTTCCGGAACACTGATTTTTCTTTGTTATCCAGCGTTGAAGTTATTAATTCCTTAAATTTTTAACTAAAGTTCGTTTTTAATTTAATTTAAATCATACAGCGTGAGTTCATATTTGCATTATACACAATTTCAATTGAACACGAGTAATTAAACATTCTAAATATTCGTTTCCTTTTAAACCTTTTGTTCGTTTGCTAATGACTGTTAGTGGTCCCGTCGGACAAATACAACGCCCACTATGTGTCTTCCATTTTGTTCCCGATAATTTTCTTTTGGAAAAGAAAGCCATGCAAGTTCGAGTTGTTTGCCTGCCGAGTGAGAGTCATGCACTGATCTCAATAATACTGTTGTTCGACCCAGAGTGCCAGTTAATAATTTACCGTGATTTCAAATTACATTTACAGGTATTTTATTAACTCAGCCGATGAACAGTAGTAACAGTAACAGTTGGAGAGACGTGACGTCTGCACCGTAGCCATGGTGTGCGTTCATAACACACCACACGTATAACTTCCTCATTTCACATCGTGGTAACGGCACAGAAGATTGTACTGCTGCTCGCGATACTGCAACCCTGGAGGACTTGATTTCTCCTTCGCTACTGAAGGACACGGTAACGAGGGTCATTGCGACGTTTCATGTGGAAAATACTCACAATCAGATTCAACTCAAAACTAATCTATAGACTCAGATTCGAGTTGTCCATAATGTGTTATATTGTGTATAGTATTTTTGTGTCTTTCTTCACGTGACTAGTTCGATTTGAAATTTATTACCTAAGAACAAGGTGTTTTCTTTAATCATAAATGTATTAAAATAAAACCAATAATTATGGACTTTTCTAACTTCCATAACACAATAATAGTTGTGGTTTATAGGCCTATTTGGTAATGTAAAGCGTAATGAACACTGAAACACTATTAGTCTAGCTCTAGAAGATACATTACAAAAAGTAGATAGAAACAATTAAAATTTTGGTAACCGTAAACGTCCTAAGCAATATGCAGGCTTGAAATCATATTTGTACATCTAATTTAGTTTCATTATTACTTGTAGTTTGTATAATTAATTCCAAAATGGCCCATACATGTTATCTTGTTAATTTTTAATATCTTCGTCCATGTGTGAATATCTCTAAAATACCCAACTTATTATCTCCAGAGCCCGTAGTAGCACGTGGCATTACAGTCAGTCAGTCTCCGCTTTCGGTATCGTTACGGTCAAACATCATTAAATTCATCAAGCCTGTTTAGTTCCAATCTTGGGTGTCACACAACAAGTGAATGTAGTAATTGCTGAGTTGCAACCTAGGGAGAATGAGTCAATCAGTAACTACGAGAGGACCCATGGTAGAGAACGACTGCACGTATAACGCGATGCGGGTGCATTTATTAATATTGGCACTTGAACTTTGTCTCGGTGGTTTTCACAGTGAAACAAAAACGATATTCTGTTATGTTATCGGATGTACACCTTGTATATATTTATATAATATAGTCAATATAGTTTTTATTCTTGTTAGAACATCTCGAACTACTTATTTGCATAGTTATAATATCCTGTTAACATCTCAAACTTATTTATAAGGGAGGACAATTAATACAACTATAAAATATGAATATACAACAGAATAATGGACTGCACCGAATCGAATAGACTAAAATATACTACGAGAACAAAAAATCAAATGCAGCAATAAAAGTAACGGAAACAATAAAAGAACACAAATTTAGAGGAGCAAAACATTAAAAATTAAAAAATATATACATGTTAATGAAAAGAGGTGTATAAATACACAAATTGGTGTGAAAAAAGGAAAGTAAATAAGGGAGGGATCAAAATCACTTCCCTGGTTCCACTTACAAATAAAAACCACCAATGAAATACTCCCCCCCGTTTATATTATTAACTTATATATACATCAAATCATTTAATTAATTGATTATTCCTATATGATTATAAAGTACACGGATTAACCCAAAAATGGTAAATAATAAATCTCTCGTCCGTGAAAGCATTCACAATTATACATTATATATAGTAATAAAGAATATTATGAATATTGTCCACGTTTTACCTCGACTAGAGGTATTTCTCTGCTCTATCGAAAACAAACCTTTTTATTTTTAAAATTGTGTAAATTCACCATAAAAACAATGCTTCCTCCTCCTTGGACAGCCAATGTGTGTTTAGGGGGGAGACAAAATAATGGTCACCTATACAACCGCTTGGTGGAGATATATTATTGGTATTGTGGTATATAAACTACACTTACGGCATACACGCATTGTTTAAATGTTTTATTTTCCCCAAAGTTTCCGGGTACGACGTGTGGTCAAAATACACGAACAATATACCCCAACGTTTGAAGCTCTTGGCAAGACCACATCTTTGTGTGGGACAAGAAGTTCCACTTCCAGCTCACTACGTTTTGAGCCGTGCGTCGGGCAGCGCTCATGAGGATGGATGGAACAATGAAGTGAGGTAGCCACAGTAACAGTATCACCGCCATCAACCACTGCTATCAAACATGTCATGTACAATATTAGGTTCGCTAAGACTGAACCGTATGGGACCTTTATTCGTAAGTGTGAGACAAACAATGTAAATCTTAGCGACAACATTATGCATGTATGTATATAATGTGTTTGTAGATGGTGCATGTTCAATTATAACTTTTGAAAAATCAAACTTGAATATTTTGTAGGAAATTCTGATTCTAGTAATGCAAGATTCAGAAACAATTTATCTTGGGAATCCTTTCCAAACGGAATAACTCCCAACTGGAACAAATTCCACATGGAATGTCTCCAACAAGGATCAAGGATCAAGTCCTGTATACATTTTGCAACGCCGAAGATTGCCGAGCAGTGCTTCATTTTACCAATTTTATCAAACACTTACTACACCTTATATATTATTTTTTATTGTTTAATTTTAATATTTAATATCGTAATAACCACAATGTTATGTGAAGTCAGCACGAACTGCAAAACTGCTATCAAAATCGCTAGGTATTGAAAAACGTAGCGATGGCACTGATCGGCAATCTTCGGAACTGCGAAGCTGGAGTGACCGTTGTTCTTATGGGGTATTCCGATTGATAAAACCAGCAGCTGGCTATATGATAAACCACACCATGTGCTGGTTACCTAGTAAGCTCGCACTTGCCGAACACCAAACCGCTTTTCTTTTTGCAATTCAAGCTCTGCAGTTGTGGTGACGTTGCTATAATCCATAGTACTAGGAAAACGCTCTGTTTGACGCGTTGATAAGAAAGCGCTTCCATATCTACGAACTTTCTGGAGAAAAGTTTTCAAAGCTAATACAAACAACAATTAACAACAATACAAGAATGCGCAGTGCAAACATTTTTCTAATTTCCATTCCCTACATTCTTGAATGCTTTGCAATGTGCGTTGCTAAGAATTTTCACTGTCATTTTGTGGAGTGTTTTCGCCTCGGTCCGCCACCGTTACTAACACTTATTGACAGCAATAGAAATGTAATTTCTGCCTCTAATACGTATCAGATCGCAATTATATTAGTATATTCGTGACCGGACAAAAAATTGACTATAATGTAGCCACCTCACATTTTGCCGTTACCGTGTATCAGAAAAATACTTTCGAGTAACTTTCGTGTAACATTGCCAATACTTATCAGATCGACATAAAATGAACATATTCGTGACCGGAAAAATCTTTATAAAAATATTGCCACCTCACATTTTGCCGCCATTTTGCTTCAGAAAAATATTTTGCAGTAACTATAGTGTAACTCTGTAACACTACAAACGATTTTGCCACAAAACTATACACCTTAAATCCACATCGTGGCTTGTAAATGGTTCAAATTTCAAGTTAATCGGATTTTCCGTACAACTGCTATCGACAGACATAAAAAAAAAAAAAAAAAAAGCGAAGTGCCATAAAGGTCTAATGAAGAGGCTCGCTTCGCTCGCTTAATTATAGCCGGGATATAATAACTAGGAAAACGCTCTGTTTGACGCGTTGATAAGCGAGCGCGTCCATATCTACGATCTTTCTGTCGAAAAGTTTTTAAAGGTAATAAAATCAACAATTAACAACAATTCAAGAATGCGCACTGCAAAACATTTTTCGTATTTCCATAGCTATTATACTCTCCGACATTGTTGGATGCAGAGCAGTGTGCGTTGCTAAGAATTTTCGTTGTCATGTTTTCAACACGGTCCGCCACCGTTACTAACACTTATTGACAGCAATAGAAATGTAGTTTCTGCCTCTAATACGTCTATGATCGCGTTTAAATTAGTATATTCGTGACCGGATGAAAACTTACTGTAATATAGCCACCTCACATTTTGCTGTTATTGTGTTTTAGAAAAAATATTTTCGAGTACCTAATTTTTGTGTAACTTTGCCAATACTTATCAGATCCCCATAACACATACATATTCGAAACCGAAAAAATATTTAAAAATGATGGCTATCTCCCGTATTGCCGCCATTATGTTTCAGAAAAATATTTTGTAGTAACCCTAGTGTAACTTTGTAATTTTTCGAACGATTTTGCCACAAAAATATACACCTTCAAACAAAATAGAGGCTTGTGGATGTTGTAAATTTAAAGTTGATTGGACTTTCCGTTCGACCGCTATCGACAGAAGAAAAAAAAAGAACTAAGTGCCATAAAGGTCTTATGGAGACGCTCGCTTCGCTCGCTCAATCATACCATAAGCACAACGTTTACAACTTTTTTTTGTAATCGATCTAGCTATGAGGCTGGCTGATATCACAGATCTGCTAGTTTCAGCTCATTACAGCAAAGGCAACGTGGGTGGATATCGAAATAAAATGTCAGCACCATGGTGAACAAACTCTGTAAAATTTGAATTAAATGTCGAACTCTGTGGCTGATTTCCTAACCTAAAAAAGGATAGAGAAACAGAAATGATTGGCATCATGATTTAACTTTCCGTGTGCATGTGTGTAGAATGCTGACGCTGCAATCTGCATTGATGTGAGTGACGTGGTGTGCTGATTGATTTATACGAACATGGTTGCTCTGCCTCGGCCCTCAACCGTTATATAAAAATAGTAATTCGTTGAATTATTTACAAATTGTATTTGTAGGACAGAGCGTTTCCTCAATACCTAAAAACAAAATGTTCATGCGAATAAAAGGAAAGGTGACATTGACAATTGACATACAATTTGCATTAATCGTTTAGATGAAATTACGAAAACTGTTCGCGTCCTATGGACCCAAGAACTGGAGAATACCTTAGGACCATACCTCAGTCAGTAGGAGTCGCATCGCCTGTGTCGGAAGGGGAGGGGGGAGGGGGGGGGGACGTTTACACAGACAGTGAGGGGTACAATTACACCAGCCAAAAATACTTACTTGTTACTCAAGGTAACAAGAAAGAAACATTGGTTCGGTTGTTTCTTCAATTGTGTGCAGGGGGATTGTGGAGGGCTGAATTCTTTCTCCATAGCACTTAGTTTATTAATTTCATTTAGTTACACATTCTTCTTGTTACATGACTTTATAACTAGTAATTTTTTACATAAAGTTAAGTGGGAAATTTGTGTATTTTTTTTATTGAGTATATTGCGAGTTCTCGTTGGTTTCCATGCACTTCATTGCAAATGATGAGCGTCTTTTTTTACAAGTTATACTTCGTGCAATTCTATTATATTTGTATTATGTGTGCATATATCATACTCAATTTGTGTATCTACAGTTACTTGTTGCACAGCCATATCAATCAGTAAGATACTGGGCGATCAAAGGGAACAACAACAGATACAGGTACATTTTCAAACATGACTGACACGTACCAGAAGTGACCAAGATAGATAGTCCGGGTCCGGAATAGAGATGCCAGTGGTGATTTTATTTTTCGAAAGAGGTTAACAATAATTGCGGTCCTCCTCCTCCCGTTTTCCAGTTCCTCCTTCTCGTACCTCCTTCTCGTACCTCCTTCACGTACCTTTCTTCCGTTTGGACTCGAGAATATGGTCCATGTGGTCCAGGCATCAATATGTAAACAGCCAACAGGTGAGTACGACTTAACTCGGTGAATTTTTTACCATTGTTGGTTTTTGTAATTATCGTGTAAAGACTCGCACCAGTGATAGACACGGAAAACCCCGACCTCGAATGACCGCTTAGTTCCCGGACTGTACGCGTTCAAAGAATGGCCCAGCAGGGAGCCTACGTCACAACCCCCACGCCCTCACCGGCCGGCCAAGCATCAACACGTGCGTGCAATGTGTACATGGGTGAGTCCGGCAGCGGTAGAGCGCTACTTTAGAGGGTAGTTAGGCCCATTGACATTGTGATAAGTGTAGTTAAAGCCTTACCAGTTCGAGCCTCGAAGGTCGGACAGATGAGAAAAGCCGAGGGAGGAAAAAGCAGTTATGCGTGATCTTTTAGGGAGAGCGGGAAAAAGTGATTGGTGCGATTGCGGTGAGTGTGTTGTGATGTTGTAATGTAATAAATACATTTAGAGGGAGTGCAGAGCGCATGCATTAAAAGCATGTTCAATGAAGATGTACTTTTAACTGCGCGTCATGTATTGATTGCACTCCAAGGCGGACCTCCGCAAGTACCGGTATTGAGTGATTTAGGTACGGTTCTTCAATCGATCGTTAATGTGGCCGTTAGATGACGGTCCGTTATCTGCATAGGGTAAGTTGGATTACAGATTACGGACCGTCCGCAACCGATTGAAAAACCGGGCCTTAGTAGGAGAGAAAACCAACCGTGTGTGGCGGTTTGTGTCTCAAGATGTGGCTTCGACCCACCTATTAGCTCACATTTATTAGCTCACATTGGATCACGATTTCCCGAGTTGAATTTCCTTGTGCTGATGATTTAGTTTAGACCCACTTCTTATACAATCAATGTCAGGTTCGATTTCAATTTGTTAAAAAGCTGTTCTAGCATCCACCGCCAGGACACTATCATCCAGAGCTTGCTGTACCGCTTTCCTCCTGAGATACGCCGATTCCCGTCGCCTTTTGTTTGGTGTGGGGGGGGGGGGGGGTATATTGGGGGGGATTTCGACGTGCCCTTTAGTTTTTGTGTGGGTACAGAACATTTTTTCAGCACAGAATTTGATTTGAGGCCAAATTGGGTTTTTAAATGTGAGGAGGGCTCAAAGTCATCGTTGACAAAGTGAACAGAACAAACTACAGAACGTTTACTGGGAGTAAAACATTAATTACGGCTAATTTTACTTTCCCACGCCGGGTCGAACAGGTGAATTGTCACGATGTGGGAATTTATGAACACTAATTTTCATTTCATTTATTATTGTTGGCTTATCATCTCTGTTGCTGCACCCATAAAGACATCAAATAGTCATTTTAAAAAGTCAGTTGGAGTATTTACATATTTGTACGTGTTTACTAAACTAAAGACCAGTTATCAGCTAGGCTTATTCTACAAAACAACGAAAATCGACTCTGATCATACGCAAACACACGCATAATGAAGTGTAATGCCCAGTTTCTTCTCGATGACCATATGAAATAAGACTCACACACGTGCAAGCAGACCTTCAACTCAAATAACAACAAATACTGTTTCACCACTAGCTAAATAAGTACCATAATTGTTATTATTATTATACTATTATTATTGGGTTACTATTAAAAATTAACTACTTTACTTTTAGTTCTTTACATTGTCGATCTAGAAACCAAGTACAACACGCTTCACAGAAGAAACAACAACGATTAAGCGTGTCACGTTGGGCGCACATGTGCAGTCAAGATACAGGCTCGGCCGACGCGGCTAGCCTCGGTGGGGGCTGTGACGTCACGATCAGTCTCGTCAACTTCACCGGCGCATATCTTCCAAACCAAGGGACGGATTTGAATGATTTCTTTTACGTTCGTCTTTTTACAACAGTTTGTATACGCAGGAAGAAAACAGTTTAGTCCAGCCTACCTTTAAACAATAAATATTCAAAAACAAAAAGGACGGACTTCGTAACTGAAAAAGAAGAAGACTTACAACTGACTTGCTCCTGAAAATACACACAGGAGATTTTTTTAGACGTATCTGTGACTACTCAGAAAATATCAAAAAATATAACGTTTTACAAAAGTAACAATAAATTTTCAAGGTCGTTATATTCGTTGTGTTTTTCGAATTCATTTTGGTTTGTTCCTGTGTGTTTGTATATTGTATGTGTGTATCTTTTAATGTGTTCTGAGGCCTTGCGTTGCAAACGTGTTACGTTCAAGGTGATATTAGATAGTTATCGGATCAGCCAACCGGGCCCCGCCATAATCATTCATTGTGATCGCTTATGTCCGTGGTCGAACGAAGCATTCATTGAACTTTCAGTCTCATTCACAGTCCGGGGAGTTGTGTCAGCAAAGCAACGCGGCATCTGGCGGACGGTGCTCGTGTGCTATCGTTCTCATGCTACGGCCAAAAATCTTCATATTTTAAAGCTATACACATTCACATTATAATGTCAGTCAGTATATAAGAGTGTAATTTATCACAAATTATTAAATAGTTTGTTATTTTTAACATCATTAAATTACGCGCTGTGCTTTAATAAGCATTAGTTAATAATAAACTAAGAGCTATGCACAACAAAATTTTGGGGATAAGTCATTTAGATATAAGAATAGAAGGAATGTATTGTATTTAATTGATTGAGAATTTTTTGGAATACGATTAAAGTTTAGATTTCTAAAATTCAAAGAATCATTTCATTTCCATATATACTTTGTAATAAGAAAGGGTTGGAATAAAAAATATGTAAGCATGATGATGTATATTGGTATACGTATACTACATTTTAGCGCCAGAATGGATGAGTGCCTGCTGGGAATGGCTTATTTCAGTTACGTTGTTTGCAATCACTCTGGACTCTGGAGGCTTATCCTCTATTCCCTGAATGATTTACGAAAGCTAAGCGTTGGGCAAATGAACTGTATCAAACAGTCATTACCAGAATAAATGTACACCTATTTCGAGAGCATTTACTTTCCAAAGACAGCGCGTATGTTTGACTTTCTTTTTTAAGCCACACATTGTTATTGAAATAAGGTGAGACGTTCTTTTCCTTCTGTTTTGGATGAGCACATGTCAGGCAGGATGGATGCTCGTTGGTTACTGAGCACATGTCAGGCAGGATGGATGCTCGTTGGTTACTGAGCACATGTCAGGCAGGATGGATGCTCGTTGGTTACTGAGCACATGTCGGGCAGGATGGATGCTCGTTGGTTACTGAGCACATGTCAGGCAGGATGGATGCTCGTTGGTTACTGAGCACATGTCGGGCAGGATGGATGCTCGTTGGTTACTGAGCACATGTCAGGCAGGATGGATGCTCGTTGTTTACTGAGCACATGTCGGGCAGCATGGATGCTTGTTGGTTACTGAGCACATGTCGGGCGGGATGGATGCTCGTTGGTTACTGAGCACATGTCGGGCAGGATGGATGCTCGTTGTTTACTGAGCACATGTCGGGCAGCATGGATGCTCGTTGGTTACTGAGCACATGTCGGGCGGGATGGATGCTCGTTGGTTACTGAGCACATGTCGGGCAGGATGGATGCTCGTTGGTTACTGAGCACATGTCAGGCAGGATGGATGCTCGTTGGTTACTGAGCACATGTCGGGCAGGATGGATGCTCGTTGGTTACTGAGCACATGTCGGGCAGGATGGATCCTCGTTGGTTACTGAGCACATGTCGGGCAGGATGGATGCTCGTTGGTTACTGAGCACATGCCGGGCAGGATGGATGCTCGTTGGTTACTGAGCACATGTCGGGCAGGATGGATGCTCGTTGGTTACTGAGCACATGCCGGGCAGGATGGATGCTCGTTGGTTACTGAGCACATGTCGGGCAGGATGGATCCTCGTTGGTTACTGAGCACATGTCAGGCAGGATGGATGCTCGTTGGTTACTGAGCACATGTCGGGCAGGATGGATGCTCGTTGGTTACTGAGCACATGTCGGGCAGGATGGATGCTCGTTGGTTACTGAGCACATGTCGGGCAGGATGGATGCTCGTTGGTTACTGAGCACATGCCTGGCAGGATGGATGCTCGTTGGTTACTGAGCACATGTCGGGCAGGATGGATGCTCGTTGGTTACTGAGCACATGTCGGGCAGCATGGATGCTCGTTGGTTACTGAGCACATGTCGGGCAGGATGGATGCTCGTTGGTTACTGAGCACATGTCAGGCAGGATGGATGCTCGTTGGTTCCTGAGCACATGTCAGGCAGGATGGATGCTCGTTGGTTACTGAGCACATGTCGGGCAGGATGGATGCTCGTTGGTTACTGAGCACATGTCGGGCAGGATGGATGCTCGTTGGTTACTGAGCACATGTCGGGCAGGATGGATGCTCGTTGGTTACTGAGCACATGTCAGGCAGGATGGATGCTCGTTGGTTACTGAGCACATGTCGGGCAGGATGGATGCTCGTTGGTTACTGAGCACATGTCAGGCAGGATGGATGCTCGTTGGTTACTGAGCACATGTCGGGCAGGATGGATGCTCGTTGGTTACTGAGCACATGTCGGGCAGGATGGATGCTCGTTGGTTACTGAGCACATGTCGGGCAGGATGGATGCTCGTTGGTTACTGAGCACATGTCGGGCAGGATGGATGCTCGTTGGTTCCTGAGCACATGTCGGCCAGGATGGATGCTCGTTGGTTACTGAGCACATGTCAGGCAGGATGGATGCTCGTTGGTTACTGAGCACATGTCGGGCAGGATGGATGCTCGTTGGTTACTGAGCACATGTCGGGCAGGATGGATGCTCGTTGGTTACTGAGCACATGTCAGGCAGGATGGATGCTCGTTGGTTACTGAGCACATGTCAGGCAGGATGGATGCTCGTTGGTTACTGAGCACATGTCGGGCAGGATGGATGCTCGTTGGTTACTGAGCACATGTCGGGCAGGATGGATGCTCGTTGGTTCCTGAGCACATGTCGGGCAGGATGGATGCTCGTTGGTTACTGAGCACATGTCAGGCAGGATGGATGCTCGTTGGTTACAGAGCACATGTCGGGCAGGATGGATGCTCGTTGGTTACTGAGCACATGTCAGGCAGGATGGATGCTCGTTGGTTACTGCCGATGATTGTCACGATTGGTATGTTTTGATATTGTCCCTTTGATTAATCATGATAATGCCTTCTGTTTAGTACACGTGTTCGTATAATTAAAATGTACTACTGTATAACAACCTCAACTTATTAATAGGGGTTTACTAATGTTTGATATCATAATGTAGATTATTGTGCCAATCATACTGCAATATTACTGTGTATATGGATTTGGATTTTTGTTCTAAAAAATAACAGATGAATAAAAAGTATTTTCATAGGGGATATTATTTATTTTTATATAAATACAGCTTGTCATTGATAGTGCCAACATCATATGACCTCGCTGTCGAGTACATTACGTTGTAAAACCACTAACAATCCAACTCCGTTGATTATTATAATATATTGTGACATTCCTTTGTTGTGAACAGTTTGATTACACAAAAAGTGTGTACAGAGAAAAACGTTAAACACAAAAAAAGTTTTTATCGTGTGTGTTATGAAGAATTTTAGAGGGTTGTCCATTGAGAGTGAAGTAATCTACGAGATGGACGTGCTTGCTGTACCAACATCTCGCAGCTCTGGCAACGATGATGAAGCAGAATGTGATAGTCCTTGGCTCGTCATCGTGATCAGTCCAGTTACTCGGCAATCGTCGGAATATTTCCGCAGTATTATGTTGTCGTATCATTGCGAACGGGAGTGACCGAATAAACGACTAGAGACGCGGAAACAAAGCAAAACAATCACGACAGCAGACCGCTAACTTCCTACGGGGCCATTTTTTTTTTTTACGTAACTTTTTAAGTAGTTTATTAAAAGTTGGGTTGCATAAATACGTTGGTTCTGTCCGTCGTGTAGCGATGCCGAGCTCAATACATAGGATGATAACTACAGCATAGCAACCGATTTCTCTCACTGCTTCGACGAGCTATCAATAACCTATAATTAAAACATAACTTGCCGATTATCTAGAACGTGATTAAGTAACGGAGATGAGTTAATTATACCCACCTAGTAGTATTGAAAGATTTTTCAATAATCATAAACCTTAGCGGCAGCTTTGAACGTGTTTTTTGCTGGAACGTTCTTCACGAGGTTAGGTTATTATAGACCTTGTTCAATGATGTCCAGGGATGAGCAACCTAACACAATATCAACAAAGGTCACACTGTGTTCACTGTACAATGTATGTGGAACTTTGGGAATTTATTTTAGTTTCCATTCCACGTATAAGACCAAGTATGATTGACAATAACAACAATGAACAATGAATGACAAGTGAAGACACGCTACACTACACTTGTTATGCATAGTTATCACAATGACGGACCTCGTGCATTAATTTACTTAATAACAATTGAAAGTTGAAACCATACTTCAACTTGGCTTTATATAATAATGTTAGTGTTACGCTATAATACTTGGTTCACTGCTTTTTGTTTATTTATTTAGTTAATGCATATCCTACTCAGTCACAAAACTGATTCAAATCCCATATTACATCCAACTCATCATAATAAAAATAATAAATAAAAATAATGTGCCAGTTAACGAGAGTGTTTTTATAATCAACACATCATTTGACATCATGCTGTTTCTGTCTTTATGCCTGGACTTATCATTTTGTTATGTATGGGAAGTCAACTTACACCATGATGCATATCTTACTTTCGCCCATCCCATGTGATGAACCTACGTATGTGTATGTGTAACCTCAAAACACGAAGTTGTTTTTACTGTTTATTTTTAATTAATTTGTCAACTATTATTATTATTTACATATCTCATACCGTCCATATGCGGAGTGAGACAAGAGTGGCAAACGGTATGTATGCATCAGTCGCCATACGTCACACTCAAATGAAGCTATATTGATTAGCGGTTATCATCATATTGTTTTAGTTTTGAAAATGGATACAATAACGTTCTGTCCCTGTACGCATTAGAAACATACAAATGTCACTAATTCCTCCCAAATGTGTCCGCTCTGCTGGTTTCATTGAACGAGTACTAGCCAGGGGCAACGCCACTCTGTTTTCGTCGACACGGACACGGTGCTACTGTGGACACCCTCAAGGCAAACTGTCTTATATCATATATATACATGTCCGTTGTCTGATGGTTTTGCAGGTGCTTTTACCCCCGGTGTCCATCAGGTGCAGGTGTCGGTGTCTGCCGGCGGAGCGCATGAGTCGCGTCAACAGATGGCAACCATGTACTCGAGCAACGGAGGTGAGCGCTCTCTATAGCAGCTCATTCATCGATACATTCACAGGCGGGAGACAATCAACGATATAACTGCGATTACTTGTAATGTTGCTTGGCACAATCACGTTGACTGGTTCTTGAATGTGGGGACTTATACCCGCAAAGAGGGCTCATGTATTCCCTCAAAGGTCTAAGCTCCTCTTTGCGGCCTGAACGTTCAACTCTCGTAATCGCTCCGTCGTTTCGATTAGCGTTCATGAGCGTATTACTGAGACCTCAATACCAACATAGCAAGAAAGTAACAGTACGCCCTTGTGGCAACGTACACATCATTACATACAGTCGATTAATAATTTCTCGTCTATATGGATGGAAAGTCGACTAATTGGCGCATTTAGTTTTGTTAAAAATCTTTGGTTGCATCTTTTCTCAGTGAGTTACGCTCTTGGAAGGCTCGTAGTGGGGCCACGATATACTTGATTACTTGACATCCATGTCCGTACAACATGTTCACACCGGTTTTGTCCGAGTTTATGTGCATTACAACAACAATAACATAGTAATAATAATAATAATAATAATAATAATAATAATAATAATAATAATAATAATAATAATAATAATAATAATAATAATAATAATAATAATAATAATAATAATAATAATAATAATAATAATAATAATAATAATAATAATAATAATAATAATAATAATAATAATAATAATAATAATAATAATAATAATAATAATAATAATAATAATAATAATAATAATAATAATAATAATAATAATAATAATAATAATAATAATAATAATAATAATAATAATAATAGTAAGTAAAAGTGTGGGTACAATCGCTATTTTTTTTTTTTTTTTTTTTTTTTTTTACCAATCAATATCGAATATGTTGCTAGTATATCAAATAATCGATAATTGTTTGGCATCCCAAATTTATTTTGATTTAGCTTTATGTACTCAAGACCACTAATAAATAGATATTGCTAAGTAGAACATGTGTGGTATATACGAGCGGAAGATTAGCTGGATAGTTACCGCTTACCGGCATAATTTGTAAGACACTCAAAAGTCAAAACGTTCAGCTTATTATTTACCTTACAGATAAAGGGGACGCCATCTCTGCTGGCTATGTGTATTCGACCTTATCCAAAATGCTCGTTTGCTATTATGAAATGCTTAAACGGCGACCATTTATAACGTAGCTACGGATAGGCTAATCCGTTGATGCGCCACCTTGGAATTTGAATTTGATATGTTTTTGTCGTCATCGTCGTCGTCATCAAAGAGTTGAAACGAGCCGCTACTATACATAGAAGAGTAAGACGTTGAATAACCATCAACCCTCTACGCACATCCATTTGCCGCATCCGCTCCCCCGTTTTGATTAAATGTCCCCTGGTTCTCGGCCTAATGGCTTCGCAGGTCATCGTCGTTTATGCAAATGAAAGTATCATATGAGCGGCCGGCTGGCTAAATAAACAAGGTGTCTAGAAGGCTGTGGCAGTGGACGCGCGGCGTGGTTACGGCTGCTGTGTTTCCCAGCATGCTTCACTGCATGGTGGCGTGACACGCCGCGGGTACACTTCCGGTACACAGTATCTACCACCGCTCGGCGTCTTATTGCAGACGGCCATCAGATGCGGTTCAAACCTTTACTGCGGACGGAAAGATCTACTATTATTAATTCATTCATTATTTATAATTCAAAACTACGGATAGAAAATAGAAATCGATGTGAAATCTCAACGTCGATATCGAAGGAAACTCGTCGATGTGAAATCGTGACATCAAAAATGTTCCGAAATCGACATCGAAACTTACAGAATCGATGTCGGAAATCTAGACCTTAATAAATATGCCTACAGCCACTTTTAAATGCAATAAAAACACAATATCTCATTGTGTGAACACAATCGTGTATGTATTTTCATGTAGGGCCTAATGTTCTTTATTATTTGTGTTTTTATTTATTTTTTATTGTTTTTATTGACGTAAATTTAAGGTTGCTTTATCCTGAATAAGCCAAACAAAAAAGATTCGATTTTGAAAACAAGTAATCGATTTCGATAATTAGCAGCGACGTAGGGACGCGTAGGGGGGCCCTTAGTGGACGTTAGCAGCGACGTAGGGCACAAGACCCGTCTTTAGTCCTTAGCGGGCGTTCGATAAACTTCAGTCGTGGAGTTCGACGAGACGGACCTGCCATATAAATGTAGTATGTACAGTGTCTTTTTCTGGAGCTGTCGACTCTTTTGTTTACATTGTTTTACTGGATTTGTTTTTGTTTGTTTGTTTGCTCAAACAAGAGACGTTCAATTTCCCGACCAAGTCGATCATCAATACGATGTGTGTCCGTTGCAATGTTTAAGCAAGTTATGCATGCTGCTATACGATTATTTTAATTTATTTTAATTTAATTTTGTCATTATTATTTTTTATTTTTTCCCGTTATTGCATGAGAAATAACGTTTAAAATTCTGCTCTATTTTAGCCCCAAACATACTTATTTTTCTAAATTGTAATAAGAAGGTATGCGGATGCCGTATGTTAATTGACACAGGCTATGTATGGCCTATTGATTACGTTTAGCGCTTATGGTTGCAGGTAGAAAGATTTAGACAATTGCTCGTTTGGGAGGAATCCCCGACCTAGAAAGCCCTTCACTTATACGCCTTTATGTCCTACTGCTGAATGTGTTTATAGAGTGACTCACGCATATGTATGTCTATAGACTTTACCGTCTCCTAACAATATAAAGAAAAGAGACGGCAAGATTCTCAGAAAGTCCGAAATAATTTCCTAATGTTTATCTGTAAGTGTAATGTTGACGCATTACCATTTTTATGATGCCTTTGGGCCCAGTCACGCATTGCGTATATATTTACCGTGTGGCGCACGCATGAGATATTGAGCAATTATTTTCAGTTGCGGTCCTTTTGACGTTCAACGCTGATGTCTACGAACTAAATTGTCCTACATATTGGCTAAGTGCAAATAAGGTAACGTTTCATGACGTATACGCATGTACAGGTACTGAGGGCACTTTGTTGTGGTGTCAAACCGCCATCCTGACTTGAACCGCGCCAAACCACAGGAGCAAACCGACAAGGGCCAGGTCAGATCCTGGCACAAATTATTATTGACAAAGTCGTCGTACAACATCTTCG
>OX246737.1:67546168-67556168 GCA_945910005.1 Isoperla grammatica | reverse complement strand
TCGTTTCACTAACAACACAGTTTTGTATAGATGTGCAAGAATACAATTTCAAAGTTCAGTATACTTCACTCATGTATTGCTTTATTGTGATGTGCAGCTACATGCGTTAAGAATTGGACCTTAAAACGTACCGGATACGTTAATAAATTAGTATCCTACTCATTATATGAACAGGCTAGACAGCAACGTTTGCCATATTTGGCATAGACGTGTAATGAGAATGAGTCGCCGAATACAATGAAACTAAACACAAATTTAAAATTGTATTACCTAAATAACAATGCACTGTTCAACTAATTATTTCGTCTTGACTACCTTGAGCAACCCGTTCGAAACATTGGTCGAAAAAACATCTGGGACAAAAGCCCCAACTACCAGAGGCAATTTCACTCAAGGCGAAAACATGCTATTGGTATTAACCTTCAAGTGCATATATTTCAAATCGAAACAAGGGATGCATATAGTGGGCGTACAACCAAAAGTCACTATATAAGTCTATGTTTACCATTGTCATTAGCTAAGTGATTGAATATTACGTTAATAAATTATTGCCAGTTTTGAGATGGCAAAAAATCACTAAGTGCACTTGGTTACTTTTGCCTTGTCAACAAAAATTTTTATTGGAGTTAGTGTGGACATATAATCCGTTGTTTGTTACACAAATCTAAGCAATGATTGTATTTTGTGACATGTGGCACTCAATAGGGGATTTTTTTTCACGATTTAATGACATTCTTATCTCTGTAATTTCACCAAAAATGGAGTTTGTGACTTTTAGTTGTACATCCACGAGCTTCTTGCATTTCATTTTTATCGCTTGGAATGTCAGTCACAAAATATTTAATCTAACTGAACGCATAGTCACTCGATTATAAATAATATGTATATGTTGTGGCAGATTGGCTTAATGTGGCCACGGAAAGCAGCGATTTTTTTTTTTAAATAACTTTTTAAAGATTCAATTCATCATTACTTATAAAACAAAAGTTTAAAAAGTTCAAGTTACTTTTTACAACGGTACCCAATAAAAGTTCAAGTTCTCAAAAGAGGAACGAAGCTCCTTTAATAAGTATAAAAGTAATATTTTATAGATTTTGATGTGAACACCGAATACTTATCCAACAATGGTTAAACAATTACACTGTAAAATTGCAAAATAGCAAATTACTCTTGATGTCTGAAGAATGGCGCTGAACGGAAAAAGGCAGAAACTATTCGGTCGTATAAGAGAACGTTTGAAAGAACGTTTTACAACGTTCTCTAGAAACATGAACTTTCTCAATTAAAAGTTACTTGGCACAAAAAGGATTGCTCTACTTGAAAGGTTCCCTAAAAATGGAACGCGTTCCCCGAACGCGGAGTACACGTAAAGAGTGTTGATCATCAGATTGGCAGGTGTTGGACCTACCGCAGGTTCGTTACAAAAGCATTTTTTCGTACCAGAGCTTCTCTAACAAACGAGGTTGCGTATTAATATATTTGCGTGGTTGTATATTTTAACAGCTGATACCGCCCTCGGGTGTCCTCGGTTGCCGGTAACACACGGTAGCGCCTTGCGTCCTGAGGCCGCCCATGCGTGTTGTGGCCCGCGGTGGTAGCACGTGCACTATTGGTCATCCTACCCATACGATGGCGCATTTGTAAGCATTATCTTATTCTTGTTTCTTTCAAGTTCTAGATCATTTCAGGTCGGTTGCTTCCAGTGGCGTATCCAGGATTTTGGAAACGGGGGGGGGGTTTTAGCTCATATAGAGAGTGGAACCAAAAATAAATGGGGGGCTTTTGGTGCAAATCTGTGCGTTTTACAGCGGCCAACTGAACTAAAATTAATAAATTTCTGGCAACGATTTTCTCCTTAAGAAACGAAAAAAAGCTTCAATGAACAACAATTGAACTGAAGTGTTAATACACAGAAATAGAATTATTGAGCGATGTGTGTATTTTTAACAAAAACTAATGTCTTAGGTATTTTAAACAAAAATACTGTATGTTTATGTTTCCATTTTTTTTTTCAATCAAATGCAATTTCCACTTTTCCTTTGCGAAGGGGGGGGGGGGGGTTTAGTCCCCCCCCCCCCTCCCCCCCCCCCCTTGGATACGCTACTGGTTGCTTCGTCGCTTCTTACGACAGGCAGAGCTATTTAGCATTATTAATTTTTATTTTTCCTTTTTTACATGAGTGAAACAGATATATTTATTTTCATGGAGTGGAAAATACCTGAACCAATGAACAAGTCTTCGTGGCAGTTGAGGTTTCTACCACAGGTAATATACCGTATGTATCCTGGACTAAGTATATCCCGAGGCGAAACGGGGGAGGTGGGCGTACAGACCTTGAAGTATAGATAGCAACTGAAGGCACAACACCCAATAATAATTATTGTTAATTAAAACCCATTTTTAAATTGGTGAACATGCAGAGTATGTTTCACCTTTCAATCTACTTTCGGTAAGAATTTAGGTACGCGCCCCATCTGGCTGAAAAAGGATACATTTTCAAAAAGCAAATAAACTTTTTTGTGAAACTCGGGCGTATTTTCAGATGGTGAGTCGATTCCAAATAGGGAGGGGGGAAAGGCTGGCACGAAGGGGAAATAAGTAAACGCAATGTGAGTAAGATTGGGATAGATGGGAAATAGAGACATGTAGCTATATGCACGAGAGCCCTCTTTGCGGGCTCTGGTCACCACCAGTAGGCCCCGACCTCGACCGGTCAGGGAGCATCCGTCCAGAAAACCCTTGCGATAATTCCGCTTCCAAGGTATAAGCAGTGTGAAACCGGGGAATGGTGTTCGAATGACCGTCTGGGTGAGTGGTGACATGACATTCCCTCCCCTCTTCTACCCCTCCAGGACGCCAGTCGTCCGGCAGACTCAATCTCGATGTAAATGAGATCGCCAAATTGAACGGGGTGAAGGGAAGAGAAGGAAGGGCAGGGTAGCCAGGCCAGCCCATCGGCGCCTTGGTGCAATCTTGTGTGCCCAAATTAGAACTCCGGGCTGGAATTGCGCGTTTCTTGTGCGATAAAACCGTTGATTCAACAGGCATTGCTCACAGAGCCTCATCCTGTCGGTGGCGCAACACAACACCCTCCTCGCAACAACACCGGGGGATCAGACACATCAACGTGCATCGCTTCCTCAATACACAGTCACATCCACCTTCTCACAAACATGCTCTGATACGGCCTATTACTATTAGTGATAATTTTACAGCCTCTTTCGTTGCTGGTCTGTTGATCTTCCACACATGGCCCTGCCGTCCTACATAAAGAAAGCTTTCATTCACAATGTTATTTATAAATTATTTAATGAATTATTTAAAAACGCATTAAGTTAAACACTGATCAAAATTATTTTTAACGAAAAACTATGCATCAACCGTCCAAATACACTAAAGAATTTAGTGAATTAAGGTAATATTGTTTTGTACGCCATTTAATGACGATTCTTATGAATGGCAGAAAAAACATCCAAAGAACATGGCCAAGGCCAGGCATAGACGGACGGCACGAGGTATTTTTGCGCCCGGAGCTAAACATTTGTGCAGCGCCCCCCCCCCCCTCCCCCCCCCCCCTCCCCCAGCCCTCTCCGTCATCCCACATCCTGCCAATCCTGCATTACAATGAAAATCATAACACGACCAATGTCAAAAGTCTGTAAAAATTGTAATGTAACAACCAAAGTGAAAAACCTAACACTATGTTAAATAATATATCAATACTTTGAGGTCTATCTATGAAGTCACCTGGCTGGACATGGCCTCAACGATCACCGGATATAATTAAATGTTCCCCAACCGTGTTTACTCCATCAAGCGCGATAGAAGGGGCACTTCACGGTTTTCGTAGGGCATTTTGCAGGGAAGAAGAAGCAATACGACGAAACGTTGGAAGCAGTCAGCCAATACCCTCACCACTCTCATAAAGCAGATTAATTTCTTATCAACACATTTCCTTCGCTAAACAAAGCTCAAACCAAACCTTAACCATAAAACCTTAACAATTAAACGTGTTCTGTTGATTCTCGAAAGCCGTGCATTAATTATAAATTTCTGAAAAATGTAGTTTGTTTGTTTGCAGCATCGATCGACAATTCGAATGTGTTTTGTAATTCTTCCAGCTTGCCACAACTTATCACATTTCATTGAATACCAGTATTCTTGATGTCCAACTAACAACTGATATTGGCTGTAGTGATTTCTCCAATGAGGCTACGGCTGGTGATAGATAATTCATACATTATAACACTCAGACTAGACATGTAGGAAACCTCAGGATCCTTGGCAATGAACAAACGTGTTGATATTTACTTAAATACACTTAGAAACACATTAATTAGTCAATTAATTAATTAAAGCGCACGTGCTCAAGGTGGCAGGTAGATAAGCATCTATATATTATAACATTAGCTGTCGGCGTATGCGAGGAAGTCTTATTAGTATTACACGCAAGCGAGCGGCTTCACTCTCTGCGGTAGCTGTCTGTTATCTCGTACGCTGTTTTTATTTAAAATTCAAAGCTTAAACCAACAATTCACGCATTCTTATAATTAGTGCGTGTGAAGGGCACGTCTCGAGGAGTGGGAGTGGGAGTGAGAGTGTGAGGGGGAGGGGGTACCGGTTCATTGAACTGTTTTGCCGAGCAAGTTCCCATTCCCATCGCGGACGTTGACGCGTAAAGCGCCACGCCACGCACAATCGTTCGGTCTTCTTTCTTGTCACGACTCAGCGGCCATCGCATAATACGGGCGACCTACCTGCTAATCAGGCGAGGCCAATATGCAACTAGTGTCTTCTCTCTTCCTGCTGGCCACGCCGGCCGTGGGTGAATGAATGGGATGAGTTCCGGGAACCCCCCCACCTTCTGGTACCCAGAGCCGCCAAACGATCTGTAGCTACCGGTCAAACGATGCTTTATTCTTGGAGGGGGGAGAATAATGTAGTACCCCCCCCCCCAACCCCAAATACTAATTCGTTCTACCTTGCATTCCTTCCCGGTGTCCCCATTATTTTTTTTACACACATTTACACTGCATATAGGAAAAGAGTAATCAACTTTTCTTGTTTGCATACATTGTATCAAACACTTTTATATGCGTGGTCTTCTTATTTGTATTTTTTTTTTAATCCAAAATTAACTCAACGTAACTAGTATCTTACTAACGGAATAGCCGAGTACAATATTAAATAATTCACCATCTACTTGAAACAGGCCCATTGGTGATTGATAGTTTATGAGAGAGTATTGGATACCTGGAAACAACCCCCAAACACAGGGAGGGTGACTAATGAAAAGGCCTGTGCCTTTTACTGAGTGCAAGACCTAAGGCTACTAAGCTTACTAAGCATAGGCGCACTAAGGCTTACTATACGTTGTAACTGTTACCGGTACAGTAAGTTGACTTATACTTTTTATTCCATAAACATGTTTCTGTATTGAATGTGAACCTGACGATAGAGTAAATAGAGTATTACTGCAAGAGACAAAGTCTATAAAACCAATTATACAAATTATACAACAAATTGTACAAACAAATTACAAACAATGCTAATTGTAATGTTCTTAGTTTTGTTACGGAAAAGCTTCAGTGAGGTGATCAATCTATCATATTCTAATGCTGGGCAGCTGGGGGTGGGAATCGAATCCACGAACTCTCGCTTTACATTATCGTGTATTCTGTTCAAAACCTCTATCGTTGCTATTTAATCAATAAACGAAATGGCTCTTACGATTAGCCTTATATTTACTTTTGTAATCAATACATACTTTTGAGCTAAAGCGAGGTATATGAACTCATGTGTGTTTGGAATGTATTTTCCGCGCGTGTATTTTTGTTTGTATCATTCGCCGAATGGTATTGTTATATAGTTAAGGGAAATTCTTTTTATAGACCACTTCTATGTATTATATAATAGTCTAGACGCGGTACACCCTTTGTCTCTAGTGTGGGCCCGCAATCTTAGCCCTGTACCCTTGTTCCAGGAAAATGGTCTATTTTGATTGCCTTCATAACGTGAGAATGCGTGGATGCAGCATTTCAGGGAAGATCTTGGCGATGAAAGGTTTCCGATGAATAGTGATTCATTATTGTAATGCATCTCTCCGCGAAGATGCTCTCTTGTGTTTTTGATCTTATAACAACAATAATGATGATAATAATGATAATAATAATAATAATAATAATAATAATAATAATAATAATTTTTTTTTTTATTAGGATTATTCAAAGTACACATCGGTCTTCCAGATACATACAGATAAATAAATTCTGCGAAGCCATAAAGGCTTGTCCGCAGAATAACATTCGCCACGAAAAACCACGGGAGCATTACATCAACATATGCACTATAAATGCACATAAATAATATAAAACAATAATAATATAAAACAAAGAAACATTTCAAGATAACTGAATAACATCATTAATTAACACAACTGACCTACGGATACCATTGTAGAAAACCAACCCAAGGACTTAAAATTGACATTCTCACTGCTCTTAAATTTAACCTTAAATAAACACACAAAATATTCAAAAAGGAGTCGAAAAACAAAAAATCATTGGGAAGATCATTAAAAAACTTAGGTACGAGAACAGAAAATTGCCTATCTCCATATTTATTTATTGTACTTGGAACTTCAAATTTAACTTTGTTTTGCGATCTCGTAAATTTACCATGTGAGATCACTACTTTATAGGTATCAGAAAAATAATACTAAATATAAATTATATACTTAAAGAGCTCAGTCATGGGTAACGCAGAGCATGCTAACTGGCGTTATATTTTTTATAATTTTGTTTTGAATATTGATAACATTCGGCAGATGATGTTGTGAAGCATTTCCCCATGCTAAAAGGCCGTATGATAAAATTGATTGAACTAAAGCAAAATAAACCATTTTAAGCAACTTAAAAGTAACAGCATCTTTGAGTAAATACAAATGAAAGGAACACGTGCGCAAACGTCGACATAAAGTGTCTACATGCGGACGCCATGAAAAATTCTCATCAATAAATACACCCACATACTTATGAGTAGACACGCGCTCTATAATGCTATCACAATTTTGACATGACATACCTTTAGCCATTTCGTGTAAACAACTTCTTGAATGGCAGGTGATATTTATATTTCCGAATCGATCCTTATTTTTGTGTGTACAGATGTGCATTATTTTTGTTTTCTCACCGTTTACAATTCTCTATCGTGCGTCCAACTTAGCAATGTATTAAAGTCATCTTGTAAATAATTCTCTGCAATGTGAATATCTCTATGGCAAGCCACAAGTACCGTATCATCAGCATACATATAAATTTAACATTTTTTAATAAATTTAAACAAGGCATTGACGTAGATTAGGTATAAAATTGGTCCTAAAATTGAGCCTTGTGGCACGCCTGAGATTATTGACTTCGATACGCTGCAAGTTTCTCCCACCCTCAAGGCTCGTGTACATCCACTTTGCGTACGTGTGAAAATTATAGAAAATTATAGAAATTACGGTAGCCGTTCCCATCGAATGTTGATAATTTTCTTAAGTAAACGTAAACCAATCAGAGCTCACGAATTTCCCACCAATAGGGAACTTGCAACTGACTTCAGAGCCAACAAATGAATCAAACTGATAAACAAACAAGGAGCTGTCAAAATAATAAAATTGTAACATTATGAAGAAAACGAGGTATGGCGATAGTTTAACTGCGCACCAGTTAAAACTTTTAATTATGGGCAACCAAGTTGTGAGAGTTTTGAATGTGTCTTGTTTGTTTTGAAGATTTATTTTCAAAATAGAAATGTATAGAAATGTTGTGATGTGGTTTGGTTTGACACTTTGATAAAGAACCAATGTAAACTGTTGGTATGTTTGCTCTCTATTGCGCATGCGCCAATTAACCAAATTCTAGAAATTGAAAAAAAGTTGGAGTTGAATCAACTTTTCGCGTCGTGAAACGTACGTTAATTTTCCTAATTTCAATGTGCATGGTTACATGTAAATTCAATATGGCCAACTCGCTAATTTCTGGAAGTTACGTACGCTAAGTGGATGTAGACGGGCCTTTACTATCAATTGCCTGTCCAACAAGTAACTCATAAACCAATCTAAAAGTGGACCCCTTATACCAATATTTTCTAAAGCACTTCCTAATCGCAATTCTTTCACTTAGTAGAGTGCATATAATCCTCATTAGTCACGCCATCTGTGTTATGAATTTCCAGGTAACCAGCCCAAGGTCGCAAATTATCCCTAATGGACATGTCTCCAGTACATGGTATAGGAATAGCTCGGCTATTTCGTAAGCGTGTGAATAGTTTCGTTGGGGCAACTTTATACACCATCATCTAAGAGTAAGATCACTTTGTGCGGGCTAAAGAAACTATGACCGCCCTTTTCGTCATCATCAATCACAGTTGTACTGGGGGGTGGGGGGGAGGGGTTGAACGAGGAGAGGAGAAGGCTGTCATCGCTAGAAGTGTGCTTTGAGTTGACGCTTAATTAATTCCGATTGTGACTCATTTGTTGGGCATCAGTGGCGGAACGGTTACATTTTCCTGTTATGTCTTCCGCAAGAAAATGAAGCTATTATGCGTGTTATCAATAAATGAACACATAAATAAATTCACATTTAGAGTGTACCCACTCAGTAACTAAACTGATTTGCAGTGGGGGACTTTAATTTAAAGTGACTATAAACCAACCCTGTAGGCTTCGAACACCATCGACGAGTGAGCGGTAACCAATCAAAGATCGATATTTCAAATACGAAACATATGAATCAGTGATTGGACAGTGCGAACACCTGCAGACAAATGACAGAATCAACAAGGCCGATTCAGAAGAACTTTGAATTTATTGAGTGCTTCGTTGCTAGGGCGGCTCCAAAGTCACCGTTTACTTATTCCTGTAGCTACTCAATCAATTATATTTAACAAGTGAACAAAATAAGTAAATGTAATAAATTGTTATTCCTTGGTTTCTGCCTTGTTGGTAGTAAATGGCTTTGGAGTCAAATGTTGGGAAAATAAAATAAGAGTTCTAGCAAAAAAATAATAATGTTTTACGTAAAATTGAAATTAAATAATAAGTTTGATGATAAAAGTGCTATTTTTTACCAAAGACAATAGTGACAATTTAAATTATCCGGCACTTGTAAAAGTATATACCTTTAAGGTTAGAACATTATCAAAAAATTGCTATTCCCTTTACAGTCTTCTTAGCCTGTCTAACTTGCGTCTTGAATAGGATGTCCTTTTAGTATAAACATAATAGTTTATAGTTTTTATGATTTCATAGAAATTTAGAACATAATTACATAATTACTATAATTCGATAAAATAGATCAAATTGCCGTAATGTTATTCATATTCTTTGAATATTTACCCAAACCGGCATTATAGGACTTTTTTATTATTTGGTTACTGAATGAAATTATAGTCTGACATCTATTTCATATATAAGTCTATTTTCTAATTGAAAAGCAGCAATTTCAATTAAAGTGCCTCATTAATAAATTCTATAATATACTCATTATTGTGATATGGTGATACATATAATACAAATTTACACCGATTCTGTAGCTGGAAACTGAAATGAACGACTACTCTTGTCAGCAATATGGCTCACAATGATATTTATCTCTCATTATAAAGCAGCTAATGCTGCTAAAATAAATAATATCTACCACAAAGATTACCGTACATGATGTTGATACCCAAAGATGGAAGGTTCTAGAGCTGAAGGTTATTGGGTTCGAATCCCAGATCGGGGAAGTTTTCTATTATTATTACAATTCAATCACAAAAAGCATTATTTTGAATTATCAAAGTGCACGAAAATTCAACAATACTAGTTGGGTGATGTAGACATGAGTTGCTAGATCTAAAACCATGACAACAAATATTGACTGAACTTGTTTGGCAGCATTTTGATTTATTTATAGATTCGAGACGCCGTGCCTTTACCACGCAAGGTGACCTGTGTATACACTTATGAACAATT
>OX246737.1:67477266-67545968 GCA_945910005.1 Isoperla grammatica | reverse complement strand
GTAAACCCCAAATTTCTTCATCTGGCTAACATAAGCTCTATCTTGTAACTATCTTCCCCTTAATCCTTCCCCCCCTCTCTCATCCAGGTAGAGCTCACATGATAAAAATCCCGTATGTGCGCAACTATTATATTTTGATTAATTTTAATTTTTAAAGGCAATGTCTAAAGGGAGCAGCTATTTCTTTAAACTACGAACATTTGTGTACCTTCAGTTGTAATAAAAGTTCGTTGCTATACTGGAATACAAAGCCGGTAACTCATTTGGGAATAAAACTGGGCGACAGAACCGACAAACTTATAAATTAAAATTGTGATGAAAAATCTAAATCGTAACGTTTGTACTGTCAGTGTTCCTACGTCATTTAACACATAGCCTGCAACTATAGCGGGTGAAATCCCAGGGGTCGTGGCTTGAGAACCAAAGCAATCTCCGCTTATCTCCTCAATCAACTCTCATCTTTGGCTTCATCCTACGCATCAACTTTCTTGTCTCCTAATGGTTTTATTTCTCAGCTAGTCCAATTGTTATTCATCCAGTGAGTCCTGCTCGTAGTTACATATTTCGACGAGAGAGTCGTCATGATGTTCTCAGCGCTCTTCTCTCCATCTCGGTGAAGAGTCGATCTCCCCAACAAGGTGTGTACTAGTGTGTGTGGGTGGGCGGGTGGAAATCTAATTCCCCCAATCTCCCCTTCCCCTTCCCCGCAGTTATTGTTTGTGTGCTCATGCTTTCCTTCCATGAGGTTCCAGTCCCGACCCCGATTCAAGTCGGGCGCCACCCGCTCTCTGCTATACATGCGGTCAACAGTCTGAACATATACCCCGCATGAACACACCCGCTCTCTGCTATACATGCGGTCAACAGTCTGAACATATACCCCGCATGAACACACCCGCTCTCTGCTATACATGCGGTCAACAGTCTGAACATATACCCCGCATGAACACACCCGCTCTCTACTATACATGCGGTCAACAGTCGGAACATATACCCCGCATGAACACACCCACTCTCTGCTATACATGCGGTCAACAGTCGGAACATATATCCCGCATGAACACACCCGCTCTCTGCTATACATGCAGTCAAAAGTCGGAACATATACCTCGCATAAACACACCCGCTCTCTGCTATACATGCGGTCAACAGTCGGAACATATACCCCGCATGAACATACCCGCTCTCTCCTATACATGCGGTTAAAAGTCGGAACATATACCCCGCATGAACATACCCGCTCTCTGCTATACATGCGATCAACACAGTCGGAAGTCGGAACATATACCCCGCCTTAACAGGGGATGCTGTTAGCGTCGAATGGAACAACGTCGAATTGATCGTGTGTACTGCACTTTCAAATATAATCCTAACCAAAAAAGTAGGCCTTATATTCCGGAACAAAATAGAATCTTTTTCGACTTAAATCCACTCGAACAACGTCGAATCTTTTTCGACGTAAATCCACCAGAACAACGTCGAATCTTTGTCGACGTAAATCCACTGGAACAACGTCGAATTTTTCTGAGACATAAATCCCCCAGAACAACGTATTTTTTTATGTAAATCCACCGGAACAACACATAATATTTGTCTACTATATTCCACCGGAACAACACCGTGTAATCCACAGGATCAAAGGTGCAGTCAGTAGAATGTATTGACCAACATAAAAACATATAATATTTTTAAAAGAATTATGAAGTGTATCATCCAACACTGTGATTCGGCGTGGTTCCGGTGGATTTACGTCTAAAAATATTTGGCGTTGTTCCGGTGTATTTAGGTCAAAAAATATCGACGATATTCCGGTGGATTTATGGATTTATGTCGAAAAAGATTCGACGTTGTTCCGGGATGTCTACTTTTTTGGTTAGGATTATACTTGAAAGTGCAGTACACACGTTCGATTCAACGTTGTTCCATTCGACGCTATTCAGGCGCCCCCCAAACACACCTGCTCTCTGCAGAAGTTTTCTGGGCATTTATTTGGACGTCAAGTAAATCCTCTTTAACTAGAAAAAAAGCAATGAAAATAGAAGTCAGAACTGGTTGAGATCGAATGCAGTGTGTGACTTTTCAGTCCGATTATCTCTGATTGGTTACTGATGGTTGTAAATAGGCAGGTTGCGCTCGGACGGGGTATGTGACGTTGAGACCAACGGAGGAATCGACTAACTTTATTTGGTGTCTGAGCGCGAGGCGAGTGATTACACTGTTGTCTTTTTGTCCTTCATCTATGCCACTCCCTTATCTTCTTCTCCTCCTGATGGGCAGCCTGGCCTCTCCATGATATTACACCGGGCCCTCGCGCCTACACGTGTACGCATTATTCTTGCTGATTCTTCATCGGTATTTTCGTGTCTCCGTTGCAGAAATTTGGAAATCTTGGTCATAAGGCTGTAAAGCAAGATGGTAAGATGGTTTATATTAGTGGAAAGTTCCTAGCGTGTGTAACCGCATTATTTTCTCGACTGATTAATGCAATATGGGAGCTCTTTCGGATAGGTTGTGTATCAAAAGAGATCACATTTAATTTATATAATTTTTATCTAGCCGTGCACCCACTATTGTTACTTTTATGAATAATACGAGTTTAATGATCACTCTATGAGCAAAAGTTACTTCAAATTTGTTATTTGTTGATTTGTTTGAGGATATGTTGCAACGGCTGTTTTAACGTTTTATATTACTATGCTCTTTCAACAATTATTTCGTCGTTTAGCAAAATTAATATGAATGATTGATAAGTACGATATTTAAAATAGTTACCTAAATATTTCCTATGTCTATATGCACACACTAAATATTCGGAGAAGCGTATACAAATAATCAACATCCAAAACGGAATTTTAGTCTAATTCGCAATGTACGCTATCTACACTCCAACCCTTACGTCCCCAACCATTAACAATAATGGCTGGATGCATCAACAAAAAAACAAAAACAAACCGTTTTAAATAGTAATTTTTATCTCGTCTTAGAACCATATTAGACGTGTTTGTTGCAATGTAAAATTGGAAGTCAAATTGAGTGGGGGGGGGGGGATTAAAGAGCAGCAGATAACTTGGCGATTTAAAATGCTCCCTGTAACATCTTCTTCATTTGACTATTCTTTGCATAAGACATTAAGCTATACTTACAAAGATTTAGTGTATTTATTTATATAAAGTTAATCATTAGCAGGGGCGTCGGAACCGGGGGGGCAGGGGGGTCAGTCGACCCCCCTGTGCTTGCACAGGGGGGGCGAGAGTATCATCTCGCCCCCCCTGAAAAAATGGCCAATATGAATTAAATGCATTTTAGAGTACAGATTCAGCTTATTCTTTTAAGCGATTTCAGAGGCAGGCTGCATGGTAAGTTACGGAAATTTCGTTCAAGAAGGAAATTTTTATTTGGATATTGAATCTCAACTATTTTTTACAAAATGTTGCAAAGTCAGCTGGAAAGTTCGCCCCCCCTGGAAAAATAGACTTCCGACGCCCCTGATCATTAGCTTTGAGCTTAGTGTCTCATGCAGCTATAAACACGAAGCTCGTTTTAGTCCCTTAATTCATTTACTCTCTGTGTGTGTTGGCATCTTTATCTATAATCATATTTACAACACAGCTATTATTTTTGTTACGGTGCAAGTGTTGAGTGTTAATTATTTACTAATTAAAAGAAACAAAGCAATTCCACAACTTACTCTCGTCGGATGTTGAATTTCATATTCGTCCTTCAACCCGGTTTTAACACGTTTGTTGACAGCTTCAAAACGTGTTTGTAAGGATGAGTTGGCGCTACCATCCAAGCGATTAAAACCGCCATTTTATACATAAACACATAATTCGATTTAAATCGATCAATTCAATCCATAATTGATCGACGTTGGATGAGTAAACCTTTGATGTAAACTAATCTGTAATGTCGATCGATCATTTGTTATAAGACGGTCTTAATCTTGTATTGTTGTGTATCAAAGCATGAACAGAATCAACTAGTGTAGCCAGTCATGATATTATAGGGTCCTTCGTCTCATATTTTGCCAACGATGCTAATCTGGACGATGAGCGGGTGATTACATACATTCTTCATAAAATTTCCTAAGTAAATAACTGTTAAACATGTTAACATAAAATTAAGACAAAAGCATAAGGGTTGGCAATTCGAAAAGACAATACATATATAACACGAGGAAAAAAGTTGAAAAAAAAACCGGTCAATTAAATTAGTGAATAGCAGGTACTCTTTTGAAATGAAATTGACTCGAGTAACATTGAACAAAATGACAGAATTAAAGTAAAATATGTTTTGTACGTTTATGTTTGTACTTTTTATAACATTTAAGAGAATCTAGACTGTAGTCTCCTGGACTAGAAATTAAATTATTATGAACATTAACAGTACATTTAGAGTAAAAGCGATCCGTGATTTTAAACACAAAATCCTTAATAGTATAGTATATAGTATAGTACATGACCTCATGACTTCTCATTTTCAAATTAAATTGTGCGTCAACATAAACTATCTAAATTCTAAACTAATAACCACCTAAATAGTTAATTAACTAATTAGGTAACTAGTAACTAGATATCAATCAAAAGTAAGATACAACTAATCCTAACATAGTTCAAACATGATGATAGTGATAATATTTGGGTATTACATGCTATATTTGGCAAACGACGCTAATGGAGACGATAAGTGAGTGATAGAATATGATGATGGCAAACTCTGACAATCCGACACCTGAAACTCGTGAACCACTGTTTACTAGATCGAAGCCCACAGCCACCACGTCAACATTAGTACCACAACCATAACGACAGTTTTCTTACTACGATTTTGACGACCGCACCTTCCTATTGTAGACTGAGTAATTTCATTGAATGTTTGTTGACAACGGAGAGTCTTCCATGATAACATGTATATTTTTTTGCGGATGGAAACATTGAATCTTGATTGCAATCCTTCACATTTGCTTAGTCTGAACAAATCGTTGCATACACGCAATCCAGACCACCCGTAGAAGTATGTCTTATCTGTATCACGCAGGCATTCCTCCGGCTGAACAATACGCGTTAATTAACGGTTTTTAACGTAATAGGAGAAGGAATTAGTATACATAAGTACATACACTCACTTACCTAGACAATTAATTAAATGCTCGGTTGAACCTAGAATGCAGTGACCAGCGTCATAGCTTCTGATTTATAGCGCTCATGATAACAATCAAGCAAGGAAGCGCCATTAATTGCTCTTCGTGTAATGTATTCACCAGATGTTATTGCAGGTGAAATACCGACAACAGGTAATGCTCCTGGTTTGCGACTTTATTCTATACTAAATTAATAAGAGAATGCTCTCAATATATAAATACTCTCATTTTAATATTTTAGAGAAAACGATCAGTAATAAGTTAGCTTAAAAAACCGTCACACGCCATAAGGATATGGAACAAGTGCATGAAGTCATAGATGGGCAATCCAGTCACATAAATTAACAAATCACACGGTGTTTACGTGTTTGGAATTATTACTTCACTTAATAGAAGATATTTGAAAGCGAATTTGTTGCTAGTATATGCAGCTATGCATTTTGCGTATAAACTCATAACAAAACACACAGTAGTTATTATATTTCAAATTTGTTAAAGGAAAAGTAGTATTGGATTTGGTCGCACGATGTAAGCAATGCACGATGTAAGCGAAGGGTACCTCTACGTCAAAAACCGCAGGACCTTTTCATTTTTAAATTATATCTCAAGCATGGACTTCGTAAACAAAAATCTGAGTCAGCAGCGCACTGTGTTTTGGTAAGCCCTACAGACTGAATGAAATATTATAACCATTAGCATATAGTTATTTTGATTATTAAATCGATAATTAGTAACAAAATTAATTATAAATAAAAACCATACTGATTATTATTATAATATAAGCCACATTTAGAGAATTCAGTATGTAGGGCTTACCAACCAAAGGACGCTGTTGATTCAGATTTTCGATTACGAAGACCATTGTGAGATATAATTTTAAAATGAAACTTTTCTGCGTTTTTTGACGTAGAGGTACCCTTCCTAGTTTAGAAGACTACAGTATAGCTTCCCTTATATATTATAAAAGGTAAAAACATAAACGTACGAAACATATTTCAATTTAATTTTGTCATTTTTGTACTTTTCTCCAAAGGACTATTTCATTTCAAGTGAAACAACAACAATTTTGTCTGCACTATTTTCATTTAGCATAGTCTTTTTTTTTTTAATTTTTTCCTAATTGTAAACATATCTGTTATATCCACTGTCTAGTCAATCTGTTTTTGTACTATTTTATGTTAAAATGTTGAGAGTTGTCAACTCAAGGAATTTTATACACAATGTATGTAATTTGTTGATTGCTTATAACTAAGTTATACTTTAATAAATTCTGTTTTTTTTCTGCTTGATGGTCAGTTGATCGCGATCCCTGTTGATTCGCGTATATTGGTTAGTACAAAGTGAAATAATTGTCGTTACTGTACATGAAACCGCGTATATGAGTATAGACACACGTTGTCATCGGGTGGTGAGGATAGTTATGTTGACTCCCCTTTGAACGTTGCATCTGTACGAATATGTCCCAAATATCCAAACGTTACTCCGAAAACGATTTCCATTGGAACCTAAAACTTAAAAAATAATAGTTCAAACATTTACCTGCTCAAAGAATAATATCAATGTAGTGCAGTGCATCATCATCTCTCAAGCTACAAATTTCTACATTACCACAGCAATCATTCGCACACAAAAACATGACCAATAAGCCTCTGCGATGGTAGAGGAAATAACACCGTGGGAAAATAATGAGTCAGTTCGGTTGATCATCGATTGCAATCTATATGTAATATTTGTGATATAAACATAAACAGGAAATTCAAGTTTGTCATACATATTTTTGAAATTTTTATGAATGACAAATATTTCATTGAAAGAAAAAATATGTTTCAAAATGTATGAATGGAAATGACTCTCGTCATTGCCTTGCTTTCATTGTGACCTTGGTAGTTTTTTTGTTGTTAAGTTGCGTGTTGGTGATGTGGGGGCGTAACTCGACCTTGCGAACAACTGTGATCAAGGTCAAATGACAACCGCAGTTTATAGTTGTTGTAAAGTGTAATGTATTACGTTCTAATGTAGAGACGTTGTGAAACATGTGTGCATATTGTAAATACATTCATGACTTGTATGAATACGTTTTATCTCTACAACGGATGAACAACTATGGATAAAATGCATTTAGAAAAACAAACATTTTGCAATTTTTACCGGGATAAACATTTGTCGGATTGAGAACAGCGCGTCTGCCCTATCTCTGTCGTTTGTTGTAACAAGGCTTGTACGAAATGTTCGTAGCTTGTTCTTGTACGTATCCGTGCATGCGTTCCTCAATGTTACCTCTACGGAAAATACGTTGCAAAATGTAAGCATATTGCACATTCCATGTAATGTAACATTGCCTGTATAGTCTGGGAAGAGGGTTTTCTCTTGAAATTTTGCAGTCAAATATTACGGTCGATCATTTATTATGATATTATAGATTAGAGATTATATTATGATAAACTCAAAGATGAGTTTATCGTAAGAATTTCTAGTGATAAGAATAAGAATTATACTAAAATCCATCCATATCAGGATTTAAACGTGCGTATTTGGTTAATTTATATCTGCCCTACACACTACACAGGTCTGACTGCAGGCTGATGATTCAAAGATCAAGCTCGCTCCCTTTACTTTTGTGTCGTCGCCGCCGTCGGCTAATGAATTGCAAAACATAGATATGTCTTAATAAACTAAACTTAAGATGTGGTTTGTGTGTGATTGTCTAACTCTAATATATTAGAGTTAAAATAAGATGGTTCCATGCAAATCCTGTAAAAGTGAATTGGCATACGATGCGTACATCACTAGTTAAACATTGTTTACATAATAAATAAAGCGTCGTGCAGCATTAAGCTTTTACAACTGTGACATAGTGCCCTTCTCGTGTACATACTAAATACCAATACAAACAAAAGAGAAAACTATATAAGAGAAGTTTTGATGAATTGCATCAGTATATTATTTGTCAAGTATGTATTTTTCTGAAGCACGAAGTGTAAAATTAATTATCAAATTATCATGTGCTCTAAGCGATATGTCAAAACGATACATGTTGGGATTGTGGACCACAATATCTAATATTTGTTGATTCGATGCACCAGAATGACATTTAATTTATAATGCATTTTCTGTTGCATGCCCATACGTTGTAGGTGTGATTTACTCTTTAAATATTTCAACTGTTCTTGGATGGTAAATACCCCCCATCAGCCCCCCCCCCCCCCCGAGTTTAGTGGCCAGACGTCTCGTGACTCCTCCGGGCCTCAGGAACGTTTAGCTTATCGGAAATGTCGAGACGATCACTCGTCTTCACTTTCAATGATGTATAGATAGCTTCGTATAGTGGGCGACCGTAGGAGTCCCCCAAAGGACGTGTTGATTGTGCCTGCTTGCATGCTTATTGCATGTCTAGTCACTGAACTAAGCATCGCCATACAGCCAACTCCGTCCGCCTTATTACGTGTTGATTGTGCCTGCTTGCATGCTTATTGCATGTCTAGTGCACTAAACTAAGCATCGCCATACAGTCAACTCCGTCCGCCTTATTACGTGTTGATTGTGCCTGCTTGCATGCTTATTGCATGTCCAGTGCACTGAACTAAGCATCGCCATACAGTCAACTCCGTCCGCCTTATTACGTGTTGATTGTGCCTGCTTGCATGCTTATTGCATGTCCAGTGCACTGAACTAAGCATCGCCATACAGTCAACTCCGTCCGCCTTATTACGTGTTGATTGTGCCTGCTTGCATGCTTATTGCATGTCTAGTGCACTAAACTAAGCATCGCCATACAGTCAACTCCGTCCGCCTTATTACGTGTTGATTGTGCCTGCTTGCATGCTTATTGCTTGTCCAGTGCACTGAACTAAGCACGGCCATACGGTCAACTCCGTCCGCCTTATTACGTGTTGATTGTGCCTGCTTGCATGCTTATTGCATGTCTAGTGCACTAAACTAAGCATCGCCATACAGTCAACTCCGTCCGCCTTATTACGTGTTGATTGTGCCTGCTTGCATGCTTATTGCTTGTCCAGTGCACTGAACTAAGCACGGCCATACGGTCAACTCCGTCCGCCTTATTACGTGTTGATTGTGCCTGCTTGCATGCTTATTGCTTGTCCAGTGCACTGAATTAAGCACGGCCATACGGTCAACTCCGTCCGCCTTATTACGTGTTGATTGTGCCTGCTTGCATGCTTATTGCATGTCCAGTGCACTGAACTAAGCATCGCCATACAGCCAACTCCGTCCGCCTTATTACGTGTTGATTGTGCCTGTTTGCATGCTTATTGCATGTCCAGTGCACTGAACTAAGCATCGCCATACAGCCAACTCCGTCCGCCTTATTACGTGTTGATTGTGCCTGTTTGCATGCTTATTGCATGTCTAGTGCACTAAACTAAGCATCGCCATACGGTCAACTCCGTCCGCCTTATTACGTGTTGATTGCGCCTGCTTGCATGCTTATTGCATGTATAGTGCACTGAACTAAGCATCGCCATACAGTCAACTCCGTCCGCCTTATTACGTGTTGATTGTGCCTGCTTGCATGCTTATTGCATGTATAGTGCACTGAACTAAGCATCGCCATACAGTCAACTCCGTCCGCCTTATTACGTGTTGATTGTGCCTGCTTGCATGCTTATTGCATGTATAGTGCACTGAACTAAGCATCGCCATACAGTCAACTCCGTCCGCCTTATTACGTGTTGATTGTGTCTGCTTGCATGCTTATTGCATGTCCAGTGCACTGAACTAAGCATCGCCATACAGTCAACTCCGTCCGCCTTATTACGTGTTGATTGTGCCTGCTTGCATGCTTATTGCATGTCCAGTGCACTGAACTAAGCATCGCCATACAGTCAACTCCGTCCGCCTTATTACGTGTTGATTGTGCCTGCTTGCATGCTTATTGCATGTCCAGTGCACTGAACTAAGCATCGCCATACAGCCAACTCCGTCCGCCTTATTACGTGTTGATTGTGTCTGCTTGCATGCTTATTGCATGTCCAGTGCACTGAATTAAGCATCGCCATACAGTCAACTCCGTCCGCCTTATTACGTGTTGATTGTGCCTGTTTGCATGCTTATTGCATGTCCAGTCACTGAACTAAGCATCGCCATACAGTCAACTCCGTCCGCCTTATTACGTGTTGATTGTGCCTGCTTGCATGCTTATTGCATGTCCAGTGCACTGAACTAAGCATCGCCATACAGTCAACTCCGTCCGCCTTATTACGTGTTGATTGTGCCTGCTTGCATGCTTATTGCATGTCCAGTCACTGAACTAAGCATCGCCATACAGTCAACTCCGTCCGCCTTATTACGTGTTGATTGTGCCTGCTTGCATGCTTATTGCATGTCCAGTGCACTGAACTAAGCACGGCCATACGGTCAACTCCGTCCGCCTTATTACGTGTTGATTGTGCCTGCTTGCATGCTTATTGCATGTCCAGTGCACTGAACTAAGCACGGCCATACGGTCAACTCCGTCCGCCTTATTACGTGTTGATTGTGCCTGCTTGCATGCTTATTGCATGTCCAGTGCACTGAACTAAGCATCGCCATACAGTCAACTCCGTCCGCCTTATTACGTGTTGATTGTGCCTGCTTGCATGCTTATTGCATGTCCAGTGCACTGAACTAAGCATCGCCATACAGTCAACTCCGTCCGCCTTATTACGTGTTGATTGTGCCTGCTTGCATGCTTATTGCATGTCCAGTGCACTGAACTAAGCATCGCCATACAGTCAACTCCGTCCGCCTTATTACGTGTTGATTGTGCCTGCTTGCATGCTTATTGCATGTCCAGTGCACTGAACAAAGCATCGCCATACAGTCAACTCCGTCCGCCTTATTACGTGTTGATTGTGCCTGCTTGCATGCTTATTGCATGTCCAGTGCACTGAACTAAGCATCGCCATACAGTCAACTCCGTCCGCCTTATTACGTGTTGATTGTGCCTGCTTGCATGCTTATTGCATGTATAGTGCACTAAACTAAGCATCGCCATACAGCCAACTCCGTCCGCCTTATTACGTGTTGATTGCGCCTGCTTGCATGCTTATTGCATGTATAGTGCACTGAACTAAGCATCGCCATACAGCCAACTCCGTCCGCCTTATTACGTGTTGATTGTGCCTGTTTGCATGCTTATTGCATGTCCAGTCACTGAACTAAGCATCGCCATACAGCCAACTCCGTCCGCCTTATTACGTGTTGATTGTGCCTGCTTGCATGCTTATTGCATGTCCAGTGCACTGAACTAAGCATCGCCATACAGCCAACTCCGTCCGCCTTATTACGTGTTGATTCTGCCTGCTTGCATGCTTATTGCATGTCCAGTCACTGAACAAAGCATCGCCATATAGTCAACTCCGTCCGCCTTATTACGTGTTGATTGTGCCTGCTTGCATGCTTATTGCATGTCCAGTCACTGAACAAAGCATCGCCATATAGTCAACTCCGTCCGCCTTATTACGTGTTGATTGTGCCTGCTTGCATGCTTATTGCATGTCCAGTCACTGAACTAAGCATCGCCATATAGTCAACTCCGTCCGCCTTATTACGTGTTGATTGTGCCTGCTTGCATGCTTATTGCATGTCCAGTCACTGAACTAAGCACGGCCATACGGTCAACTCCGTCCGCCTTATTTTGGAGTGAAGACTGCATTGTGCATACTGATCTCGTATTATGCACCGCACTGTCGCACACAACTTTTTCGACAACACTGCAGCTATATTTTGAAATATTGACGGCCCATTGCTAGATTGCGTGTAGATCGACTCAAAGTGGACGCAAGCCTTGCTTATGATCTTTTCGTAGAAGTAATTAGACGTAAAATTACAAGACACACTTTTTATCTTTACGATCTACACATTTTAGTTTCAAATGTTTGAACCTATCCTTGACTTTAAATGAATTATTGGTTTTTTTGTACTTCCGGCCTTGTAATGTTATAGTAGACCACTGGTATTCTAGTAAAAATGAAACTTCATTCATTAACTAAGCCAGCCACGAGATTATCTAGAGTATAATGTATTAAATTCGCATTGCTTTTATTTTTTTTTGTCATGTTTAGCTATTTTTTCATAGGCGTTTTGAAATGTAGCCTATACTCGACCTCGTCTATGTATTCGGCACGTTGAGTGACGAAATGACACTTCCGGAAATGGCTTTTAGGAAAAGTACAGAATAAAATAAAAAAAATATTTTACAGAAATTACAAATGTGTAATTCCGGCCTGGAATTACACATTTGTAATTTCTGTGACACATTTTTCCCCCACAGTTTTGAAAAATAGATTTATGGTCGTGCACCTACGGCAATGTACGGCAATGTACGGCAATGTACGGCACCTACGGCAATGTATTCTTTCAATGTATGTTTTTCGTACATAACCTGTGCCTCAAAGCTAGTTCTTGCGTTTATCTTACGGCATTGATGTAGAACTCCCTCGTCTGCGATAGCCTTGTGAATATAATATGGTGAACGCCTTGCGACAACAGTTTCGAAGATATTGCCAGAGAATTCCTGGTAAATGTTGGCATTAAATCGTTGAAGATATTCGAGGAAGGGGCTAACGGTTATCGTGCACTATGTTTTAGCAACGTGTGAGTCAATGACGCAGTGACGTCATGTGCTGAATAATGTGACATCAATTAAGAAATTATGCCTCAATTATGCAATAATTTATAAAAATAAAATAAGAGACGGTTCGACCCTTCCAGCAGACATGGCCGACGCCAGTGTGTGACGTAGCGTAGCAGACATGGCCGACGCCAGTGTGTGACGTAGCGAAGCAGACATGGCCGACGCCAGTGTGTGACGTAGCGTAGCAGACATGGCCGACGACAGTGTGTGACGTAGCGTAGCAGACATGGCCGACGCCAGTGTGTGACGTAGCGTAGCAGACATGGCCGACGCCAGTGTGTGACGTAGCGAAGCAGACATGGCCGACGCCAGTGTGTGACGTAGCGAAGCAGACATGGCCGACGCCAGTGTGTGACGTAGCGAAGCAGACATGGCCGACGCCAGTGTGACGTAGCGTAGCAGACATGGCCGACGCCAGTGTGTGACGTAGCGAAGCAGACATGGCCGACGCCAGTGTGTGACGTAGCGTAGCAGACATGGCCGACGCCAGTGTGTGACGTAGCGTAGCAGACATGGCCGACGCCAGTGTGACGTAGCGTAGCAGACATGGCCGACGCCAGTGTGTGACGTAGCGTAGCAGACATGGCCGACGCCAGTGTGTGACGTAGCGAAGCAGACATGGCCGACGACAGTGTGTGACGTAGCGTAGCAGACATGGCCGACGCCAGTGTGTGACGTAGCGAAGCAGACATGGCCGACGCCAGTGTGTGACGTAGCGTAGCAGACATGGCCGACGCCAGTGTGTGACGTAGCGAAGCAGACATGGCCGACGCCAGTGTGTGACGTAGCGAAGCAGACATGGCCGACGCCAGTGTGTGACGTAGCGAAGCAGACATGGCCGACGCCAGTGTGTGACGTAGCATAGCAGACATGGCCGACGCCAGTGTGTGACGTAGCGTAGCAGACATGGCCGACGCCAGTGTGTGACGTAGCGAAGCAGACATGGCCGACGCCAGTGTGTGACGTAGCGAAGCAGACATGGCCGACGCCAGTGTGTGACGTAGCGAAGCAGACATGGCCGACGCCAGTGTGTGACGTAGCGTAGCAGACATGGCCGACGCCAGTGTGTGACGTAGCGAAGCAGACATGGCCGACGCCAGTGTGTGACGTAGCGAAGCAGACATGGCCGACGCCAGTGTGTGACGTAGCGAAGCAGACATGGCCGACGCCAGTGTGTGACGTAGCGAAGCAGACATGGCCGACGCCAGTGTGTGACGTAGCGAAGCAGACATGGCCGACGCCAGTGTGTGACGTAGCGAAGCAGACATGGCCGACGCCAGTGTGTGACGTAGCGAAGCAGACATGGCCGACGCCAGTGTGTGACGTAGCGAAGCAGACATGGCCGACGCCAGTGTGTGACGTAGCGTAGCAGACATGGCCGACGCCAGTGTGTGACGTAGCGAATGTGTTAGCATTAGCAGCTATCCTCGTGAACACTTGACACTGAACTAAGCCACCCCTTCAATGTGCGATCCCAAATACACCCAGGAAACCGGGGGACCTTTGCGTTGTGTCCCCATCAATCACGTTGAACAGACGGGGAGAGGGATCGGCTGGGCTGAGGGGTTCCTGATCTGCAGATGAAAATAGCTGTGGGTGCGTTACTTACATGGAGCAAAGAAAGAAATCTTTGCTATTTCAAGAGTTGTTATTTTTGTGGGTAAAACAGGTAATTTTCTGATGTATGTACAGAAAATATGCAATGGATATTATTGCATCCTTTTGTAACAGATTATGAAGTAGGAATAATTAATGTAGGGTGCCTATATTCAATATTATCTTGATTCTGGCTAATGCCACAATATAAAATAAGTTTTAAACATAATCAAACATGTTCTTTTATTTCTAGCAAAAAAACATGTTCTTTCCAAACAATTGCTAAACTGGGACTGAGACTGGGAAGATTCTGAAAGATAGGTAAGTAAAGCATAATGATGGTGAATTAGGCTGTGTGTTTTGAAGCAAAATAGCATACATATTATATAAATATAAATATATAGACTATATTGCCATATATTGCATGTCGGTCACGTATCAGAGTAAAATGACTAACTGGGTGGTTATTTAATCTCATATATAGATAAATAAAATATATACGTATATTAGTGTGTACATATTCAGTAACGACAATAACTCTTTGGGTGCCTACATCAAAGCCTACATTTAACATGTATTATTAAGGACTTATAACCACTTTATCTTGTGATGAGGTAGCCTATAGTCGCATTACGAATGAGCTATCTGCAGGTATTCCTGTGCTTACTTGGTATCTATCATTCATACTTCTTTATGTTCAATGTGTGTGTTCATACATGCCAATGTTATTCATACTTTACAAATCCCCAGTTTCCAAAAGTATTCTAATCTTCTCAGCTGAACATTTCTTCAGTCTACGTCTTCGCTTCTGCGCTTTCAAAAAATCTATAATTCTAAAAAAAAAAACGAAAAAAAAACGAAGTCAAGCATCCACGTTGGGCAAATGTCATAGTTTCTGGTGGTCGTTGGCGGGAGGGGGGGAGGGGGGGGAGAGAGATAACTGGTCATCTGGCTCCTTATCATAGAAATGCTGCATATATGTATACATGTCGCCTGTTGCGCATTTGTTCCCAATGCGCCGTCTGGATCCACTTGTTCGCATACGAGCTTTACTAACTTGAAAGCCCGTCGATGTCGGAATGAAATAAGAGAGTGGTGAAGTGTTGTCTGGTAGGTGGGGCCGCGGCGGGGAGGGGCGGGGGGGGGGGGGGGCGACTAGACTACTGGAAGCTGCGGTCCTGCGGCTAGCCGGATCTGCTCCGGAGTTTATTCATAATAAAGAAGTATAAGAGTTGGAATGGAATCAAGTGTGCGGTGCCGTAATGGCAACACCGCACTCTGAGCGGCAGGTTGTGAACCTGGGATGAGATGGGAGCGGAATGCTGTTGAAGGAGGCTGTGAGGTGAGGTGACGGGGGTGGGGTGGATCTTCTTACCCCTCCCCCCCCCCCTCCCATACGGTTTACACCACTTGACTGTGTGTGTGTGCTATGAAACTAATAGGATCAACTGATCCGTGATTTGTTAGATGATGTTGCCTCAAGGGTTGGTTAGCTTTTCATTAGCGCACTAAGTCTATTACGTTATCAGTGTGTGAACTAAATTATGGCAATAATAATATAATATGAACAATGTTAAATATAAACAATATTAAAAATAATTTATGTTTTATCTCGTTTATGTTTTCAACAATAATAATTATGACTAAAAGAATTGCTTTGCGTGGTGGTAAATTGACAGCTTTTAAATCAAAATTTGCTTCACCGGTCTCACACCTACACCGGTGTCACATGATACAGACTAACAAACAAACTAAATCGTGCCATGTTCAAATATTACAGATAAATATAAAGACAAACATGTGTATACTCCACCAACTTCCTTCCAATTTAAAATTTCTCTTCCTCGTCCTTGCATTAAAATCTGCAAACGTTCTTGTACGTCAGTGGATATTAGAATTTGTGAAAAATGCAGGAATATTATTTTTAACAGTTTTGTTTCTTGTCTATGAGGACTTGACGCGAATAATAATAGATACTTAATAAATATATATAATAAATTTAACTATTGGTTCCTTATACACACGGAATTTTAAACTCGTACATCACACCATGCTTAAATATGTTAAAGACAAAAATGGACGACGCTGAATAAGATATGTAATAGGTAATTAAATGAATCGCATTTATAAAAGGGCAAATTGTTGTAACAACCTAGTCTTGCGACCGTAGGCCTACGAATAGGACAGCTAGCACAGGTTTCTCCCCATTGAACTATCAACACCATTATACTGACGGTTACTATAGTAAATGTATCAACACATCAGTTGCCATATACATATCTTCAGGTGATCGTGAGTCGTGAGATACAAACAAAAATATGATGTACCTGAGTTTTGGTTGTAAATAATAATAATTTCTCCTTTATCGTAATTGTTATTTTATAGACCTGTTGTAACCTCATCATTACAAACCATCGGCAGAGGATACAGCAAGGTACCGGTAAATGCTTGGGTGGTGGATGATGGTAAATTAATGGATGTTATGGACGGTCAGCTTGTCTATTGTTTTGTGAAGTCCCCTCACATCAAAATAAGATTATGATGTGTATTTTGTTCGTGAAGTATTAAGAATAAGTTAGTTCAGACCAAAATTATTCATATTGTGATGTCCGCACTTACTAGAGCATTGTCAAGTATATAAGATATTGAGGAATAACGTAGGATATTAAGAACATATTCTTCATTTATGAGCATTAGAAACAATATGTGGTACTAGTCGTGTGATACCAAGCAAAATCAATTTTTGAGAGTATATATTAAAAATATTATTTAACTACAAAACAAGACGGGGCAATTTTTGTTTTAATTTTTTTATTTATAATGTGTAGTGTGGAAAAAGAGCTATTTAAATTATTTATGAGAAACATGTACCAAATGTAAGATAATTGGGCCCATGAGCTACTTGATCTCCACTTGGAGTGCGTACTGCGCACATACATCGCGGCGCTTCGAGAGGCCATGAAATGGGCATATCCATATTGCGCTATGACCGATAGAGGTGGCTCAGCGCTATGAGCAGTTCATATTTTGAAGGAAATATTTTGATGGTTTATTACAACTGACAGTGTCAAATGCATAGTCGTTCCTCATGTGCTCCTCAACTCAGTCTTTCCTCAGACGCCCAACCGACCCTATATTGTATGGATGAAGGCATTTTTTTCTTCGGGTTGTGTATACAAAAAGTATTCCTTTATTAAGGAAAGATGGCTAAACCAATTGAATTGATTTTTAAATTGAAATTGTTTTCTTTGGGGGGAGGGGTGGCCTCCCCCCGCATTGTTCCCCTCCCCTCGTAGTTCCTACTTAGATCGGCTGTACTGTAGGATCTTACTTTGACATGTCGACTATAGGTTAACGAGGAAAGTTGGGAAGTAATGCACATTAGAATAAGATCAATAAAAATCACAAATTATTATTATTATTATTATTATTATTATTATTATTATGAAAATCTTTAGGAAAACGTCAACTTGAAAGTGGAAAGTAATACGGCATGCTCTAGCACTGAGCCATGTACTTCTGTATCGTGGTACTATTATCGGGGCGACATTGGGGTAGGACCTATTATTACGACATTAAGAGTGATGAAACATACCTTGAATGAAAAACAGCTCAAGTACCACTTCATCCAGGAACAGGCTTACGTGGTAAGAAGCGTAATCATCTAATCGTCTCTCTAAGTGACTCTTTTACAACATCGTTGGTTGCATGTCATGCAGTAAAATGTGCCTAAATAAATAGCTTAGTTGGCAACGAGACGCCGGTTTCAATGGGTGTGATATCTCTGGTTGTAAAGATAGTCGAGGTGTGAGTGATGGTCCGACCTCACCAGAGCGTCGAGGACCTTCCCCTCGCGCAACTATCGAGACTCAACACAGAGAAGCAACAGAACGAGGAGAGAAGTAAAGAAAGAATTAAAAAACACAAAAACAACATATTCAAGAAAACAAAAAACAAGACCGCACGAGTAATGTCGAGTTGAGTTGTTTGAGAGCCTTAGGCTGATGGTGGGTGACCTTCGTTCGCCTTGGCCGAAGAAGAGCTGGCGGACGCCGATAAAGAGAGGATGGAGAGCGAACACCGTCCACGCAACTTGTTTTGTTTGTTGTGGCTGGAGAAGAATGCTCCCATCCTATGATCGTCCTCTTCTAGCCGGTCTGACACGTACAGCTCGTATATTTCCTGTATGACTTGCATTGGTACCGAGCTGAGCAACGAGATCCCGCACTCTCTTGCTCTTCCTCGCCTGCCTTCGGTCAATGCGTGGAAGATTGATATGAACTTTTCGGTGACAGTCTCGCCTCGCTCTATCTTCGTCTTCTTCCTCCTCATAGCACTCGAACTTACGTCTTCGGCTCGTTCGTGCCAGTTTAAAAATGACTACCGGATGTACGAATTTTCCATACCAATTTACTATTATTAAATTTGATCTTCTTATGAATCGTGAAATCGTGGACTTATAAATAATAGTAACTCTTTTGTAAGTCCATGGTGAAATCGCGCGTGCGTTGTGATATTAGCTCATCAATGAGCTGGTCAGCTGGACGTCGAAGGTGCGCGGGCAGCGAAATTGGCAGTCGGTGAGGTCATTCTCTCAAATAGGACGGATCCTCACACATCTCAATCACGTTATTAATCACTGACTGTATTGAACACCGGATTCGAGTGGCAAGAGGTTCAAGGGACACAATAGCGTCTATCGAACTCAGTGGCGGACAGGGAACTTTACGTCTATGTATTGTAAAGTGATTACTATTTGTGTACAAGAAATAAACATGATGACGGAATAATCACTTGGGTAACGGCGGGTAACGAGCCTGGAACCTTACGAGTCAGAACCCCGCGTGCTGACTCTTGGCGGGTAACGAGCCTGGAACCTTACGAGTCAGAACCCCACGTGCTGACTCTTGGCGGGTAACGAGCCCGGAACCTTACGAGTCAGAGCACCGCGTGCTGACTCTTGGCGGGTAACGAGCCTGGAACCTTACGAGTCAGAGCACCGCGTGCTGACTCTTGGCGGGTAACGAGCCTGGAACCTTACGAGTCAGGGCCCCGCGTGCTGACTCTTGGCGGGTAACGAGCCTGGAACCTTACGAGTCAGAGCCCCGCGTGCTGACTCTTGGCGGGTAACGAGCCTGGAACCTTACGAGTCAGAGCCCCACGTGCTGACTCTTAACGGGTAACGAGCCTGGAACCTTACGAGTCAGAGCCCCGCGTGCTGACTCTTGGCGGGTAACAAGGCCGGAACCTTACGAGTCATAGCCCCGCGTGCTGACTCTTGGCGGGTAACGAGCCCGGAACCTTACGAGTCAGAGCCCCGCGTGCTGACTCTTGGCGGGTAACAAGGCCGGAACCTTACGAGTCAGAGCCCCGCGTGCTGACTCTTAGCGGGTAACGAGCCCGGAACCTTACGAGTCAGAGCCCCGCGTGCTGACTCTTGGCGGGTAACGAGCCCGGAACCTTACGAGTCAGAGCCCCGCGTGTTGACTCTTGGCGGGTAACGAGCCTGGAACCTTACGAGTCAGAGCCCCGCGTGCTGACTCTTGGCGGGTAACGAGCCTGGAACCTTACGAGTCAGAGCCCCACGTGCTGACTCTTAACGGGTAACGAGCCTGGAACCTTACGAGTCAGAGCCCCGCGTGCTGACTCTTGGCGGGTAACGAGCCCGGAACCTTACGAGTCAGAGCCCCGCGTGCTGACTCTTGGCGGGTAACGATCCTGGAACCTTACGAGTCAGAGCCCCGCGTGCTGACTCTTGGCGGGTAACGAGCCCGGAACCTTACGAGTCAGAGCCCCTCGTGCTGACTCTTGGCGGGTAACGAGCCCGGAACCTTACGAGTCAGAGCCCCGCGTGCTGACTCTTGGCGGGTAACGAGCCTGGAACCTTACGAGTCAGAGCCCCGCGTGCTGACTCTTGGCGGGTAACGAGCCTGGAACCTTACGAGTCAGAGCCCCGCGTGCTGACTCTTGGCGGGTAACGAGCCCGGAACCTTACGAGTCAGAGCCCCGCGTGTTGACTCTTGGCGGGTAACGAGCCTGGAACCTTACGAGTCAGGGCCCCGCGTGTTGACTCTTGGCGGGTAACGAGCCTGGAACCTTACGAGTCAGAGCCCCGCGTGTTGACTCTTGGCGGGTAACGAGCCTGGAACCTTACGAGTCAGAGCCCCGCGTGTTGACTCTTGGCGGGTAACGAGCCCGGAACCTTACGAGTCAGAGCCCCGCGTGCTGACTCTTGGCGGGTAACGAGCCCGGAACCTTACGAGTCAGAGCCCTGCGTGTTGACTCTTGGCGGGTAACGAGCCCGGAACCTTACGAGTCAGAGCCCCGCGTGCTGACTCTTGGCTGGTAACGAGCCTGGAACCTTACGAGTCAGAGCCCCGCGTGCTGACTCTTGGCGGGTAACGAGCCCGGAACCTTACGAGTCAGAGCCCCGCGTGCTGACTCTTGGCGGGTAACGAGCCCGGAACCTTACGAGTCAGAGCCCTGCGTGTTGACTCTTGGCGGGTAACGAGCCCGGAACCTTACGAGTCAGAGCCCCGCGTGCTGACTCTTGGCGGGTAACGAGCCTGGAACCTTACGAGTCAGAGCCCCGCGTGCTGACTCTTGGCGGGTAACGAGCCCGGAACCTTACGAGTCAGAGCCCCGCGTGCTGACTCTTGGCGGGTAACGAGCCTGGAACCTTACGAGTCAGGGCCCCGCGTGTTGACTCTTGGCGGGTAACGAGCCTGGAACCTTACGAGTCAGAGCCCCGCGTGTTGACTCTTGGCGGGTAACGAGCCTGGAACCTTACGAGTCAGAGCCCCGCGTGCTGACTCTTGGCGGGTAACGAGCCTGGAACCTTACGAGTCAGAGCCCCGCGTGTTGACTCTTGGCGGGTAACAAGGCCGGAACCTTACGAGTCAGAGCCCCGCGTGCTGACTCTTGGCGGGTAATGAGCCCGGAACCTTACGAGTCAGAGCCCCGCGTGTTGACTCTTGGCGGGTAACGAGCCCGGAACCTTACGAGTCAGAGCCCCGCGTGCTGACTCTTGGCGGGTAACAAGGCCGGAACCTTACGAGTCAGAGCCCCGCGTGTTGACTCTTGGCGGGTAACGAGCCCGGAACCTTACGAGTCAGGGCCCCGCGTGTTGACTCTTGGCGGGTAACGAGCCCGGAACCTTACGAGTCAGAGCCCCACGTGCTGACTCTTGGCGGGTAACGAGCCTGGAACCTTACGAGTCAGAGCCCCGCGTGCTGACTCTTGGTGGGTAACGAGCCTGGAACCTTACGAGTCAGAGCCCCTCGTGCTGACTCTTAACGGGTAACGAGCCCGGAACCTTACGAGTCAGAGTCCCACGTGCTGACTCTTGGCGGGTAACGAGCCCGGAACCTTACGAGTCAGAGCCCCTCGTGCTACCTCAGTGTGCTGTTGCGATGCTCGAGATAATCTTCTCGCAGCATAATAGATAGGGTTGAAATATCTCGGCTCACATTACAAATCCTCTTTATTTATATGACACGTGATAAAAACTCTACTCTCTATGGGGGTTCGTTCGCATTCTTGTAGTCTGCTAATCGGTCATTGATAAAAGGTGAGGAACGGAAATTCCATTCTGAGATCTCAGGCATCAGTTTTTCAGTCTCAGCTCTTTTATATGTTATCATGCGCCCAGCCGGTTTCGACCACCAGTCTCGAAGACGCGTTTTTGTTCCGTTTTGTTCCGTCAAACGCCAAACGTGCATTATACTTGTGGAGGCCAGTCGGTCGGTAAGGAAGCTATCTACTGTTCGACCTTGGCCAGATAACAGGCATTAGACTGAGTTTGGTTTTGCGGAGAGATAGTGAATGATGACGTTCTGTTTATTGATTATATTCGATTTATAACCTGAACTTGATGTCTTTAATGCCCATTGCCAGGAGCAAAGTTACATTTTAGTGCTACACTTTTTTACTTTTGAAGAATAGATCACTATTTATCAACTAAAAGCAAATTCTGGTCGGATTGTGCTCCAGTTATTAAATTACTCAACATTAGGCTCCCATTGATTGCCGCACTTACTACGGCTGTCCACGGTGGCTTATAAAGGTTATCGAGTCATAGGGCTCAATTAACATATATTGTAAGAGGCGGTACGACCAGCTCCCCCCTCCCCCGCCCCCAAGTGATCTTAAATAATTATCAAATCGTAATAAATACATAATGTTTGTAGTTTGTGGTTGGTACACAAATCATTGTTAGGTTTGGAAAGCGGAAAAGTCATCGTCTTCAAGTCTGCAACCCCTTCACAGACGAAGAAATGAACATAATATGCAAAATGAGCTTTGCTTTACATTTTGTTAGTGTGTGACTCTCTAATTCGGGTATTTTCCGCTTTATTGACTGAAGTTTTTCAAATTGTTATATACTGCAGTCCTGAAAAGAGCACATTAGGGGGGCTGTTCCTGAAAGTTGTCTCAGGTGACAATACTAACTTTTAGTGATATTTGCGGGGTTATCACTTGTTATTGGCTGATTGCTGTGGTGGACCGCGTAGAAAACACAATCATTAATAGCCCCCCCCCCCCCCCCAGGTAAAGCTTATATGAACCCTACAGAGAACATTGACACGAAATATTTAAAAATAATGTTCTCCTGAGCTGTCTGTAGAATGTGCCCCCCCCCCGCATTTCTTAATGAGTGTTCGAACCCAATGCGCTGTAATTGTATTGTAATCAAGAATGCCAGAAGAGATCAATGCTTTACAAATTTCTGTACCTCAATGAAGTTGTGTAAAACCCATATTGTAAACCCTGTTTTTCTTTAGTGAATCTTCATAATATGGATTCATTTATTGTGCCTCGCGAGCATTCAATTCCACTGCCGCCAAAGAGGGTCAAGTGTGGTGTCAGCCTTGACAGATGGCGGTGAGGTTCCTCCACCCGCCGACCCCAGTACCACCCACGCGCTCGCATTAGGCCTACCGCGCCCGGCGGAGGATCTCGAAGAGGCCACTTCAACTTAGCCTCCTACTTTCCAGTAAGCAACTTCCTTACCTCGTCAACGTGGTTACGTCTTACCAGTTACTACCTTGTTTCACTGTGTAGAATCACATGATATCAAGATCTGAGAACCACTGTTTCTTCTGCTTTGTATCCACCAAAATAATGTCTTCTGCTAAGACATATTTGCATTTTACCGCGCAATAAATGTGTGATGTGAGAAATTGTGCTACCCCACGTCGCCACTTTCTTAACTAGGTACAGTACTTACTTTCTATTGTTTCTAGTTTCTACCAATTCAAACATACTCTGTCGTGGTTGCAGTTTTCTCTTCAATGACAATACTGTCACCTTCAACCTTCCCAAAGAACACGGCACTATTATAATTCAGATCAACGCTGCTCAGGCTCTTCGTAAGTGTAAAACAGTGCTTTATGGTTCTGCCGGTCTATATTGGGTTTGTGCCATCATAGTAAGATACCTGCTCTGGGGGTCGCTGGTTTGCTTCCCGGCACCAGATATCTTTACTGCAAGTTTTTTTGCAATGAGTTTCTCATTACTCATATGAGCATTTATTTCAAGATATCAACGGAATACGAGAATACACACATACGTGTGAATATCTCCGGTGCAATAATAATTTTTAAAGCCGTTGACACATACGTGTCACCTGAAAAGAGACACATCGAATAAAGCGGACTTTTACTCTAAACTGAAGCAAGCACTCCTACAAAATACACTTGTTTGTACTCTCCTTTGATGACTGATGCCACGCTCACAATATTACATGTTCTTGATGGTACAAGGAATTGCTCTCAAACGGAATATCTCCCAATCAGAACAACTCGCATACGGAATATCTGCCACACGGAACGTCTCACATTTTGCGATCCCGAGCATTTCTTATATTTGTCACATTTTCTATAACCTAACTTTACGACGAACTTGCACTAACATGTGAAACGACTTTCAAAAGCTCTACTAAAAAATTTGCAACCCAGCACATCTCGGCATTCTTTAAAACTACAAACTGTGGAATATACATTGTAGAAATGTACACACATTCCGCGTGACACGGTGACAGACATTCCGTGTGGGAGTTGTTCCGGGTAGTAGATATTCCATTTGAGAGCAATTCCAGAATTGTTGTTTGCGCACTTCTTTAATAATAATTACAGGCTTTACAAAACTATTATTCAGGGTTCGCTGTGATTTCTGGATGTTCATTTCATACTCAAATATAGCTTGGTGTCACTTGAGCGCGGTCATAAGAATCCGACCAGGGACGAAGATTTATGACACATGGCATCACGTCATTTTTGTTTCACCCTAATTTGGTCTTAAGTTTTCTATACAAAGTTTTATCGTTCTTCAGCCAATGCATCGATGTCTATTTCACCCCCATATTTTAAACCCCACTGACATTAAAGTGAAATGACCTTTATAGGACTTCATAAAACTGCAACCGACTGCGGGGCTAGTGTATTAAAAGAAAGATAACGGTGTAGTCCACCACATTCGGATGAGTACTTGTTTTTCTTCAGATATTGCTGCGTAATGGAAGTATAATGCTTCGTTTTCATTTTGTTTTAATTTTTGTTTTAGTTTTGTTTTATACTTTAAACCAATTTAACAATTTAAATAAAATTTGTTGAAAATTAGATCTCAAACAGATTATGTTTCAAAGTAGTCTACAGAGTAATTGAGCTTAATCCATTGCGAATTTTATACGCATGACATCATTAATTTTTGTTTACTTGTTATTTTTAGGGAGTGTTAATATTTTGTCATTGCTCAAGAAAGCCTATTCTGAAAAAGCGTACTGAATGTAATAATAAAATTGCATATAACCAGGATAAGGCTATTATGACGAAACATCCATCGTTCAGATTCAGTTTATTATAGCCTATTATTTCAACTTATATTTAAAAATGTCGACTCCTTGATTACAACAATAACGTAAGACTAACAAATTGAACTGTTTAACAAGTAAAACTTATCTATTGTTTTGAAAATTACCTGCGGAACTCCCTCGTTGGTTGGTTAGCTGGGTCTTAAGGGCACACGACGGCATGGTTATTAGTGACCACAACTCCCTCGTTGGTTGGTTAGCTGGGTCTTAAGGGCACACGACGGCATGGTTATTAGTGACCAAAACTCCCACTCCCTCGTTGGTTGGTTAGCTGGGTCTTAAGGACACACGACGGCATGGTTATTAGTGACCAAAGCTCCCACTCCCTCGTTGGTTGGTTAGATGGGTCTTAAGGGCACACGACAGTATGGTTATTAGTGACCAAAACTCCCACTCCCTCGTTGGTTGGTTAGATGGGTCTTAAGGGCACACGACGGCATGGATATTAGTGACCAAAACTTCCACTCCCTCGTGTGTCGATGATTCTCGAATTTACAAAAAAACGAATTAACGACATGAATTTCAAGTTCATTGACATTAACAAATTCCATGATATCCCTCCACATTGTGCCTCATGGTGCAAGAGTATGCGTATGAATAAAGCGCCACCTCTGCACGAGGCTAGGTTATGATAGTGACTATAACCAACTCCGCTGAAATCACTGGTTTAGGGAGTGAGGCTATAATTTTGAATACATCATGAAAGTGTACAATTATCGAACATGCTATTACCATCTTAGAAAACTAACAACGATAAATTCCGGCTGCCGTGTTTGTGTTAAAACTTGGCTCCGTGGTCATCGAATGTAATATTATCACTCCCGGACGAATATAACCATCAATTATATCCCCATACAGCCAACTCAACCGACTCCGACTTCCGCCATGGCATATATAGTTTTATCCTCGTCTTGCTTACTTGGATGTATTATTCTGGCGTTTTCGTTTAATATCCATGTAATTCACTTGCCTTGTGAGGATACGATCCAGATTCCACGTAGCAATATAGCAAAAGCAGAGAAAACTGTAGTTCGCAATACGCACACCTCTTAAAAGAGATCTTTAACAATGTTCAAAAACAAAAAAATAAAATAATGGATCATCCATACCGGTACTGTAAATATTACGCTTGTTTTACATTGACCAACCATTAGCGAAGGAGTTTAAAAAATACGTTTTCTGAGCAGTTTTCGATGTACGAATATTTTCGAGCACCGCTACAAACCCCCCATTTGTACGGTGGTACCGGCTCAGAAACATTTATGGTTTGAAAAATTTTCAAGAAAATGGGTTTTCCAAACTTCATTATAAAGATATAAACCTTCACAACATAATTTTGTTCCCTAACGTTGGTCAGCGTAACTTAAATGTAAAACGCAATATTTATTTACATACCGTAACGCCTTGTCCACGCCTTAGTTCAAACAATAACGTTTCACTTGGTAGAAAATTTAGTCCTTTTTAAGGCTCACTCGTCACAATTTTATTTTCATGAATAATATAGCAAATGGAAACTCCACAGGCTTATCAAAGAAACCAACGGCATTTGATGCATTTGGTATATTCTTGCATACGCACCAAGCCGAAATGACATGTCTGAATTCTAATCATTCTTATTTCAACCCCATCTGAGGTGGCTCATGCGATTGGTGCGCAGACCCTTAAGCTCTAGGCGTATCCACCTAGGGACGTGGGTTCGAGTCCCGCAAAACATATGGATATTTTTAATTGTACTTCATCGTTTTCTATCAAGCTCCATCGTCTCGAATATCATGATTGCAATAATAGAGACGCAGCAACAAGACGCATAATAATCATTCAACATGAAAGTACAACACTTTTAGTACATATATACTGTAATTTATTCTATAAAGTTCGAGTATAACTTGGTATTAGTCTTTGAATACTACCTTGTAATTATGAAAACCATTTCTATTACTTACCATATAAGTAATAGTGAATATAGTCTGAACTGAAGACAACAATTTGTTAACAAAGCACTCAATAAATTTAAAGGTGTTCTGAATCGGCTTTGTTGATTCTGGCATTTGTCCGCAGGTGTTCGCACTGTCCAATCACTGATACATATATTTCATATTTCAAATATATATCTTTCATTGGTTATCGCTCACTCGTCGATGGTGTTTGGAGCAGTTGCTTTAAAGTCGCTCACTGAAAATCAGTCTTGTTACTGAGTGGGTAGACTCTATAAATACGAATGTATTATACTTATTTATAATTACTATATTCACTGTGCTAGGCGAGTCACCCCCCCCCCTTTTTTGTATGCTTATTTTGTTTGTTTTAAGAATATTCAACATTTAAAAAACTCCATCGCTAAGATGCTTAAATATTTTATGTTATATTTTTAAATGTTTAATTTGTGTTGCCGTATTTATTATTATAGATGTACATAGTGATGCTTTCTTGTTTATGTTACGCAATATAAATAACTTCCAGGTAGATACTTGAATGACACTATAGATGCTGCCTTGCCTGTCACATGGTATGTGAGACGGTGACGGCGTCTGTTCAAATGCCCCCAGGTCAATATCAAGCAGAAGGTCAAAGGCTACAACTTTGTAAGACGGTCAAGGAGTGAGGTCCTAGTGGTATCACTGCTCTCCAGGGGGGGAGATCCGTATGCCCCCCACCGTCGACTAGTTGGCACGTGCTGTTTCTATTGGCATCCACGGTCCACCCGCCATCCTCCACGCGTTGATCTCCATTGCGGTCTGTCTGTCTGTCTATCTGTCTGTCTGTCTGTCTGTCTGTCTGTCTGTCTGTCTGTCTGTCTGTCTGTCTGTCTGTCTGTCTGTCTGTCTGTCTGTCTGTCTGTCTGTCTGTCTGTCTGTCTGTCTGTCTGTCTGTCTGTCTGTCTGTCTGTCTGTCTGTCTGTCTGTCTGTCTGTCTGTCTGTCTGTCTGTCTGTCTGTCTGTCTGTCTGTCTGTCTGTCTGTCTGTCTGTCTGTCTGTCTGTCTGTCTGTCTGTCTGTCTGTCTGCCTGCCTGTCTGTCTGTCTGTCTGTCTGTCTGTCTGTCTGTCTGTCTGTCTGTCTGTCTGTCTGTCTGTCTGTCTGTGATCGTTCATGTTTTCTATGGTTTGCTGAAGCGGTATATTTAATTTAGAATCAGTTCTACAGAAGGAATGGCCCAGGAGTTACTTGAGGCAGAGGTAAAGTCCTGCTATAAGCATGAATACACTATGCATCCTGCATAGTGTATAAGGCTACAGAGGGAAATTTGTGCCCTACATTGGCCTTCCCGCTCTTGGGCGGGTATAATTTCAATAAATACAATATACCCCACAAGCAAACGCGTTTTGGTGCACCAAAACTGCTTTTATCAACCACAAATATTGTGTCGATTGGCATATTTTCATTTATATAAATCAATTAGTTACGCTTAGGCCTAATTTTAAAAAGGCAATGTTTTGCAAGATTCAACCAACAAGATTTAAAAAACATATATTTGTATTTCATTTCAAGTTTTTGCAGATGTACGTTCAACTCGCTCAACTTTATACGGTTCCTATGTGGGGGTTTTGTCGCAAATTTCGGTCTCGTTCTTATTGATAGTCCCCTAAACAATGTAATGTTAAAGATGCTTTTAAAGATACTTTTCCCCTTCGTTGTTCTTTCTCCAAAGTATTCCAACTACATTAAGCAAACGTGAGTGTACCTTTCAGCAGTCATGCTATGCGCGGAAACAATTTCTAAATGGATGAGACATACTCCCTCCTTAAAGATGATGCAATCTCGCTGCGTTTTAGGTCACGATAAAAACACAATCAAAGTCAACTAAAAGCCAATCGTCAGTAACCTCACACAACATAGTATATACAGTATTTAGGCCTACATCGGGTCGATATATTGCTCTCAAATCCGTGGCCCCGCCCATCCCACTTTCCACCATCTTTCCACACGTCGACATCAACAATCGATATTATTATAGCTATCGAACTTGAGTGACCACAAACTAATCTCGACCCAACCCCTTCTCTGTGATCATCTATTATTCCAACAAGTGCGATGCGATTCCTTCCCTTGCCGACCAAACAGAAACACAATCACATTGACAACACAATCGGCCTTCACCTCTTGACAAACCATGCATGTGGAGAATGTCATCTTTGATACGTGGTGTATATTTATGACTACGGACAATATTGCTACCCAAGTACGGTGGCGTGAATCGTGACGCACGATACCTCATCACATGATCACATAATCACATGAATGTTTTACGACCCTCAATCGTTTGACCTTGCCAAGTGACGGGTAATAAACACAAACCCGAAGTGCCAAACCTGTTGGAAGAGCGCATTATTATACGCTATTGATTCGAGAGCCAAATACACAACACTCACACGCACTACACTATGCAACGACAACAACAACAACAACAACAACAACAACAACAACAACAACAACAACAACAACAACAACAACAACAACAACAACAACAACAACAACAACAACAACAACAACAACAACAACAACAACAACAACAACAACAACAACAACAACAACAACAACAACAACAACAACAACAACAACAACAACAACAACAACAACAACAACAACAACAACAACAACAACAACAACAACAACAACAACAACAACAACAACAACAACAACAACAACAACAACAACAACAACAACAACAACAACAACAACAATCAAAAACAATCAAAAACAATCAAAAACAACAACAACAATCAAAAACAACAACAACAACAACAATCAAAAACAAGGAAATGAGCTACGTCTCACGTTTGTATAATTATTAATTATTAATAAATTACTAACTATGCTTGTTTTATTTTTTTTAATGAGTATAGAATGGTGATACTAGAACGGTTTGTATTCCTCGTTTCTCATCGCACCCAATGCCGTGTCCCCTCTATTCGTAGGCTATATTGTGTTCTTTTATGAACAAGGGACATTCCCACTAACTCATATTGAAAAGTTTTGACGGGCATATGAAAATATAAATATCAACTTCCAAAATCATACAACGGCTTTAAAAATTATTATTGTACCGGAGATATTCACAGTAATAATGCCCAAGGATCTCTGTTAAAATCCCAAAATACATCGTTTTCACAACCAACATCTAGCTCACACTTGTAGTTCTAGACTGCACGTACAGCCAAGCCAATAAGACTAGGCCTACATAGAGTGCGGTCACCGTGTCATATCAGCGTGCAGACGAAGAATACGCTTTTTGGCGGCTACCCAAGGTCTGTCTATACAGTTACACTCTGTAATAGGCCATTTGACGTGCGTGAAATGCATTTAGATGGATGCATATGCACTTCCCGAACTTGCATACGATTTAGCGACAGGTCGGCGAGTAGGCCTACTATTGTATCGACCGCCAGGGACGGACGTGCCTGGCGTGGCGTTCTGCCTTGGTATGTTTATATAGGCAACCCAAGACTACCTTACATATGCTTTCGTCACATCCGAGGTATTCCTAGGCAATCAGCGATCGCTATTTGCGCGCTATTGTCTCGGGCGGTTCGCTGATTGGCTAGGAATGCCCCGGATGTGACGAAAGCATGTGTAAGGTTGTCTTGGGTTGCCTATAATAATGTGTCCTTGATGTAAGCAAGTCCACCCACAATCACACGCGATGAAAGCTATTGCTGTCTTCCCCATGCGCAAAACACCCGTGCGCATCCAGATCTGCAGTGCATTAGGGCATGGCAGCGATTTCCTCTCCGAATGCATAAGACGGTCATTTTTAGCATTTGGTGGTTTACAGCATCGTCGCTGAACATGAACACATGAAGGCAGCAGTAATGTGCATTTAAAAGAAATGGCACACACTGAAAAGAAAAACATATTTGTATGTTTCGATTACAGTCACGCAAATTTTCATTTTTTTTTTTTAAGCGAGTGAAGCGAGCGTCTCCAAGACTTTTATGGCATTCGTTCTGTTTGTTTTTATGTCTCGCGATAGCGGTCGAACGGAGAGCCCAATCAAGCTGAAATTTGGGCCATCCACAAGCTTCAATGTGGATTGAATGCCATTAGTTTTGTGGCCAAATCGGTCGAGAAGTTACAAAGTTGCAATGCAGTTACTAGAAAATAATTTTGTGAAACAAACTGGTGGCAAAATTTGAGATAGCCATATTATAATCAAGTTTCATGCGGTCACGAATATACTAATTTCAACGCGATGCGATAAGTATTGTAGACACAAATTACATTTGTATTGCTGAATTGTAATGAAGTAACTATGTCAACGAAAAATCCAAGCTATAATTTATATGGACAATCAATCTTTTATTGAACAATGGCAAGAAGTATAATAACGTTGGCGATTAAAACTCATCTTTGCATATTTTTATTTTGGTTGATGTTGATTGTTTTTTTTTTAAACAAATGTGAACATTTTTATATCGATGATGAAATGATATTATAAGTGTTTTAATAAAGGCGCTGGAACAACAAGGCCGCTTGCGACACTTATCTCTTACGCTGAACAATGACGATAGCTTTGAGAACTTTTCGCCAGAAAGTTCGTGGACATGGACGAGCTCGCTTATCAACGCGTTACACAGAGCGATGCTCCTAGTCACAAAAAAACAATACAAACGGGATAAACTTTCCTGCTATTGTTGGGTCTTTTCTTCCTGGAACTGAATTGTTGACAAATCATCCATCGTTGCTTTCCCAAAGAGTAGAAATCTTGTCTTTTCGGGCACGCAGCCAAGGACTACATACATATAATATCTGTTTGCAATTCAAAAATCTGCCCCCCCCCCCCCCATGCCCCCATAGCATGAACGTTGGGGGGGGGGGGGGGGTAATGCCCCCCATTACCCCCCGTTCCGACGCCACTGTATGTGTGTGATAATCTTATAATAGGCTATAATATCCGTCTATAATATCACTTTTCCTATGGACATTGGACAGTTCGTAATCCTGGAAATATCATACATTATCTGATTTAGCAAATACCTTGCTTGCGATAAAAATTCCAATTCGCGTATTTACTATAAAGCCAGATTTTTTGGTGACTTGTTGTGTGGGAGAGGGGAAGGATTCAATCTCCTTTTTTAAATACAAAAGAAAAGAGAAAAATGATCGTTTTTCTAGCTGCTCAAGAAGGAAACCTCGGAATGTTCCTTTCTGCGTTTCCTCGCCCGTATCCCGCTGCTATTTGCTTGTGGTCTATTGTTAAACGCAAACCCCAACCCCTCAGACTTATGACGTCATCATGAAGACGATGCATCGCGTTACGCGAGTTGAGAGATGCTCACTAGAGCGGTATCCAGTAATGAACGCACTGATTGGAATCCACATCCGAGACCACGAAGCGAAGCGATGTGGAATATCAGGTGGAGCGATATGGAATATGCGTTGATACAGATTTAGAGTGTGAGTTGACGTATGTCAATGTGGAATATGAGATGATATCAATTTAGAGTATGAGGTGAAACCGATATGGAATATGAGGTGATATCAATGTACTCGTAGAGTTTGAGGTGAAATCGATATGGAGTATGAGGTGGTGCCGCCGTGAGCAATCAAGTATACAGACTCGACAGTACACAAGCAAAACCATCTTTATTCTTGACTGGAGGTTTTTGAGGTGGCTGAGGTGGATGAGCGTTGAGAAGCGTGATCCTATAATTTGGGAGGTCTTCGTTTCGATACCATCTACCGGCAATTAAACTGAGTGTGGTTTCTTGCTAAGCTTTTCCTCGATACATAGGTGTATGATGGGCTGGGTCGTTCACAACGGTCATTGGACATTCCCTCTCAACTATCCTCAATCTCTTAAGCTGATAGGTAGAAATATAAGTCACCTGAAGATGAGCGAGTTGTCAATGGCCGGGGTTACTAAAATACAAAATATTATTACAGTGTTTTGACTAGATTACTCTCCAGTATCACTTCCTCTTATGAAGGGTGACATATCCCCTCCCTCCCATCCCTTTTTAGAGCTATTTCTATACAAAATTAGTTTTATTTCGTAACATAATTCCCATGCCTTTCTCGTTGATTAAATGCTATCGTTATAATTTGATTCATTACGTTACAAGGGTTGACCCAAATAAGCAGAACCACGAGAAAATATGGTTCGATAAAAATGCTCTCCGCATCGCGACCTCGTAACTAAGTGTACTTGCTTCTAAATGCCAGTTATTTAATGACATTACTGCTATTTTCACGACAATCGACAACTGCATGCAGCAAGTAATTGTCGATACGATTGGGATTGATAAGCGTCACTCAGTTCAATATGGTGTATCTTGAAGGTTTGTCTACTCGTGTCTAATAAGTATAACTCATCAAGCACAGCCTTGAAGGTTTGTCTACTCGTGTCTAATAACTCGTTTCATTCATCAAGCACAGCCTTGAAGGTTTGTCTACTCGTGTCTAATAAGTATAACTCGTTTCATTCATCAAGCACAGCCTTGAAGGTTTGTCTACTCGTGTCTAATAAGTATAACTAGTTTCATTCATCAAGCACAGCTTTGAAGGTTTGTCTACTCGTGTCTAATAAGTATTACTCGTTTCATTCATCAAGCACAGCCTTGAAGGTTTGTCTACTCGTGTCTAATAAGTATAACTCGTTTCATTCATCAAGCACAGCTTTGAAGGTTTGTCTACTCGTGTCTAATAAGTATTACTCGTTTCATTCATCAAGCACAGCCTTGAAGGTTTGTCTACTCGTGTCTAATAAGTATATCGTTTCATTCATCAAGCACAGCCTTGAAGGTTTGTCTACTCGTGTCTAATAAGTATAACTCGTTTCATTCATCAAGCACAGCTTTGAAGGTTTGTCTACTCGTGTCTAATAAGTATAACTCGTTTCATTCATCAAGCACAGCCTTGAAGGTTTGTCTACTCGTGTCTAATAAGTATATCGTTTCATTCATCAAGCACAGCCTTGAAGGTTTGTCTACTCGTGTCTAATAAGTATAACTCGTTTCATTCATCAAGCACAGCTTTGAAGGTTTGTCTACTCGTGTCTAATAAGTATAACTCGTTTCATTCATCAAGCACAGCCTTGAAGGTTTGTCTACTCGTGTCTAATAAGTATATCGTTTCATTCATCAAGCACAGCCTTGAAGGTTTGTCTACTCGTGTCTAATAAGTATAACTCGTTTCATTCATCAAGCACAGCCTTGAAGGTTTGTCTACTCGTGTCTAATAAGTATAACTCGTTTCATTCATCAAGCACAGCCTTGAAGGTTTGTCTACTCGTGTCTAATAAGTATAACTCGTTTCATTCATCAAGCACAGCCTTGAAGGTTTGTCTACTCGTGTCTAATAAGTATAACTCGTTTCATTCATCAAGCACAGCCTTGAAGGTTTGTCTACTCGTGTCTAATAAGTATAACTCGTTTCATGCATCAAGCACAGCCTTGAAGGTTTGTCTACTCGTGTCTAATAAGTATAACTCGTTTCATTCATCAAGCACAGTCTTGAAGGTTTGTCTACTCGTGTCTAATAAGTATAACTCGTTTCATTCATCAAGCACAGCTTTGAAGGTTTGTCTACTCGTGTCTAATAAGTATAACTCGTTTCATTCATCAAGCACAGCCTTGAAGGTTTGTCTACTCGTGTCTAATAAGTATAACTCGTTTCATTCATCAAGCACAGCCTTGAAGGTTTGTCTACTCGTGTCTAATAAGTATAACTCGTTTCATTCATCAAGCACAGCCTTGAAGGTTTGTCTACTCGTGTCTAATAAGTATAACTCGTTTCATTCATCAAGCACAGCTTTGAAGGTTTGTCTACTCGTGTCTAATAAGTATAACTCGTTTCATTCATCAAGCACAGCCTTGAAGGTTTGTCTACTCGTGTCTAATAAGTATATCGTTTCATTCATCAAGCACAGCCTTGAAGGTTTGTCTACTCGTGTCTAATAAGTATAACTCGTTTCATTCATCAAGCACAGCCTTGAAGGTTTGTCTACTCGTGTCTAATAAGTATAACTCGTTTCATTCATCAAGCACAGCCTTGAAGGTTTGTCTACTCGTGTCTAATAAGTATAACTCGTTTCATTCATCAAGCACAGCCTTGAAGGTTTGTCTACTCGTGTCTAATAAGTATAACTCGTTTCATTCATCAAGCACAGCTTTGAAGGTTTGTCTACTCGTGTCTAATAAGTATAACTCGTTTCATTCATCAAGCACAGCTTTGAAGGTTTGTCTACTCGTGTCTAATAAGTATAACTCGTTTCATTCATCAAGCACAGCTTTGAAGGTTTGTCTACTCGTGTCTAATAAGTATAACTCGTTTCATTCATCAAGCACAGCTTTGAAGGTTTGTCTACTCGTGTCTAATAAGTATAACTCGTTTCATTCATCAAGCACAGCCTTGAAGGTTTGTCTACTCGTGTCTAATAAGTATAACTCGTTTCATTCATCAAGCACAGCCTTGAAGGTTTGTCTACTCGTGTCTAATAAGTATAACTCGTTTCATTCATCAAGCACAGTCTTGAAGGTTTGTCTACTCGTGTCTAATAAGTATAACTCGTTTCATTCATCAAGCACAGTCTTGAAGGTTTGTCTACTCGTGTCTAATAAGTATAACTCGTTTCATTCATCAAGCACAGTCTTGAAGGTTTGTCTACTCGTGTCTAATAAGTATAACTCGTTTCATTCATCAAGCACAGCCTTGAAGGTTTGTCTACTCGTGTCTAATAAGTATAACTCGTTTCATTCATCAAGCACAGTCTTGAAGGTTTGTCTACTCGTGTCTAATAAGTATAACTCGTTTCATTCATCAAGCACAGCCTTGAAGGTTTGTCTACTCGTGTCTAATAAGTATAACTCGTTTCATTCATCAAGCACAGCTTTGAAGGTTTGTCTACTCGTGTCTAATAAGTATAACTCGTTTCATTCATCAAGCACAGCCTTGAAGGTTTGTCTACTCGTGTCTAATAAGTATAACTCGTTTCATTCATCAAGCACAGCCTTGAAGGTTTGTCTACTCGTGTCTAATAAGTATAACTCGTTTCATTCATCAAGCACAGCCTTGAAGGTTTGTCTACTCGTGTCTAATAAGTATAACTCGTTTCATTCATCAAGCACAGCCTTGAAGGTTTGTCTACTCGTGTCTAATAAGTATAACTCGTTTCATTCATCAAGCACAGCCTTGAAGGTTTGTCTACTCGTGTCTAATAAGTATTACTCGTTTCATTCATCAAGCACAGCCTTGAAGGTTTGTCTACTCGTGTCTAATAAGTATAACTCGTTTCATTCATCAAGCACAGCCTTGAAGGTTTGTCTACTCGTGTCTAATAAGTATAACTCGTTTCATTCATCAAGCACAGCCTTGAAGGTTTGTCTACTCGTGTCTAATAAGTATTACTCGTTTCATTCATCAAGCACAGCCTTGAAGGTTTGTCTACTCGTGTCTAATAAGTATTACTCGTTTCATTCATCAAGCACAGCCTTGAAGGTTTGTCTACTCGTGTCTAATAAGTATAACTCGTTTCATTCATCAAGCACAGCCTTGAAGGTTTGTCTACTCGTGTCTAATAAGTATAACTCGTTTCATTCATCAAGCACAGCCTTGAAGGTTTGTCTACTCGTCGTGTCTAATAAGTATAACTCGTTTCATTCATCAAGCACAGCCTTGAAGGTTTGTCTACTCGTGTCTAATAAGTATAACTCGTTTCATTCATTAAGCACAGCCTTGAAGGTTTGTCTACTCGTGTCTAATAAGTATAACTCGTTTCATTCATCAAGCACAGCCTTGAAGGTTTGTCTACTCGTGTCTAATAAGTATAACTCGTTTCATTCATCAAGCACAGCCTTGAAGGTTTGTCTACTCGTGTCTAATAAGTATAACTCGTTTCATTCATCAAGCACAGCCTTGAAGGTTTGTCTACTCGTGTCTAATAAGTATAACTCGTTTCATTCATCAAGCACAGCCTTGAAGGTTTGTCTACTCGTGTCTAATAAGTTTAACTCGTTTCATTCATCAAGCACAGCCTTGAAGGTTTGTCTACTCGTGTCTAATAAGTATAACTCGTTTCATTCATCAAGCACAGCCTTGAAGGTTTGTCTACTCGTGTCTAATAAGTATAACTCGTTTCATTCATCAAGCACAGCCTTGAAGGTTTGTCTACTCGTCGTGTCTAATAAGTATAACTCGTTTCATTCATCAAGCACAGCCTTGAAGGTTTGTCTACTCGTGTCTAATAAGTATAACTCGTTTCATTCATTAAGCACAGCCTTGAAGGTTTGTCTACTCGTGTCTAATAAGTATAACTCGTTTCATTCATCAAGCACAGCCTTGAAGGTTTGTCTACTCGTGTCTAATAAGTATAACTCGTTTCATGCATCAAGCACAGCCTTGAAGGTTTGTCTACTCGTGTCTAATAAGTTTATCTCGTTTCATTCATCAAGCACAGTCTGGACCAATTTAGAATAACACGATAAAAATTCCTCCCCAGTTGTTTCAACTGTCTCATCTGAACTGTATCAACTCTGTTGCTAGAATGATTGATTGATTGATTGATTGATTTTGGTCTTTATTATGGGCGGGATTAAGGCCAGTGAGGCCTTTTTTTACATTCAACCGGTAATAATACAGTAAATAATAACAATTTGATAATATACATTTGACAATGACATGAATTAATTTAGGAACATGGAAATACGCAATACAAATAATAAATTAAATGGAATAAATTATCACTAAAACAAGGTGGTTCTGCAAAAGCAAAGAACATAAGAAAATCCGATACGGAAATGTAGCTTACGGGCAATGCTTTACGTCTGCCCAAACGACAATTAATAATGTGTCTAAATAAATTGAAACTTCCGTTTATTGGAATTCTGGAAACCGCAAACGCAGTTGGCGTGAATAATGGCTTGTGCAGTTTATTAAGCGTAAGACCGCCTTTCGAACGCCAAAAAACTATTGATTTTGGTTGAAACAGAACGGAACGGTAGATAATTGTATGAGGTCGTAACAACTTTAATAAGACTAGTACGTTGGGACAACTTTAGAACTAGTAGGTAGAGAACTTCGAGATCCTGATAGTGGTAGTGGTAGTGTAGGTGGTAGCAAAATAAGAATATTTATTTAGCCAATCATGATTCATGACTACTATTACAGGTACAGTTCGTACTTCGTATAGCACATTATACACCATTTTTTGTTTACACAATTTTACAGTAGGCTTACCAGTACCTTAGCATATGCATAACAGTAATCATATTTAGTGATCTAAACTATATTTTAAACATTGTAGTAGTTGTAACGCCTGTATATTCATCTGAAAATTAAAAATGATATATTTTAGTGTTTTAATAGTGTACAGGTAGGTACACTGTAAATATTATTTATACGATTTAGATTAGATTCTGATTGCTTCTAAAGTTACTTCCATGATATTTTCTAGCCCGTCAGAATTAAAAAAATATTTCAAATTTCATTTTAAAGATACAAAAAAAAGGAAAATTCTCATCATGGTTACTCTGCCGGTAAATGATTTAATCGTTGATACTATGAGGTAAACAAATGAACGTGGTCGCCACAGAACATAAAACAGCCATCAAGCGCAATAGCCCACTACCCCTGCACTGAAAACCCAAAGTGTAACTCAATAGAAAAACAATATACCTGCCAATTAAACAATTTGTCTACAACAAATTGCTACGTGGGGTTCAACAATCTGGTCAAGTTTCTATACCACCCTTTCGGTCATGGTGTTACGCCTCCTACCCCCACCCCTCTTCTCAAAGACCCCCACCATTATCTCCTGTAGTTTCAGATTACAATACTTCTGGTTCATATCCCACCCTTTTTAACACCAACGGGAGTAACCCTAGCTATATCCAGTGGCGTATCCAAGGGGGGGGTTATGGGGTTCAAACCCCCCCCATGCCCCAAAAAAAAAAAAAAAAAACATACTGAGAGAAGGAAGGAAAGGAGGAGGGAAGAGGAAACTACTATTTTGATTATTGTTTAATAACATACTCAACCGTTAAATCATACGACTTTGGGCTCTTGGTCGTCAGGAAGAGCTGCCTAGGACCTATTGTCTTCCGGGGACAATCGGGAAGGTAGTTTGAGGAATGGGACAAGTTGGAGGGAAATATTTAAAAATGCTAATGGGTGCTAGGGTTCAGAGGGTTACTCTTTATAAAAGGTGTATCTATTGTATTTTTAGTTCTAATAAAAGAAAACATGAATTAATAGAACTTAATGATATAAAGAACGTTTGTCAAAACTCAAAAACATTAACCAATAGCGTTTTGCATATTTATAAGCTGGCTGCAAACAGAAATTAACGCAAATCAGTGCTAAAACATTCGTCAGAAACGTATAAAATGTATAGATATTACCACAAAATACAACACTACCAGTTACGAGGAGACTTGCCAACAATTAAAAATAAAAAATATAGGAAAGATATTTGTTTTTGCATTAATTTTGTTGTTCTGTGACTGGGTTTTTAATTTTCTTTGTAATCATTCTTACATTCTCTTAAACCTATTCTAAGACATTTTCTTATTCTGAAACGTGTTTCCAGGCGTTTAAAACGTCATAAATGAAGAAAAAAAAATTCGCCTTCGGCGAATTGGCCTCCGGCGGCTGGGGCTTTCGCCCCAGACCCCTGCCTGCTTGGAATGTTCGACCCCCCCCATTGTCACTTCCTGGATACGCCACTGGCTATATCGCTTATACATAATAATAAATGAAACACCACATACAACCATTCACCGTAATCACTCATTATGTGTTCTGCCTCCAATGCGTTATATACCCTTTTAATAATATGGTGTGTATAATAATTAATAATTAACAAGCAAAATCATGATAGTATAGTGCTTGTGACGGGGGGGGGGGGGGGGGGACTCGTTGCGTTGTAAGTACAACTGTTGTTATTGTTGTGGTTGTTCGTTGTCGTCGACTCGTCGTCATCGTTGTCATAGTATTACTGAGATATGACAGCATCTGTTTGAATGTTGTAATATTGGCTTCTTCTAGTAACATACATCTAAGAGCCTATAAAATAATGTGGTCTTGATTAGCAACGTAATCAATTACATATAGAACAGTATTCTAGCTAGATCAAATGTGGGAGACAGTACTGAATTTTGATTGCGAGGTTTTCCAAGAACTCTTTTCTTATTGATTTTGCACGTGTATTATTAATTGGCTTCGCAATGATATTGAATAAAGAAGTATTACGGAGACATTGAGATAAAACTCCAAGAAAAATATGCCGTTTAATTCGTTTATATTAATTGCCTAGTTTGTTTATTTAGTTTTTATAAACTATGTGCATAAAATACAGAAATACGCTCTTCGATTACATCAATACTTAGTTCTAGATGAAAGAAAACGCCTCTTATGAAAACGTAGCAATGCGTGACGAAAAGCCTGGTCAGATTGTGTGTTCTCACCCCCCAAGTCCACTGAACTGACCCCCGATTAGATTTATAGATCTTCCCTCCTCTCTGTATTACTAATATCCTACCCCACCCACCCCAAATAAAAAGGGCAACAACACAACGACCATATCCACCCCAAAAATCAATACTCTAGATTGATTCCTTAGGAGAGAGCGAGTTCCATCTTGATATAGATAAGTTAAGAAGGGGTCGATCCCCGAGAATCCAATTATTAGGCAGACAGCAAAGTGGATGAATCTACCGTCGCCCCGCCACCCGCGTACAATCGCCCCTGTAACCATAGAAACAGAGAACCTTACACACGCAACGTGTGCATGGGCTACAACGTATGTCATTCCGCTTCACAGCATTGGACATTTAGTGGGGCATCCAAGGTTCGAGGGAAGGAGTTGTTCAGAAGGCTGTGGAACTTTAGTGGGGCATCCAAGGTTCGAGGAGAGTTGTTCAGAAGGCTGTGGAACTTTAGTGGGGTATCCAAGGTTCGAGGGGAGTTGTTCAGAAGGCTGTGGAACTTTAGTGGGGTATCCAAGGTTCGAGGGGAGTTGTTCAGAAGGCTGTGGAAATTTAGTGGAGCATCCAAGGTTCGAGGGGAGTTGCTAGAAGGCTGTGGAACTTTAGTGGGACATCTAGGGTTCGAGGGGAGGAGTTGTTCAGAAGGCTGTGGAACTTTAGTGGGGCCTCCAAGGTTCGAGGAGAGGAGTTGTTCAGAAGGCTGTGGAATTTAGTGGGGTATCCAATGCTCGAGGGGAGGAGTTGTTCAGAAGGCTGTGGAACTTTAGTGGGGCATCCAAGGTTCGAGGGGAGGAGTTGTTCAGAAGGCCGTGGAACTTAAGTAGGGCATCCAAGGTTCGAGGGAAGGAGTTGTTCAGAAGGCTGTGGAACTTTAGTGGGGTATCCAAGGTTCGAGGGGAAGAGTTGTTCAGAAGGCTGTGGAACTTCGCGGCCTAAATGGAACGTCCCCTGTATTTGCTTGTTTTTGTGAGAAAACATAAGCTCGTTGTTTTCTAATTTATGTCGGTTGGGTTCTTCAGTGTTATTGTGGTTATACTCTTCTAATCTGCGTAAAAAAGGCAACGTTGGTATCTTCTGAATTCTGTGGGCGTGTTTTTCTATATACACAACTTTTCGCAGATCTCACCGGTTACAAGACTGAAGATCCTCATTGGTGCTCCAAACAAATTGTTTCTCTTATTCAGATTCAAGAACATTGGTTCGTTTCATGAATCTATTGTGTGGGGTTGAAATACGCATACAGATTTTACAGCAACGTTTGTAACGTTTCCCGAGTAGTCAAAATAAGTTGCTCTCAGTGGCGTAACTAAGGGGGGGGGGGGTTTAGGGGGCTTAAACCCCCCCCCCCCCCCGAAACTACATCGAGAATGATTTTACTTAATACTACATTTACTTAATACTATATTGTAAGATCCTTAAACCACTTCAGTGTATATCAATCACAACAAATAACATTTTCATTTAATGTATCATACCACTTCACTTAGATAAGATATATAATTTCTTTTAATAATTCAATTATATTATTTATGTGTTCATCTACAACTAATATAACTTTCGCTTGAACCAGTAAAAGTGAGGGTACCTATAAATAAAAATGCATTAATCTAATATTACAATATCACGGTCTGTGAATTAAAATTTAAATGTATGTGACGTGACCACAATGTTTCACTTTATGTTGAGATTATATTGAACAACCATAAAACATTAAAAACACAATTTCTATGCAATTCTTATTTAGAACTATAATTTATACTTACTGTAACACTGTAACTTCAATATAATACAAACAAACGAGTAGTGGTTTGAGTAGTATTCTTTGAGTCTAAAAGGCACGAAATAATTATAGAAGTGAAAAAAAATTTCGCCTTCGGCGAAATGGCCTCCGGCTTCAGTCCCCTCATCTCGCTTTTCCCTAATTAACCCCCCCTCCCCCGAAACAATTCCTAGTTACGCCACTGGTTGCTCTAACACAGGTTCGGGCGTATGGGATACCAATTCCAATCGAATACCGCGTGTATATGTCGTCCTTCAGCATATCACACGTTCATCATGTAGAGGATTATCAGGGTCGTAAACAACAATACAAACTTGTTTCCCACCTCACATATAAATCTAACTCTCACCTTAGAAGATGTCGCGAGAGACTAGTGCGTGTTTACAAAACAAGTAATTATATTTCTTTATGTGTGACATGAGTTGTTGACTGCATGTAATTCACTCTTTATATCTGGTGTCATAATGTTTATAAGCAACTTGGTGACTTCATTATGGAGACTGCACTAATGTTTTTCATATATTATACGATGGTATGCATTTGATTGTGTTCTTTTCGTATCCAATAAGCCTCCAGGGAGGAAAAGCTATCGTAGGGCTAACGGTCCACTTGATCTTATGGGAATACACCTCAATTTTATAACTTATTGTTACAAAATTTTTACTCACATAGCAAGAATTGGATAGCAAAAAATATATTTAAGGCGAATTTAATAAGGTTTTAACTTTGACAATATGAAGTCGGAACGAAAACGCTGTGTGATGACTACTACAGTTCGTGACGTCACAGCGAGCATGTAGGGGTGTAAACGCAGCGTGCACGGAAACATGCACAGCCGTACAGTCCAGCAGACGACAAAACACAGCTCTAGCTAACGATGACGTCACAAGCAAGTAGGGGTGTAAACGCAGCGTGCACGGAAACATGCACAGCCGTACAGCCCAGCAGACAACAAAACACAGCTCTAGCTAACGATGACGTCACAGCCAGCAAGTAGGGGTGTAAACGCAGCGTGCACGGAAACATGCACAGCCGTACAGCCCAGCAGACGACAAAACACAGCTCTAGCTAACGATGACGTCACAGCCAGCAAGTGGGGGTGTAAACGCAGCGTGCACGGAAACATGCACAGCCGTACAGCCCAGCAGACGACAAAACACAGCTCTAGCTAACGATGACGTCACAGCCAGCAAGTAGGGGTGTAAACGCAGCGTGCACGGAAACATGCACAGCCGTACAGCCCAGCAGACGACAAAACACAGCTCTAGCTAACGATGACGTCACAGCCAGCAAGTAGGGGTGTAAACGCAGCGTGCACGGAAACATGCACAGCCGTACAGCCCAGCAGACGACAAAACACAGCTCTAGCTAACGATGACGTCACAGCCAGCAAGTAGGGGTGTAAACGCAGCGTGCACGGAAACATGCACAGCCGTACAGCCCAGCAGACGACAAAACACAGCTCTAGCTAACGATGACGTCGCCTCCAGAAACCAGTTAAAAATGCATTTTATAGTCAAAATCTTTTGCCAAATAGTTTTCTTAAGGTAGTACTAATAGTGTTCAAACTGTCACAACAAAGAATCTCCATTCTTTATTGTGAGTATTGGGATGATGGGGAAGGAATTCTAGATTGTTTATAGGAATTAATCACATAGTATATCATATGGGAACCCTAAGAAAACCTGCATACAGGAAAGAGGAGATGTGCATCGAACCTGAAACCTCCCGAATGACACGTGATTGTGCTACCAGGCGCAAATAATTAAGATGTTAACGCGTCGTTAAACATCTAACAATCAATCTATAACGTGTGCTACCGCTGAGCCACACATACTCGTTGCTGTAAAGATGTATTTTATTTGCGTATTTATTTAGTTCAAGTAACATTGCTTTATAAAAGCCGAAAATAAACAAACAATACAATATTTACAAGGAAAATAAATGGTTGTTTAACCAATAGATCATTTTCAAAAAGGATCTGGAACCCTTAGATAGAGTTTATCACTGATCTTTAAATCTTCAGTGACAACAATGAACAATAATTAAAAATTAACCTGGACATAACATTTGAAAACAAATTTGCATTGTTGTGCATTGTTGAAATTAAGATTTAGAGGAGCGTGTTTAACTCTATCTTAGGGTTCTAGATCGATTTTGAAATTGGTCTATTGTGAGTGTTGATAGGTCAGTAGTAGAGGAATATCTTTTAACAGGGAAATGTCTAATTATCTGCCATTCCCATTCATGATCAACCGTGAGCTGAACCTGTGAGTTGGATTTGATGGAAACTGATAAGGGACGTACAATCCATACAGCTTAAATATAAATAACAGTGAGGGCAGGATTTTAATTTGCAACCATTCTTAAAACACGTATTTTCTCCCCCCCCCCCCCCCAACTTTCCACCCCTATTGACGTGATCACAAAACACAGATGAGTACGTAAGATTCCTGCTCAATTTTGGACAAATTTAACGTCCCCCCCTTTTCCAACAATATTTTGTCACATGTGATCATAAAAACTCTTACTGTTTCCAAAGATGGCATTCAAGAGATCTTCGAACGCAAAAAAAATACAGACAGGAATGTCCGCCTTCCGTAAGATGATTTTTTTATCCAAAGAATGTTGAAACGAACCGAATTCACCTCTTACTCCCACTCATTTGTTACTACTTAGAAATGTGTGTGTATATATTTTGTCTAAAGATAGTGTGATCGCGTATTTATAGATGGAGTCGCAGCTTATTCATCACCGCCCCCCTGATTGTAAGGGTGCAACATGTGTAACCTCTCTGGCTGGCATCCACCAGCCGTGTTTACCAGCCCAAGTCTCTACTGCCAGACTTCTGCTTCCAAATAGCTTTAAAAATGTTAATGGTCGAAACGAGATGTTACACACTAAATCCACTCGAGATGCAGCATGCATCGTTCACTCTCACATACTAAGCTAAGTTGTACTTTACTTGACGACCAACTGACGTGAGCGCTCTCAATATCTACATTACATTCTTCTATTATCTATTGTTTAGTCATTGGCTGCTAGTCAATCGTAATATTCATTGAATGTATCAGAATCCTGTATGTATCCTGACTGTATCAATGTATCAGAATACTTAATTAAGTATCACTTTGTAAGGTTACTACAGTTTATTTTTATTTTATTTTTTTAATTTAAGGGTTTCTATAAAGCATTACAATTTTATGATATTATTTTTACTATTTACATGTAAAATGCTAGATGCCCTGCTATGACTAAACTCAAATCAAAAGATACGTTCAATATTCATCTAAAAAAGTGGCTCCACAAATTTCCCATCAAAGACATTAATGATACCGTCAATGGTTTCAAGTGATGAATCTTGAGTCCTGTTCACTACAAGACTCATATTTATATTTTGTTCTCCTCTTTTCATAGTAGTGTTAGTTATAGTCTTATGTGTTTGTAATAACATTAGTTTTGTGTAAAACTTATTATGTTCCTTTTCATTAAAATGTGGGCTTGTAGGCCTAGTCCAATTTTAATTATAGTTATACTTAGTCCTATCATATCAAATACACCTGTTAAAGTCTATTATAATAAGAACGTATGCCCCGCCTCAAGATTAATCTTTTAGGGGCATACAAATATTGAAATTGTATTATGTATGTATGTATGTATGACTCACTTGAAAAATAAAACTTAACTAACTAACTAACTAACTAAATATTTAACTATTATCTAAAAACTATGCTAAAGTAGATATCAAATAATACACATTTGAATATAGGGACATAATACCTAATCTAATACTTCAAACAAACACACGTATGCAATGGCGGGGACTTGTGGGATTGGTCAGAAATTTAGTTTTGTTATTTCTCGACAGCTAGGTCATAATATGACGTTTTCCGAATCAGATACATTATACACAACGAGGGCCATCATAAGAGGATTCCAGCAAGGGAGGGCAGGGCCAAGTGGGAGGAGGAATCTTACGTGGGACAGTGGAGGGATAAGGACAGGGTATCATTATGTTGCTCTTACGACTGCCAGAGTCACCCTGAGCCAATTCTATACTCATAAATTCTAAAGTTTCATTTACTTTGCATTGTCAACTTTAAAATTGTTATAGTAGGCCTACCAACAAATACAGCTCTTTGGAATGCAAATATAAACTACCTTGTGTAAGTCACAACTCGCACTTTTCTAGTGTTGTTTTAGTTCCATTTCGAAATTCTATCCTCGGGTCATCTCGTGATTCAGTAATAGTTAACCAAACAAAAATGCAAAAAGTTTGCAAAAAAGAGGCCAAGCCCAAAACGGGTAAGACAAACCGTTACAAACCAAAGAGAGCACACGTACAAAAAAACGCCAATTTCAAGAGAGGCTCAACATTTAAAGGGATGGTATCTAAAATTGTGGCCAAGCCAATTATTTTATTTCAAAAATATAAATATAGAAATTATAGGGCACTGTATTTATAGTTAAAAGCTTGGCCGATGAATTTGCATTCTCAGTTTTATTTTCCAAGTGCTGAAATGTTTCTTGAATTACATATTAAATTGATTTTAAAGCTCATTAACTTGATGAGTTATTACCGTTATTTCTTTATTGTACGTAATATTAATAATTTATTACCCAAACCCAAATTACAAATTCATCGGCCTAGCTTTTAATTATAAATACAGTGTGTTAATTTTATTTTTCCCACCTTGAAATGTTTCAATAAGTTCATTTAATTTTGTAATTGTTGTTAATATATGAATTTATCAATTATAAGTGATGTAAACATTTATATATTTGTTTATTTCATTATAATTACTATAATTATATATTGGAAATAAAATAATTGGCTTGGCCACAATTTTAGATACCACCCCTTTAAATGTTGAGCCCCTTTTGAAATTGGCGTCTTTCGTACGTGTGCCCTCTTTGGTTTGTAACGGTTTGTCTTCTCTGTTTTGGGCTTGGTCTCTTTTTTGCAAATTTTTTGCATTTTTGTTTGGTATATCAATGATTTTTATTCAAAAATACTATAATCTTGGCATGTATCCAAGTCAACTCGATCTCCGCCTAGCGGACCTTGTCATTTTGTTGGTGATTTTCAAAACTAATTATTTTGTTACATAGTCATTGTCCAAGATAGGATTCTGAAAAATTACTCAGTTGTCTACATCGATGGCAAGAACGTTGCGACACAATTTTTTTTTCGTAGGCAACTTTTAATAATAACTAATTTTTTGGGAGTATTTATTTTTTTCAGGTTGGCATTCTGTCCAATTACAATTTTGTGTGTGAAAGAGGATGCCCCGGTAGGCGAACAAAATTGGTGCACAATTTGGTGTTTACATCTTTATTCGTTTGGGGCCCACAGACCGACAAGGAATTAGCCAGTAGTAAGAGTAGTTCTGAAGAATGTTTTAATTTTTTAATAATCTCTACGGCTTAATATCTTCCATACGCAACATCCGATCGGGATGAAATTTGAAATGGGTAGTCTCGTGGTAAAAGCCCACCGATTAAAGAAAACTTTAGGTTTCCATCTATTATGGTTTTGCGTCGGAAACATCGTGTTTAGTGCACTTCGATGCTTGCAGTAAGAGTCGCGTAGTGGCAGCTCGCACATGGCTTGGCCCGGCGCGCTCCCGTGCGCCTAGATGTCGTCTCGTCTGCGTTTCATCATCTTATGTCTTCAAATCAACATCACGTACACAGATCAGTTTTCCTTTCCTGAATTTTGTCTCAAGATGCCAACATAGCCTCACTCCGGCCGGGGCTGCAGCATCTGTTACTCCAAAATTTGTCTGAATGCAAAGTTGTCAAGACTATACACGTGTAAAGGGTGAAGATAGCAACTCCACTAATGGCCGTTTCGGACACGTTCGCTGTTTCTCCAACTTCTGCGGGCAAACTTAGACTTCAAACAAATAACCGACTCCGTACCATTATCGAGTTAGCAAATGCACAAGTTGAAGTACGCGTATCAAAGTCATTGCGGATCGGCGCTAGAATCGCACATTAGGTCGTCACGTCTAAGAGTCGTCGTCTGGAACAGAATAAATTACATGGTTTTGTCCGTTGTTATCATGATCAAAAGAAGAACCTTCCGAATTATATAATCTCGGCCATATGAGAGGTGTTGACGAGGAATATAACAGGATAGAATACAGGAACCGGAACTAAGCTGTGGTAGCGTGAAAATGAGTACTTACGAAAGTATAAGAATGGCTTGTAGTTGTATACAGCAGGGCCTGGATTCACAAAGATGCCTAACTCTAAGTTGTCCTAAGTTAGGCAAATCCTAGCTAGATAAATCAAGATAAATCATTTCTAGGTAAGTTATTACTTATACTACACATTCACAAGTCAAATATTATTAGCAAAATTGTTGGTATTTTACCTTATTTTATCTTTATGACATTTCAGAACGACATATGCGTAATTTATATCTTTAAAATTTGCCTAAACTAGGACGTCTTTTAGCACTTAAGTACCTTTTATGAAACAAAAACAATTTTGTGTAAAGCTAAGCTTTAACAAAACAATACAGTAAGTGTAAAAATATGAACAAATTATGCTTGTGTTGCAAATCCAGGAATGAAATTTGAATTCAGAATGCAACTATAAGGAAAAATCGTCACATAAAAATCTATTTTTAAATACAATTTAATTTCGTACAGCAATTGGGGTTTATTTGAATATTTAGAAAACAAAGTGGTTATAGGGGTCAGCATTTATAATGCAAAATTGAATCTGTAAAGTATGGACAAGTGTAAAGAAAAGTTTAACTTAGATCTACAATGTTACGGGCAATGTTTTGGTCGTGGAGCGGGGTGGAGGGAGGGGAATACGTCGCAAACACGAATACATTTTCTGTCTGTCAATGGCATGAAGTATTTGTGGCTTACAGTTTCATACTCAACAGATTTGAATTAGTGCTGGAATCGAAGACCTAATGCTGCGTATATGATGGAATAGAGGAGGAGGAGGTTAGATAGATTTAGATATAGAGATAGAATATAGGATAGAATTGAGGAATGTACCACCTTGGCTGTACAGTCAATTGACTCAATTCCGCCTTATATTTTACAATTTTACAGATATTCATTTCTTATCTCGAAATACTTCGAATTTAAGAGAGTATTGTAAGATTTTTAACAACATTAATTTGTTTATGTACGACACTGAAAACTCTTCGTTGAATGTTACGTATTTGACATTGCCCTGGCAGTGGCACAGCACTTTATGTATGCAAAACCTTTAACCATTTTCTAAGAGTATCAACATTATGACATCTATCTTGAGCTGAGTGTGAGTAGCTTATCTATGATAAAAGTTAAGCTTCTCATAAAGCGTTATATGCCCAGTTGAATTCTAATGTCTATTGTCTTGTACGCTGCAGAACTATATTGCTACCAATATTACAGATAGGACTAGTTTGCTCTGATGCGGCCATCTAGTTTGTCATCCGCGACCACAGCAAGCAAACCACGGACCTACGTCAGAATCTGTGTGGAACAATGAACGTGTGGGTGGATTTGAGAAGCCGACCATGTCACTCAAACAATCTTATACAACAACCCACCCTACCCGAAGTTATATTTAGGGAGGGCGTAGTCCCAAAAGACATGGGTGATATACGTCTTTATCTCTCAACGCCAGTTCAACTAGAGGTTCCCATGCTCCCTTGCTTGAACGCGCTGCCCCGTGTATAAATATAAGAGTACGCTTCGTATTCTGGGATTGTGATATATGGTGGGACACGATGAGAGATATGGGTAGGCCTAACGCTTCAAACGTAGTAACAACGAGGATTATGGCCATAGTAATCAAAGGGAGACCACATGGACTAAATGCAAGAACTGCCGTAACTATACCTGAGACAAATGTGCGTGGAACGAGCAAGTGAACGTTTCTTTGATTCAGCCTATACAGTATACACTTGGGCTTCACACTTCACACTTTCTTAGTTTCGAGCGTGCATGTTGAGTTTTAAGAATATTTTTCAGATTTCCAAAAGCAAAACTTGCTTCAAATCATTAAATCAAAATGATAGAGGATTCAAGATTAATATTAAAACATCTATTACCATTTATAAGTTGGGATGGCTCGTTGAAGTGACTCGATGGCTCGAACTTATCAACGTGCGTGTAAGTACACAATACCATTGTCAACAAGCGATTCCAAACAAGTTTAGTAACAAGTAGAATAGGCTTGTGTCTTGTGAAGAGAATTAATAACGAAGGGTGAGAGGGGAGTGTGAGGGAACGATGTTTTCAAAGTTACTATTTTATATCATTTTATATAATTGATTTGTTTTGTAAAAAAGTAAAGAAGCTATAAGTCGAACCACACAGGGATGCAATATTTATTGGTTTGATGTTGTTCATAATCATAATCAGAAAACAAAACGCTTGGCCACAGTATTATATTATATTTCATTTATATTTTAATAAACCATGCCAAGTGAGTCAATTATTTCCGGCACGATATTTGCTTTCAACACCATCAAGGCAAAGGTATTATGTTATGGCTTACGCCACATGTAGGCCTAATATTTGCTTTCAACACCATCAAGGCAAAGGTATTATGTTATGGCTTACGCCACATGTAGGCCTAATATTTGCTTTCAACACCATCAAGGCAAAGGTATTATGTTATGGCTTACGCCACATGTAGGCCTAATATTTGCTTTCAACACCATCAAGGCAAAGGTATTATGTTATGGCTTACGCCACATGTAGGCCTAATATTTGCTTCCAACACCATCAAGGTAAAGGTATTATGTTATGGCTTACGCCACATGTAGACCTAATATTTGCTTTTAACACCATCAAGGCAAAGGTATTATGTTATGGCTTACGCCACATGTAGACCTAATATTTGCTTTCAACACCATCAAGGCAAAGGTATTTTGTTATGGCTTACGCCACATGTAGACCTAATATTTGCTTTCAACACCATCAAGGCAAAGGTATTATGTTATGGCTTACGCCACATGTAGGCCTAATATTTGCTTTCAACACCATCAAGGCAAAGGTATTTTGTTATGGCTTACGCCACATGTAGACCTAATATTTGCTTTCAACACCATCAAGGCAAAGGTATTTTGTTATGGCTTACGCCACATGTAGACCTAATATTTGCTTTCAACACCATCAAGGCAAAGGTATTTTGTTATGGCTTACGCCACATGTAGACCTAATATTTGCTTTCAACACCATCAAGGCAAAGGTATTTTGTTATGGCTTACGCCACATGTAGACCTAATATTTGCTTTCAACACCATCAAGGCAAAGGTATTATGTTATGGCTTACGCCACATGTAGGCCTAATATTTGCTTTCAACACCATCAAGGCAAAGGTATTATGTTATGGCTTACGCCACATGTAGGCCTAATATTTGCTTCCAACACCATCAAGGTAAAGGTATTATGTTATGGCTTACGCCACATGTAGACCTAATATTTGCTTTCAACACCATCAAGGCAAAGGTATTATGTTATGGCTTACGCCACATGTAGGCCTAATATTTGCTTTCAACACCATCAAGGCAAAGGTATTATGTTATGGCTTACGCCACATGTAGGCCTAATATTTGCTTCCAACACCATCAAGGTAAAGGTATTATGTTATGGCTTACGCCACATGTAGACCTAATATTTGCTTCCAACTCCATCAAGGCAAAGGTATTATGTTATGGCTTACGCCACATGTAGGCCTAATATTTGCTTCCAACACCATCAAGGCAAAGGTATTATGTTATGGCTTACGCCACATGTAGGCCTAATATTTGCTTTCAACACCATCAAGGCAAAGGTATTATGTTATGGCTTACACCACATGTAGGCCTAATATTTGCTTTCAACACCATCAAGGCAAAGGTATTATGTTATGGCTTACACCACATGTAGGCCTAATATTTGCTTTCAACACCATCAAGGCAAAGGTATTATGTTATGGCTTACGCCACATGTAGGCCTAATATTTGCTTTCAACACCATCAAGGCAAAGGTATTATGTTATGGCTTACGCCACATGTAGGCCTAATATTTGCTTTCAACACCATCAAGGCAAAGGTATTATGTTATGGCTTACGCCACATGTAGGCCTAATATCTGCTTTGCGCACTCGAAACTTGCTGAACACACAAACACACAAAAACTGAAACACCAATAAATCTCCCCAGGGAAGGTAACTTGTTATTTTATGTATATTATGTATGCCAAATATGTCCAAAATGTCAGGTAGCATAATATGCCTACTGATCAGTGTGTTGGGTCAGCTGACCATGGTTGGTGGAGGGGATGTTATTGACTTGTTGTAAAACAACTTAATATGGTATTACTTATATGAATATAAATAACGTTTGCAAGCTATTTAATTATTCGTAAGGAAAATTGGTAAATAATGTTTGATTTCTTTCATCTCGAATCCATATGATCCAGAAAAAACGTTAAAAATATTTATTTTGAAATTGTGATGATTAATAAGTAAAGAGCAATTACCGACTCTTAAACTAAGTAAATTTATTTCTATAATTTCGTAGAAGTGACATGATCTAAAATAGTGTTACTTCATTGATCTTTGTAGAATGAATTAATGAATGGTGGATAAGTGATTACACCATTAATTCTCGCCATTATTTTTAATTAATAGTCCTTCGGCTTACGTTTTACAAATGAAAATTCCAATGTGAATGAATAAACTGAGACCATGTAAACATTGGTGCCCAAGGTAGGCCTACTAGAAGACAATACGAGAGCGCGAACGTGGTAGAGGTAATGTCAACCCCCTAGCCTAGCGTGTAGGTTGAAAGACAAACACAAGTTGTGTGTTTTCACCCCACGGTCATCGGCTCGAGTAGAAGACCCGAAGATGTTTGTCTGTTGATTAGACGCTGTGATCAAGCACTCATCACTACGCAGGCTTTGATTTGATCTCACTATAATAGCACAGCTGATGTGCAGCACTTACTAAATCAACCTTCCGCAGTCCACACACAGTATACAATTACAAGCATCACATTTCTTTTAATATTAAGCTGTCTGATTCAAGTACGTTATACGTGTGGATCGGATTATTATTTGCTTAAAATCATCAAAATATGTATTTTATAATATTTGCTTAAACATAAAAGAGTTGCTTAAAAATATTGATTACGTACCATCAGTCAGTCTTCCCAGCTTAATTCCGAGAAAACATTAATCAAATTCAAATCAGGCCAGGTTCAATATACCAGCAAGGCACAATAAGTAGGCAGCTAAACCAAATAATACTTAACCAAAATTATTTATTGTTGCATCCAATCATTTACATACTATGAACCTTTTAGAAAATGGTTTGGGTAGTATACATTTAAGGTTCTTGATTTTAATTTATATTAAAGTAAGAATAGTTTATTTTTATTGATTTAGAGAAATGTGTATTTGAAAAAGTTGATTAAAAAACATATATTTGAGATCACAGTCAAACAATTCATGAAGAATAGTTCATGGGAATAGGTTCAGAGAACTCGAGAAAAATATTTAATTACATATTTATCTTAGCCCTAGTTATAAGTTAACATTTTTAATGTTGTAAGTTGTAACAGATTCTTAATTACCAACACAGTTCTGTTGGGAATTACCGTTTAAAGGCTTGTTTTGCAACGAGAATAATCGCGATAATGAATATTAATTTTTCGTATGAATCCGTGATTGAGTGGGCATTATGACCGTACCACTCGTGCCCGTCTTCAGGTGACTACCTATATAGGTTCATTAGAAAGAATTTCCGACGGCTGTTAGTAGGACTCAATACCAACATTCGCCTTGCGACTCAGGAAGACCTCGGAAAAACGTCAACCAGGATTACCGCTCACCGTATCGAACCTACGACCTTTTGAATTGAAGTCTCGCGTCTTTGAGCCGCCTCTGTCGGTGAGAATCGAGATGAAAATACTTTAAAAGGATACTCAAGGGACAAACTAAAAAATCACCATTGAGTCATACTCATATAAGTGCATGATATTCAGTTATGTGTAAAATAAAATTGATATACGTTGCTACAATGCAAGAAAAAAAATAGTGAACATTAAGCTTTTCTACTAGATTCCCTTCGCCAGCTCTGCTGCATTTTTCTTCTAAAGCGTAGTAAAGCTGTATCGGTTCTGAGCTCGCTAGCGCCTTCCCGATAGACAGAGCACTCATTGTGTTATACGAGTCCAGCCAGCGCTCCGCCAAACACTCGGCGACTGCGGACAGTGCCGCTCAAAATAGATTGCAACTTTTCTACACATCAAGTCACACAAAAATGAATGGCAGGGATTTTGTAGAAGTACACGTTCGTACTAAGAAGCATGTTATCGGTAGAGAAACGATGCACATTGAAACTCCTGATTGATTTTTGCTCGAGGCAACATTTTTTATGGGAATCACCATAAGAAAAGTTGCTCGGTGCTACTTGGTAGCAACAAGCCAAAAAATCGCGTTTTCTGTAAATTTTTAACCGCTTGCTTTAAAAGTATGGTATCTTTTAGTCATGTTTTCCATATTTGAGGGTAGTTTTTTAGTTTTTCACCTGACTATTGGGAACCCGCTGCTGACGTCACATCCGGACTACAACAACGGAACAAACGAATTGAACTGATGGACAAACAATCAGCTGTCAAAATAATAAAATTGCAACCATGCAAATAAAAACAAGTGTGTCAATAGTAACTACTCGCCTTTTAAAACTTTTAATGATGGACAGAGACTAAGTAAAAGTTTGTATGTGTATTTGTTTGTTTTTTGTTTTGTTTTCCAAAATCTGAAGAAGTTATTTTTTGACAGCTTGTTGTTTGTCCATTGATTCAATTCATTTGTTTCATTCTTGTCTTTTGGTGTTGCTAGTAGCCTATCTCTTTAAAATACGGATCAAGTAGACTATGAACAAATAGAGCACAGAAGTGTTACAAAATGAAAAATAAAAATATTCCATTCCACTGCCACCTATATAAGAAATATCAGTAAATGTTCTGTCATTGTAATGCACGCGATGATGCACTAGCGAGCGTGTTTGTGAAAAACACAGACAAGCTGAAACGGAGACGAATCCGTCATACCACCGCCTTGTCAACAATTAGTTAATGGATTTGTTACGTCACTCGAAAATCCTTGATGGTTTCATTATTTCTTTGAAGGTTATTGTATTATACGTCTCATCTTCTATCGCGGTCTTAAAAGTTTTGAACACTATTACGTCCTCAACACTCCTCCTCTCCTTACGAAGACAGATATCACGTGACCGCGGCACAAGTATTACAATATATCCAAATAACGTGCGTCGTTGATATCGTTTGTTCTCTGAGTTGCCCGTATATTATTTTAGAGCTACGAACAAACGGTATGACATTGAAATAATGTTCAAACGTGTTGCTTCACATACCGTGAGTACTGATTATTATGTCTGCATTCGTTTTAGATCATATCTGTGATGTTTGATACAACATAGTATCAATTATCAAAATATGATTTCAACGGTATGAGATTCGCATAAAACGCCTACACGTGTTCCTTGAGGGTTATTGGTTGCTCAAACATGTTAATCGTTCTCAGGCTGACGTCAAATAACTTGACCGGTAATTTGATGTCGCAGGCAGGTTACTAGTTCTCAGGCTGACGTCCAAATAACTTGACCGTTATTGGATGTTGCAGGCAGGTTACTAGTTCTCAGGCTGACGTCCAAATAACTTGAACGTTATTGGATGTTGCAGTCATGTTACTATTAGGCAGGTATGATACAAATGATGATGATAAATGGCTTACCAATTTGTCATTATGGAGGACGAACCCAGCCCCTCAGGTGCTGCGTGTATGTACAACATAAACAAATATAAGCAATGTTAACTTCCAGGTTGGGCTGTTACCAATATAAATGAATACCAACATAATATTATCTCAAGTTATAGATATAGTTTTTTTTACGTTACGATTAAAGGATTTTCATAACTATTTCTGTTATGCCACACGATGACGTTGCTGGTTTTAGTAATAATAACTAATGGTGCTAAAACGCGCTTGTTGGTTTGTTGTTTTCTTGTCGATATGAAGTTTTAATACCTGTCATGTAAGAAAGGGGCATTACCCTCTAGACTCGGTCAGGCAAAATGCACATGTCAGTTGAGTTTCGATTGTTTCCTCAAGTACGCGTGCATCTCGGGCTACAGTTCATAGTTCACACACACAGATGGATGCGATCTCTCTCATGATATCACGGTGCACTGCAATTGGTTTCGGTCCGGTTCGCGTGTTTCAAATAACGGCTCTCTTCAGACGTACAGCCCGCATTCTACCGGTCCTCAAGTACCGTTCCACTCAAAAACGTAGATAATACTATTCTTGAAGGTAGTGTTATCTCATAACAGTTCTCTGCTATTATCCATATAGCCCCATTCAGAGGAGGAATTACATCGATTAATCGATTAATCGATTTCTCACCACAATCACAATATTGATCCTTATATTCTATAATATTATGTTTATACATATCGAACTTATAATTGCAATATCATTAAACTAAATAACAATTATAATTCGACGAACCAAAAGAGTGTTATATTTTCTAAACCTTCATAATTTATTCCGAGTGTTTGGAATCGATGTCGAGCTGCTGTCTTTTGATTTCCTACTTGCAGAAACGTGTTTTAAAAATCTTGCGTCTCTTTCCTTTTTCGCCATGTGTTTATATTCCTGCTTCCACTGCTGGAGCTTCGACCGTGGTTCCATTCCCGGTTAGGGTTGTGTTTTATATTCGCTTGATACAGACATTTGACCCAATGATACAGGCGTGCGTATAAACTGTGACGTGGTTCCATTCCCGGTAGGGTTGTGTTTTATATTCGCTTGATACAGACATTTGACCCAATGATACAGGCGTGCGTATAAACTGTGACGTGGTTCCATTCCCGGTAGGGTTGTGTTTTATATTCGCTTGATACAGACATTTGACCCAATGATACAGGCGTGCGTATAAACTGTGACGTGGTTCCATTCCCGGTTCGGGTTGTGTTTTATATTCGCTTGATACAGACATCTGACCCAATGATACAGGCGTGCGTATAAACTGTGACGTGGTTCCATTCCCGGTTCGGGTTGTGTTTTATATTCGCTTGATACAGACATTTGACCCAATGATACAGGCGTGCGTATAAACTGTGACGTGGTTCCATTCCCGGTTCGGGTTGTGTTTTATATTCGCTTGATACAGACATTTGACCCAATGATACAGGCGTGCGTATAATCTGTGACGTGGTTCCATTCCCGGTTAGGGTTGTGTTTTATATTCGCTTGATACAGACATTTGACCCAATGATACAGGCGTGCGTATAAACTGTGACGTGGTTCCATTCCCGGTTCGGGTTGTGTTTTATATTCGCTTGATACAGACATTCGACCCAATGATACAGGCGTGCGTATAAACTGTGACGTGGTTCCATTCCCGGTTCGGGTTGTGTTTTATATTCGCTTGATACAGACATTTGACCCAATGATACAGGCGTGCGTATAAACTGTGACGTGGTTCCATTCCCGGTTCGGGTTGTGTTTTATATTCGCTTGATACAGACATCTGACCCAATGATACAGGCGTGCGTATAAACTGTGACGTGGTTCCATTCCCGGTTCGGGTTGTGTTTTATATTCGCTTGATACAGACATCTGACCCAATGATACAGGCGTGCGTATAAACTGTGACGTGGTTCCATTCCCGGTTCGGGTTGTGTTTTATATTCGCTTGATACAGACATCTGACCCAATGATACAGGCGTGCGTATAAACTGTGACGTGGTTCCATTCCCGGTTCGGGTTGTGTTTTATATTCGCTTGATACAGACATTTGACCCAATGATACAGGCGTGCGTATAAACTGTGACGTGGTTCCATTCCCGGTTCGGGTTGTGTCTTATATTCGCTTGATACAGACATTTGACCCAATGATACAGGCGTGCGTATAAACTGTGACGTGGTTCCATTCCCGGTTCGGGTTGTGTTTTATATTCGCTTGATACAGACATTTGACCCAATGATACAGGCGTGCGTATAAACTGTGACGTGGTTCCATTCCCGGTTCGGGTTGTGTTTTATATTCGCTTGATACAGACATCTGACCCAATGATACAGGCGTGCGTATAAACTGTGACGTGGTTCCATTCCCGGTTCGGGTTGTGTTTTATATTCGCTTGATACAGACATCTGACCCAATGATACAGGCGTGCGTATAAACTGTGACGTGGTTCCATTCCCGGTTCGGGTTGTGTTTTATATTCGCTTGATACAGACATTTGACCCAATGATACAGGCGTGCGTATAAACTGTGACGTGGTTCCATTCCCGGTTCGGGTTGTGTTTTATATTCGCTTGATACAGACATTTGACCCAATGATACAGGCGTGCGTATAAACTGTGACGTGGTTCCATTCCCGGTTAGGGTTGTGTTTTATATTCGCTTGATACAGACATTTGACCCAATGATACAGGCGTGCGTATAAACTGTGACGTGGTTCCATTCCCGGTTCGGGTTGTGTTTTATATTCCCTTGATACAGACATTTGACCCAATGATACAGGCGTGCGTATAAACTGTGACGTGGTGCCATTCCCGGTTAGGGTTGTGTTTTATATTCGCTTGATACAGACATTCGACCCAATGATACAGGCGTGCGTATAAACTGTGACGTGGTTCCATTCCCGGTTCGGGTTGTGTTTTATATTCGCTTGATACAGACATTTGACCCAATGATACAGGCGTGCGTATAAACTGTGACGTGGTTCCATTCCCGGTTCGGGTTGTGTTTTATATTCGCTTGATACAGACATTTGACCCAATGATACAGGCGTGCGTATAAACTGTGACGTGGTTCCATTCCCGGTTAGGGTTGTGTTTTATATTCGCTTGATACAAACATTTGACCCAATGATACAGGCGTGCGTATAAACTGTGACGTGGTTCCATTCCCGGTTCGGGTTGTGTTTTATATTCGCTTGATACAGACATTTGACCCAATGATACAGGCGTGCGTATAAACTGTGACGTGGTTCCATTCCCGGTTAGGGTTGTGTTTTATATTCGCTTGATACAGACATCTGACCCAATGATACAGGCGTGCGTATAAACTGTGACGTGGTTCCATTCCCGGTTCGGGTTGTGTTTTATATTCGCTTGATACAGACATTTGACCCAATGATACAGGCGTGCGTATAAACTGTGACGTGGTTCCATTCCCGGTTCGGGTTGTGTTTTATATTCGCTTGATACAAACATTTGACCCAATGATACAGGCGTGCGTATAAACTGTGACGTGGTTCCATTCCCGGTTCGGGTTGTGTTTTATATTCGCTTGATACAAACATTTGACCCAATGATACAGGCGTGCGTATAAACTGTGACGTGGTTCCATTCCCGGTTCGGGTTGTGTTTTATATTCGCTTGATACAGACATTTGACCCAATGATACAGGCGTGCGTATAAACTGTGACGTGGTTCCATTCCCGGTTCGGGTTGTGTTTTATATTCGCTTGATACAGACATTTGACCCAATGATACAGGCGTGCGTATAAACTGTGACGTGGTTCCATTCCCGGTTCGGGTTGTGTTTTATATTCGCTTGATACAGACATTTGACCCAATGATACAGGCGTGCGTATAAACTGTGACGTGGTTCCATTCCCGGTTAGGGTTGTGTTTATATTCGCTTGATACAGACATTTGACCCAATGATACAGGCGTGCGTATAAACTGTGACGTGGTTCCATTCCCGGTTCGGGTTGTGTTTTATATTCGCTTGATACAGACATTTGACCCAATGATACAGGCGTGCGTATAAACTGTGACGTGGTTCCATTCCCGGTTCGGGTTGTGTTTTATATTCGCTTGATACAAACATTTGACCCAATGATACAGGCGTGCGTATAAACTGTGACGTGGTTCCATTCCCGGTTCGGGTTGTGTTTTATATTCGCTTGATACAAACATTTGACCCAATGATACAGGCGTGCGTATAAACTGTGACGTGGTTCCATTCCCGGTTCGGGTTGTGTTTTATATTCGCTTGATACAGACATTTGACCCAATGATACAGGCGTGCGTATAAACTGTGACGTGGTTCCATTCCCGGTTCGGGTTGTGTTTTATATTCGCTTGATACAGACATTTGACCCAATGATACAGGCGTGCGTATAAACTGTGACGTGGTTCCATTCCCGGTTCGGGTTGTGTTTATATTCGCTTGATACAGACATTTGACCCAATGATACAGGCATTCGACCCAATGATACAGACATTTGACCCAATGATACAGGCATTCGACCCAATGATACAGGCATTCGACCCAATGATACAGACATTCGACCCAATGATACAGACATTTGACCCAATGATACAGGCATTCGACCCAATGATACAGACATCTGACCCAATGATACAGACATTCGACCCAATGATACAGACATCTGACCCAATGATACAGACATCTGACCCAATAATACAGACATCTGACCCAATGATACAGACATCTGACCCAATGATACAGACATCTGACCCAATGATACAGACATTCGACCCAATGATACAGGCGTGCGTATAAAGGTGTTTTATATTCGCTTGATACAGACATTCGACCCAATGATACAGGCATTCGACCCAATGATACAGACATTTGACCCAATGATACAGGCGTGCGTATAAAGGTGTTTTATATTCGCTTGATACAGGCATTCGACCCAATGATACAGGCATTCGACCCAATGATACAGACATTCGACCCAATGATACAGACATTTGACCCAATGATACAGGCATTCGACCCAATGATACAGACATCTGACCCAATGATACAGACATCTGACCTAATGATACAGACATTCGACCCAATGATACAGACATCTGACCCAATGATACAGACATCTGACCCAATAATACAGACATCTGACCCAATGATACAGACATCTGACCCAATGATACAGACATCTGACCCAATGATACAGACATCTGACCCAATGATACAGACATCTGACCCAATGATACAGACATCTGACCCAATGATACAGACATCTGACCCAATGATACAGACATTCGACCCAATGATACAGGCGTGCGTATAAACTGTGACTTAGCAACGAGGGAAAGTGAAAGTGTTCGTTTGGCAGTGAAAATAATTTACTCTAACTCTAACCGATTGTAAACGCATATTTAAATTTTCAACCATCTCCAGCTCACGAACCAGTTGGCAGATTTGTTTCTGGAATCTCTTTTTTAACTGTCAATACAAACATACGTGTATTGAAATACGTTGTTAATTATTAAACCGTGCTATCTGGGTTTATAAAATGCAAGATAAATAAGCTTTATTGTAAATGGAAACCAAACAAAAGTAATAAAATAATAATAATGTAAGATGGTGTAGATGTAGATGTATGACACCCTCCCCCCAACCCCCACCCACAGATGCAGTTGGAAGCAGTTATTCATTTGCAGGTATAGGTATAATATTTCTACAAGACAATATTAGGACAATATTGTTTGACCTATGGTGAAAACCTAGAAATTCGATGTGAGTTATAAAAACAATTTGGTGTAAAAATGAAAATAAACTTTTTTGTCATAATTTTGCAGTAAACTTGAACGCTTTAAAATGTGTAGTTTTTAATCACCAGACTTGATAGGGACAAAATCAACATAGATAGCCTACAAGTCACTTTCGCATATGTGTTTTGACGGTAGGCCTATATCGGTTGTGTTCCTTTCCTCTTCCTTTCCTTCATTACAGCGGTATTCGTATTGCATTTTTGTCACTTTTTATGTGGTTTTCATCCACGAGTGCCTCGATCAACAGTCTTGAGTGAGTGTATGATATGACATTTTGAATGAAGTGGCTTCGCCCATTTTCACGTTTCGTTGTCTCGACCCTCGAGTATACAAAACCATTTGGGATCTCTAAATCTAATTGTTTTTATTTTGTTGCTAATGGGCTGAGAAGAGGTGCAAATATGAGATAGATTTACTGATATTATGTTTTATAAAAAACGCGTATAAACATGTTAGGTGAAGTGAAGTTACGGGCGGGTCGAGTTTGTCCACTAGTTTCGCTGCTGACAAAAGCGCAGTGATTCATGCAGCTGTTGTAACAAGACTATTAATAAACGATATTATGTGGATGGATTTAGCTACCTATAATGTTCGTATCATTTCAACTCAACTAAAAATCAACTTAATTTTAGTTCAACCTAAACTTAGGCCTGCGTCATGTAGGGCATGATACACGTGACGTTACGGAGCTGTAACCAGTGGCGTAACCGTCACCCCCTGCAAAAATCCGTCACCAACCTTTTAAAACAGTGACCTGAGTGAGCGTTAGGTTCGTCTTCTTACTCTGCAGTGTAAAAAGGCGCAAATGGCAGAAAAAAGAATGTCCTGTTTCCTTCTTACATGATTAGGCCTATCAAGATTTAAGGCGCAATGTTGTTTCTTTACACAATGGCAGATATACGTTCTATGCAATGTTTAACCCACACAAATATAAGCATACAACAATATGGAATGTGATTATAGGAACTTGACTCAATTTTTAAAGTAAAAATGAAGTAGATCAAGATATTTGATTTGTATTGTCATTTCCATATAATCAATCGGATTTTCCATCCACACGATACAGATAACCGTGTAAACCTAATAGCCACATTATACGCGCTTCCCATAGGAATAAGTAATCATCTGATATTGAAAGCATGCTCAATGCTCATACCATCGTATATTCAGTATTCACTAAATCGTCATGAATGCACGCTAACTTGTCTCATGCGGCTCGATTGTGTATTGTACGGAGAAAACCCCAACACAGTAGGCGGGGGTAAGTCTACAAAGTCTACATCTGCAGAAGAAAGTGCGTACAAGAGGCGGATACATTCTGATGAGATGTTATCACTTTACTCACCTTGATGTAACAATTCTATCTAATTTAATTATGATGTATTTAATAGAGACAGCGGCCATTTAAACAATTACAATGTAGTAAACAACAGGAAATGATCAAACTGAACATTACACATTTTAAAAACACGTGTTGAAAAGTGTCCTCTAGTGACAGTCTAAAGCATGAAACTGTTATGTTTGTTACGACGAGTTCGACAAAGCGTTATCTCACTTAGTGACGTTCATTCATGGCTTCATAATAATTGTTGTCATGTAGATTCACGGCCAAACTATACAGCGACCTGCAAGTGGAACGTTGTGTTAATTGTCTGAAGGTCCTTTCAAAAAGAGTCGCTTCACACGTCGCGAAGGTTGTGCACTACACAACAAGAGATAAACATGGGGCTTTATCCAGTGACGTAGCCAGTAGGGGGAAGCCCCCTTGTCCTGGCGCCCCCTAACCATTTGAATTGTTCCACTTCAAAGTCCCAAAAATACATATGTGAGATAATAAATACGTAAATCCTTTGTGACACCTTCGTCCTTTGTCGCCTTTGTAGGTAGCCATGTGCCGCCTGTGTTGATAAAACCTCGCGCGGAACGGATCATTTTCCAACTGGTCAAAGTATCGATGTGGGGGGGGGGGGGGGAGTTAATGAGTGGCGGCAAAGTCTTTTGAATTTGACAAAAGTATTGAATTTCGTTAAATGTAATATAATAATAATAATATAATAATAAAATAGTAATAATGAAATAAATACCATAACAGTGCCTCTTGCTTGCCTCTTCCGATGAAAGAAATATTCTAGCTCCTGAGGGCGCTAGTGAAAACGAATGAAGCGCTCGCAGTGACAATCACGCAACTTTCTGATGAATCAGCGTCGTTCTTCTTCTTCTTACGTCGATGATAGCAAATTGTGAAACTTGTTTAATTAAATACGGCTTTTAAAAATTTTGGGCAGATTATGAATCCCTTCTGTCTATCTTAAAAGGCAAGCCGCCATTTAAATGAGGACACGTTTTAGACTTACAAACAACAAATAACCAGGGGCGGCTCGTGCATATGCGCACATACGCACGCGCACCCCCAAAATATTTGCGATAAATAAACAAAAAATACATTTAAAATCCAATCCAATCCAATCTCAATTTCCAATTTCAATTTCCAACTAATGTTTTATTATGGACGGACCAGAGCATGCATATTCGGCAAGAGTCATTCTGCAGTAAATGTCCGTTCCCGCCCCGAGGTATCTGTTGCCCATTCAAACCCTCTACGCGCACACTATCCCGTGTGCGAACACAACTCATCGTAAGGCCCATGTTTAAGACGTTAAAACTAACCTGACATTTTTTTTTTTGAACTAGCATGGTTCTAATAGCCACATTGGCGCACGTGCGAACGAACAGGGTAGCTTGCAACCAACCCTAGGAGGAGGGTAGGCTACCTGCGGTCGGTCCATCGCCCCCGCGCGACATGCTGACACTAGTCAGTAGCCAGCTATCATTTGGATAAGTACGTTTGTTCAATCAATCAATGCATGTAGTTTTAAATAATGACGTCAATCATAAGTGATCTAATCAAAAACAGTTTTTCAAGATAAACATTAGGGGAACAATATTACAAATAAAAACACGAGCCCAGCCAACCCCAAAATTAGATTTGGTTCAATTGGCGGTTACAGCTAAACGCACATATAGTATAAAGTGGGCGAGACGCGTGTCGAAGGAGTGGTCGAGAATATGTTTGGGTATGTAATTTTACAATTTTATATAGTATTGTTGTTAGTGTTTACTTATTACAACTTTATGTATTATCGAGGAAATCTTATCTGTGACAACCTGAATTGAAGTAGGCTATACCACTGGCATTCTATTTGAACGTTTTGAAGGTAAGATATCGCGTTTAGGAGATCAAACATAACGCAGGTCTCAAAAATTGTTCAGCCTACTGCTGTAAACCTCCGGCGGCTGGGGCTAAGCCCCAGACTCCAGCTATTCCGCGCCACCTCGTTGCGTGTTCTAGTTATGATTTGAATATGTGCACCTCCACAAATATCGTCCACGAGCCGCCCCTGCAAATAACACACAACAAACACAAACAAACCAATACAATAACAAACAAAATCAAACACAAAACAACTAAACAAAAGAAAAACACAACAGCAACAAAAAACAAACAAACAAAAAACATGATGTTTCACAATAATATCCGGCACTATTTTCAACCGCGGAATGCAATCTTCACCAATAAGTTGCTAAATTTGGCCACATATAGCGCTGTATGTACTAACATACGGTGCCTATACGCATAAACGTCGATAAAGAAGTTCCCTCCCTCGGAGGAGGATACGCATGATACGCATGAAGTACGCCCAGCGGAGTGTCCATTTTAAAATCGTGTTTTTTCTTCGGTAAACTTGTTAATGGGGTCGCCATTGCCGATATGAGCAAAATGGTGGCGCTGTTATCGGTAACTTTGGAGGTTTTAGTTTACATCAAACTCATGCCTGATGTTTGTGTAATTAACGGTACAAATTGACAGTGCAAAATTTGATTATTACATGAAAGACAACAGGAAATAATCAAACTGAACACTGCACATTTTATGTGATATGATTAGAATATATGATATGATATGATATGATAATATGATTTTGAAATGGCTTCTCCGCTGTGCGTAACTGCGTATACTTCATGCGTATCCTCCTCCAAGGGAGAGAACTTCTTTATCGACGTCCGTGCGTATATCACTCTGAAAAGAATACATGCTCCCCCCTGGATTTCAGAAACTTTAAAAATTTACTGGTTATGCGATACGCGCTATATCCGCCATTCCATATAAAGTATGTAAATATAAAAAATAAAATAAAAATAATAAATACCTTAAATTTTATAGTCAATCCGTATCTTCACGAATATGTTAATTTAACGCGATCCGATAATTATTGGTATTTGAAGATATAAATCAAAGCACCGCTGACTGACTGTTGCGAGTGGGGGCAATATGACCACGCTACCCCCGGGCCCCGCACCACTAGTCACGTGCTCGCTATTCGCTACCTTTGCTATTTATGAATTTATGTTATTGTTTTTGTGTTTTTTTTTTTTTTTACTTCATATATTGCATTTAAGTATGCATTTTGCTATAGTCGATCACTGCCAGACGAGCCATTTACCATTCGTATAATCTCAAATGATATTGTTCCTATACAATTATTACGTTCGTTTGTATTTTTTTTTTTTTTTTTTTTTTAGTTCTTAGGTTTTGTTGAACTTATATCACAATTCTATGGGAATTATATATAGGCTATTTGTGACGTGTCAATCATGGCCAGTTACCATATTTTGCATCCCACAAGATATTGTTCCTACTTTTTTAATGATTTCCATGTCATACAGTACGTTTTTAAATTTGATTCATAGGAACATATTTTGTATTACATGTTAATAAATCAAAATGGAACCCTGTTTTGACAAAGTATGTGGTTCAATTCATTCAGAACCTTCTTTAGGATCCCAAAATCGGTTAAAAAGTGTTGAAAATCCAAATAACGCCCTGCGGGACAAATTTTGGGGCTCTCCCCCCCCCCCCCCCCCTGAAATATATCCTAACGACGCCCATGACAACGGTCAAATATCACACGAATGAAGATGTGACATTTTCAAGGAGATGCCTTGAACAAAACGCTGCAAATTGTTATGCTACATGAGTATGTAACAGTTTGGCAAACAAGACTATAATGGGACATGGGCTTCTAAAATGAGGTGTTTGGAATATGTAGACTATACAGACCTGCTTTCCTTCTTTCACCATCCACCCTTTCTCGCAATCATCCCCTTGCTCCCGGCAAACATATAATCCGTTTATAACAGATTGATATGTTTTCAATTGGGAATATTCCTGATTGTTTGTTTCGTTGTTACTAGATTATTTACGATATTATGAAGTCAAAATTATTTCATTTGTTCATTGTCGTAAGTGTTTTCAGTCGTGAAATTAAGCTGAAAATTCCACACATGAAAAACAGGGCAAGAAGTCAAGAACTGACTAGCATCAATCAGCCTATCATACAAAGGTTTATCAAATGTCGTATTTGTGCCGAATATCTCATCAAATTTGTATATTTATACTGTTATTTGGTTACATTATGAATTACCAGGCCGGTGTACACACTTATTTAATATTTAAGGGTTAACAAAGTTGAATCAAACCAAACGCATTATGGCGTTCACACAACTTCCTAAGATGGAAACCATAGCAACGCTAGCTCTTACAACTAATATTCTTAGCCCAGCCAATGAGAGGCGACGTTTTATAAATCCAACCAATGGTAGCGAGCCCAAGTAAAACAATTAGGAAAATACGTGCTAGGGCCAAAATTAAATCTTAAATCTTTAGAAAGTGTTTAAACCAGGGATTGGAACCTTTATTCATAAGGGTTCCGGTTCATAATGTATAAAAGTTCCGTAAGAACCGGTTCGAAACGGTTCTTAAAGGTTCCGGTTCCGGTTCCCAATAATTGTAGGCTACAAATCATAGAATAACATTGGATATTTCGTTATGGAATTTTGAAATCTAATATCAAACAAACCAGTAAAGTAATCAATGCTTAATGTATATAGTAAAGCTGTTCTTTTATATATTTAGATCTTTATGTAATATGTATTACGTACATACTTTGTTGTTAAATAGGATATTATGCGTTGATATGATTTATACATAGGATTTCAATATGTACACAAATTGCTTTCTTGTTTTTCCTTAAAACAAAATAGGCCATATATGTTGTCAATGCTTTACTTAATAAGTTAATATATTTATAAAATATATCTAAACCATTTATATCTAATAGCAGTAAAGAAAAGATGTACATATCTCTCGAATCTCGATACCAAAAATAGAAATAATAACAATTACTCATTATGTATTTTGGAACCTTTAAGAACCGTTAAGGAGCGTTAAGAACCTTATAGAATAAAACGGTTCGGTTCCGGTTCCAATCCCTGGTTAAACGACTTCATATTAATTTACACTGTTTGTTACAATGCAATGTACAAGGTCTAATTGATCTCTACCTCGCGGAGACCAAGGTAGACCTTATGCAACGTAATTTCAGTGAATGGGTTTGATATCACTTTTTTGAAGAGATCGGACAACAATGAATACGTTGTTTTTTCTATACTTGTGTAGTGTTGAGCAAGGTGGTGAGTAGTAAATTCATTCATAAACAGTGATGTTTACTCAGTTGTGACGTAACAATCCGTTTCACGACAAAAGCCCGGGAAAGGAAAAATGTCAAACTTTGAGTAGTTATAAAAATCGAACTGTGATCTTTTGAAGTGGAAAGA
>OX246737.1:67466566-67477066 GCA_945910005.1 Isoperla grammatica | reverse complement strand
AAGTGGAAAGAGTATGTGGCCGGTGTTTGTAGATGAAGGTCTATAAATTTCAGTCGATCGAACTAATATTGGGAAATGTGGCCAGCCAGCCAGCCATAGCGTTGGTAGGCCTACAGACAGACAGCAGATATTTCTTTTTCTTTATAATTGTAAATTTGGAACATCAATGAAAGTATATATATATATATTCTGCGATGGTTCATAGAGGACATCTTTGACTCGGCCAATGATCTTTAGATCTTAATCTTATCATCTAGCCGCTTTGTTTTACTGGCTTCAGAGACCAGCTTACACACCTCAAAGAAAGGACTCAAATAATTATGCAGTATATCTCTAACACATTTTTATTTAGTATTGCAATAAATACGGGACTCCTATAAACAAATTTTGCTTAACACTTTAGTTTTGTACAGTTTTGAATAAAAATTAAAAATCCTGTTAAAAACAATTAGTGGTGATTCATAACTTAACATACACTTTCCACTTTTTACACCATCTTTATCAATGTGGGTTAAAAAGTACACAACCACGAAGCAAGAAGTCCATAGACATAAAATTTCAATTCTCTATTCACTACAATCTCTGTGAAAAGTTAATCAATAAATATATAATTCATAAAAGTAATATAATAACAATACAAAATAATACAGTAAATATAACATTCATCGCTTCACGCTACCGCCAAATGAAGAAGACAAATTAGGGAGATCAAGAGATGTTTTCCCATCCTGGCTAGCGTCATGCATGTATGAACGTATAACTACCTTGCTACTACGTCACAGTTTTACATATCCCTTACTTAAATGCATGTGATTGTTTTCTAGGTATGTCCAGCCAGACTTGTAATTCACAGTTCTGGATCATTAATTGGCAGGTGCTAAACAATCTACGTTTCCATACACGGTTCTCCGTGCCAACTAATTGCAAACAATGTAGGGGTTCGTTAAGGATCGGTGCTGGGTCCTGTAATTTTCTACTCCGTTCGGAATATGATTTACAACTTGTCCCATTTCATGCACGCTGTAATCCAAACTGTCCGCTTAGCTCTTCATTCAATAAGTAGCGAGTTACAAGTTACACAGACACACAAAGGCTGGCTGAAATCGGCCGTCTTCTTTGACTCACTAATAAATTTAGTATGAAGTGGTTGTAGGTGCCCGATAAAGTGAGAAGGCAACACTGGCTGCGAACAGGCGGGAGGTGCGGGGCGCTTGGCTGTTGGCCAGGGCAGGCAGAGCCCACCGGGCGGGCGGGCGGGCGGACATTGCACCTTATTGACTTCAAGTCACAAGCTCTCCGAGTGCGGCCGAGCGGAACCGAAGTTGACCCGATCATCTACGCGGCGAGAGAATCACTTTCCATCTGATGTGGTGTGGTGTGGGTACAGTTACGAGCAATATCATTTTCACGAATCAAAAAACTTTGCTCATCTTTTGCAACCTGTAGACCAGGGGTGACCAAAATGGAACTTCATTAGTTCTTTACAAATCGATAGAAGTATTGGTCACTTTGCGTCACAACTTGATCGAAATGCGTATTCAACTCCTTTTGTTCAGTTCACCACCTCCATGTTTAACCTCTCCACACCACAAAGACAATGCAAATAGTAAGCTACGCAACGCGCAAAAGATGTTTCTCTGAGGCCCATAAAGTTACGGGTTGTCTCCAACAAACGGTAGCAACAGGGTTGGGTAAATAGTTATCGAAGTCGAAGTCGAACTTCGCGCTACGGTCGACGAAAGTGAAAGTAAACTTCGATTGCTTGAAGCAGTTCGCAAAGTGCCTGGATACCCCTGATGAAGACATGCGCGGACGAACGAGGAAGGGGAAAGGGGGAAGAGGGGAGGGGGAATACTCTGTTGGCCCATGGCGACCGAAATAAACTAAGCGTGATTGAAACTAGCAAAATATTCTAGATCTCCACGCTCAATACACAAGTAAGCATTCGGCAATGACCGATTTAGCCAAACTCTCTGCAGGAAGTGTGGCAAACACAAACTACGGCACTCTGCAACCTAAAAACAATCTACCTCGCCCACCGTCGAAATCGTTGGACATTCAGCGTCACTCCTTACCGTTTCGTTACAGATGATCTCGGTCCGAACCTAGAGCGCACCACCCGGAACTCACAAGTTGTAGCTATAGGTGAAACACATGGGTGAAACACTGAATCACGACCTAGCCTAGCAGCCATCACAAACCCTGAACACTACAAACCATACATTTCGCAACACATTACGTACAAGTCATTACGTCACGTAATTCATAATTATATTATAACATTTCAATCTGCAGTCTTATAAAAAATATTAATGGATATATTGTCTCGTAACGTAACATAAAACGAGTGATGTCGCCGAGTTTACAATCATACCCGCCACCTAAAATAAAAATATCCACCACTCGAAACCAATCCTATATTTCAAATGTTTTCAATGTCAGTTTATTTTCTCCAGACTCTCATCGCCAACGCGCCGTGTTCGCCCACCGGCATTGCTATAAATGACATAATCATTATGACCTTACGGCTGTAATTTAACTTATTTCGTAATAATACTTCTAGAAGTTTGTTCATGTTAGACAGGCTCTGCTTTCTGCTGATGCTATATAGCACATAGCCGTGAAAGTATGAAAGGGAACTGCCATATTATATATTTTGATTGGTTTATGACCCGGCCTATGAGTTTAATTTGATTATTTACTATTTATGAACGTACTAGCTAGGTCTTTTAATCGTCTCTTACGACAGGCAGAGCTATCCTGGACCTTTTTTCCCCGGAACCAGACGTGGGAATCCTATATTAGCAGTGTCAGTGTCTAACTAAACGCGTTTTGATATCACATTCACCGACATCAGTCGTAGTTGATTTTTCGAAAAAGGGGACGCTGTCTCGAGAACAATCAATCCCCCACCCCCCAGAATCTCAGTACAATCCCGCAGGAGATGTTTGGAATAATTAAATCCAATTTTTGAATTTTAATACACAATTTCAATTTCAAATCAAAATAATTGATTTATCATTTAAATAAAAACTCATTTTATCTTCTAATTAAAGCAACGAACTTCATTTTTAAAGTGACTGTCTAATTATTAAACGGATTTATTGTGTGTAATTACAAAATGGAAATGTCCATGAGACGATGTCAACCCTACAAGCTGTTCGCCCATTAGTGGCCTTGAATGAATGAATGAATGAGTGAATGAATGAATGAATGAATGAATGAATGAATGAATGAATGAATGAATGAATGAATGAATGAATGAATGAATGAATGAATGAATGAATGAATGAATTAATTCATTCATTCATTCATTCATTAATGTAGTTAGAATGGTAGTAAACTAGATGACTGAGATGAGTGATGAAATTATGAAAGGCGCATTATAAAAGGAGCGTCATAATTTGCAAGGTGTCAAGTCAACACCCAACCTCTGTTCACACTACGCAGGAAGGTATTTTCAAACAAAATATATTGCGTTTGTGGACATTACTAATATTTTCCGTCTACATATAATGTTCAATGGAAACACATTCACGTATTTACATTATAGAGATCGATAGAAAATTAACTATATGTTGTTTATTTAATAATGTTGATCCTATCGAGACAACACAAACGTTATGCTATATTTTACGCATGGGGCAGCGTTTAGGTAAATTTGTCCTCAAAAAGAAACTCCTCTTTCCTTCATATAGACATAGATAATTTAGATTGATGCATTATTGAATCAAGGAGGATTGAGGAGATGGAACAACAATTACGTTCTAGAAATCTGGCAGATAGAGAGGTATACGAGCTCAGGATAGGACTAGGAGTGAAAACCGATGTAAGGGTATTCTTGTTTCGCTTGGTTAAAATACTGCACTTCTTCATTACAGCTTATTTTTAGTTGAAGCATTTACTCGTGTACGGTGTACCGGAAGAAGTATTTTATGTCAGAGGAATTAGTTTTTAGGGGGGGGGGGGGTCGTGCTTAATCCCCCGAAGCTCAGAAGTCGTGACTTATATTGCCAAAGTTATAATAGTTTTGATACTAATAACAACATGCACGCAGTTCTTGAACGTAAACATAATTACTCTCAAGTCTAAAGTAATTTCCTGGGACTTTTGAAGACAATTCTACTATAAATGTACAGCCTCCGGCGGTTGGGGCTCTGCCCCATACCCCTATCTTTAAATATGAATCTAGTAAATGACCATTGACCCGACAACGCCTACTGGGCGCAGGGGCGTCGGAACCGGGGGGGCAGGGGGGTCAGTCGACCCCCCTGTGCTTGCACAGGGGGGGCGAGAGTATCATCTCGCCCCCCCTGAAAAAATGGCCAGTATGAAATGCATTTTAGAGTACAGATTCAGCTTATTCCTTCAAGCGATTTCAGAGGCTGGCTGCATGGTAACTTACGGAAATTTCGTTCAAGAAGGAAATTTGTATTTAGATATTGAATCTCAACTATTTTTACAAAATGTTGCAAAGTCAGCTGGAAAGTTCGCCCCCCCTGGAAAAATAGACTTCCGACGCCCCTGACTGGGCGCGTTAGTTTTTCACATTCTGTCTTTCACCCATACCTAACGATTAAAACACCTAAATAGCGCCTCCATGAATTGTATAATTAGAAATTGTGAATACATCACTGTAAACATAATGTTCTGCAAGAACCTCTGCTGTAAAGTGCACACGAGCTTTACCTGATATCAGATGTGCCTCTATTTTAGATGACTATAGGAGACTCAAACTAACAATACATAGCGCTGCTAAGCTGCTAAGCTACTTCCTTATCTGCGCCATTGATGGTTTCAACAAATCAACGATGATTAATCTCCTCCTCATAGAAGTTTATTTGCTTGCCACTAGATTGCATCTAGTCTATTTTGACTGGCTATGACTGAGGGCTCAATCGCAGCATTCGCCTAGTTGTGACTGAAGAAAACCTCGAGAAACCCTTTTTCAGGATTGCAGGTGGCCAGAATCTGTGAGCTCAAGTATTGCTCGTTACCGCTTAGCCATCTTGATCGGTTCCTTTCAAAAATATTTTCAGCGAACTTCAGCGAATATGGCTATAAAACAATCTGAGTTCAGATGGACCCACCACGCTAAAATAATGTACTGGGCACTTGATTGTTGCAGTTTAATGGCTATGTGCACGTCGCTACCTCACCTACGTTTAGGTATGTAAATGTGTCGAGTGTGAAATGTCGAGTGTCGAGTGTGAAGGAGGGATCAGAAGTAAGCGAACTTATTTTATTTGCCTAGTAAGACACATTTTGAGGCATGGAAGGATTGATTGATTGATTGATTTCGGTCTTTATTATGGGCGGGATTAAGGCCAGTGAGGCCTTTTCTTACATCCAGCCGGTAATAATACAGTAAATAATAACAATTTGATAATATACATTTGACAATGACATGAATTGATTTAGGAACATGGAAATACAAAATACAAATAATAAATGAAATGGAATAAATTATCACTAAAATTAAATGAAATGAAATGAATTGTGTCATAGTATGACACAAGTTACTTATGATTGTGGAAAGTGAAAGGAAACAGGTAGAAGTTGATCAAAAAATAAATAGGTATAAAATATAGTTAATGATATTGATATCGGTAATAGTAAAACTAACGCGTTACGGAACATGGCTAAGTAGGCCTATAGACAGAGTTCTATCAAACCAAACGATGATGGAATAATAATGATTGTTTTGGTTTATTACAGCGTCGGCTGAATAAGTCACCCTTACTATAGGCAAAGTACTCCCAGGCCCGGAAGTGGTATTATTGTACCGTGGGGAAGGACCAGGGATGGGATTGGAATCATTATCGTGGATTGCTTTGATGGATGTCACATGGAACTGGCTCATATAACTAAAACTGGCATTAAAGTATGTTAGTAGAATTGGGTGGGAAAGATGTAGTGGGAGGCCATCCCCCCAACATAAATTAATTAGTTCATCGTTATCATCCTTTTATTAGGAATACCTTTTAGACCATCCCCCCCCCCCCCTCCCTCCCACCAAAGAGAGAAAATACCTTCACCATTCTCTTCCATACAATTAGTCACGTCATAAAATGTAAAAATTGTGGTTACAAATTATCAACATCACTTGGGTCAATAGGTTCATTTCAATGCCTATAGTGGGGTGGAAGGCTCGAAGGCGAAGTTTAATTAATATACGTATGGGCCCCTAAGAAGAATCAAGTAGACCTCTAGCCCAACGATATTATAGATTTTTTGAGCTTTTAACACGTATGATCAATAATATTTAAAGAGTGCCTTTCAGAAATTGTGCACAAACTGCCTTGTGCCCCCCCCCCCCCCCCCACTTCCAAGTTATAATAATAATGTAATAGCTGTTTGTAGTGTGTCTGTATCAGAAATTATTCATACCATCTCCCCAAAAATGTTCCATTCGACCGGGACCAAGCTCTTCATTCGACCGCTGCATGAAGCTAATACACGCGACCCGACCAAGCTCTTCATTCGACCGCTGCATGAAGCTAATACACCCGACCCGACCAAGCTCTTCATTCAACCGCTGTATGAAGCTAATACACCCGACCCGACCAAGCTCTTCATTCGACCGCTGTATGAAGCTAATACACGCGACCCGACCAAGCTCTTCATTCAACCGCTGCATGAAGCTTACACCCGACCAAGCTCTTCATTCGACCGCTGCATGAAGCTTACACCCGACCCGACCAAGCTCTTCATTCGACCGCTGCATGAAGCTAATACACCCGACCCGACCAAGCTCTTCATTCGACCGCTGCATGAAGCTAATACACCCGACCCGACCAAGCTCTTCATTCGACCGCTGCATGAAGCTAATACACCCGACCCGACCAAGCTCTTCATTCGACCGCTGCATGAAGCTAATACACCCGACCCGACCAAGCTCTTCATTCGACCGCTGCATGAAGCTAATACACCCGACCCGACCAAGCTCTTCATTCGACCGCTGCATGAAGCTAATACACCCGACCCGACCAAGCTCTTCATTCGACCGCTGCATGAAGCTAATACTCCCGACCCGACCAAGCTCTTCATTCGACCGCTGTATGAAGCTAATACACCCGACCCGACCAAGCTCTTCATTCGACCGCTGCATGAAGCTAATACACCCGACCCGACCAAGCTCTTCATTCGACCGCTGCATGAAGCTAATACACCCGACCCGACCAAGCTCTTCATTCGACCGCTGCATGAAGCTAATACACCCGACCCGACCAAGCTCTTCATTCGACCGCTGCATGAAGCTAATACACCCGACCCGACCAAGCTCTTCATTCAACCGCTACATGAAGCTAATACTCCCGACCCGACCAAGCTCTTCATTCGACCGCTGCATGAAGCTAATACACCCGACCCGACCAAGCTCTTCATTCGACCGCTGCATGAAGCTAATACACCCGACCCGACCAAGCTCTTCATTCGACCGCTGCATGAAGCTAATACACCCGACCCGACCAAGCTCTTCATTCGACCGCTGCATGAAGCTAATACACCCGACCCGACCAAGCTCTTCATTCGACCGCTGCATGAAGCTAATACTCCCGACCCGACCAAGCTCTTCATTCGACCGCTGCATGAAGCTAATACACCCGACCCGACCAAGCTCTACGCGGTGTTATTTTAACCCGAGCAACGAATACTGAAGATATGTTTTTGACATGTTGACAAACATTTCCATAGCGTGCAACGTAGTTTTTAATGAAATTAAATCTTATATCATTTTAAATTTCTCTTAACAATGTGAGGTATAATCTTCACGAAACGTAAGCTACACGTGGCATAAGCCGTAGAAACATTCCGATTTGATGTAAGATTTTCTTCGACTTTGTATACGACATGCGGTATAAACGCAAAGCAACGTATGCGTGATGATTTGGGTCATTTACCTTCGATTGAAAGTGAAAACTGACCTAACGTTTTCTTGGTGGTCTGGTGTGGCCCTTGTGAGTACATTGTCCACTATAGGCAAAGGAATCACGTGATTGCCACGGCTCTGCTAAGATCGATAGCAGCCTAAACGCGGCTATCAACCATGGCAAACCCATTATTTAATTGTTAATGTTTAGGACTGGAGAACAAAATGCAAGACTTAGAGAAAGAAGTGTTTAGGTGGAAGGATGTAAGTGTTCCCCAACCATATACCTGTCACTTTGTAGTGACTAGGCGGCACATTAGTGTACGTCCACGTGTATGCTACGGTAAACCATGCAAAATACACTGGTGGTAAATGTATACACACAAATGTATATGGTACAAATCTGTAGGATATGGATTAAAACCCCTCGTGCTACCACATTAAGTGAAAGTTTGGATGTATTCTTTACTATGTGCAAAATGTTTCTACATAGTACAAAATAGAACATTCGTAGTAGTTATATTGGGTTGATCTTTCGATTAGACTCAGTATGTATAAACATTTGAACAAACGGCTTTAATTCTGTTCTGGGTCTTTGTAAGACAATATCGAATCAGTTTAGGTTACAAAAAATGGTTTACGTTTAAATAAATAATTGAGTCTTGTCATTCTATACTGTTTTAAGGTTGACTTACATCAATGCTCTATCTATATTATACTATTTTATTTTCGATATGAATATATTGTTTACGCACAGCTTACCATACCATGGTTTCTGTTCTCAAGAACTAAATGCGTGCACATACACTCCAAGGACATACTGACCTATATATTAACACTATTGATCAATCTATAACTGCACTCGGTATCTATTTGTTCAACCCGTTGGCATGCGTATCAGTAAATAGCCCGAGTGGAGAGAGATGCGCCCTCCGTCAGAGACCGCTGTTCTCATGTGCAAGTTGTTTGCTTTAGTTTGTGTTTGTGTATAGCTTCAGCGCTCGTTGTAGCGTTGTCACACTTATATTACAGCAGGATAATTAGCAATTATTTCATTGTGTGTCATTCGGAATGTTGACACACTCCTCTTCTTCTTCTTCCTCTTCTTCTGTACAAGGCGGAAAACTTGACGGGTTCCTAATAGGAGAGATAAATGAGCACAAAGTGGCTCTGGAAATAGTTTGTTTCCCCAAAGCAGCTCGCCAGAGCGACTCTACGCCCGACAGAAAATTATTCTTGGACATTTTTAGCGATGAATGGGGAGTGAAAATATCTCGCTCGACTTGTGGATACATCCTGCGGCATCTTAACATACGTGACGTCATCAGTCTGGGTCGGCGGACGATCAACAATGATCTGTTACCTATGCCCCGCTAAGTTGGCAGCGGCGATCATGTTCATTACTGTCCTTGAGGGTATAACAAACACGTTGATGCCAGGGGGGAAGAAAGACGAACAGATCTTGACAGCAAGGGTAACCTGAAAACACATAAGATACAGAACCGACAAAGCCTACGTTGCCAAATCGCTGTCGCCAACCTAATAAAAAACTAAGCCAACACGTTTTTTATTTTATTTTATTTTTTATTCTGAAGTCTAGTTTGAAAGTTACAGGACAACACTAACGACAATAACTCTTGCAAGAAATATCACCACAGTAAATCCTTGGGTTTTTATCGAAATATTATTAAGAGACGCTCCCAATGAATGCCCTTGCGGCGGGCTTGGCTTCTGTTACATCATTGAGTGGCACGCATCACACACGCAAGTCAGGGCAATCTGAGCGATGACCTTGCAGCGAGAGTGACAGTAAAAACACCTGTTGTCAGTTGAGTTGAGGCGAGAGCGTCTCAGCTCTCGTCGCGTCGCGCCTGCAGATATCCTCCAGCCCTACCTATTACCTAAACGAGGGTCGGTCTTTCCTACTATCATAATATAATTGCATACTTACACGGTAATTAATTACGGCCTGCACTTAATTATGGATATAACTACACTAAAACATAATCAGATTACTCACGTATGACTTACGAGCCATTGCAGAAAAAACGTATGCCACATTTTTTGCAAACAAGTTAAAAACTTAAACAATTTGTAATCCGTGGTAAAATATCATTATGAATAACAATGAGTTTTATTATGTGTTTTAAATAGCATTATTTCAGTTTGGTGCATGTCTACTGGTTTATTTGCTTTTATGACAAGTGGTAAGTTGACGCCAATTTTCTGATGTATCTGTAAATAAAAATAAAAATGCATATGGCAGTATACCGATAAAATACGTCGAGTAAAATTTGAAAAATAATAATCGAATCAATTAAAAGTACGTCCAGTCAAGCTAGGTACTCAAAAAGTGGCGTATATAGTTTTTCTGATTTGCCATAGTCTAGTTCGGCGTGTACGCCACTGTTACGCTACTTCAGTACTTCTCGAGGATATCGTTTCGTACGGAAGAGATATTCGCTCGCCACAGCTCATTGTAACAATACTACGATGATCTATACCAGGGCTTCTCAAACTTGTTTGCCCGCTACCCCAAATTTCTAGGTAAAAAATCTCATGACCCGTCCTATATCGGACCTTATTACACTGCCTACACTGAAATAGATGATCGCTTGTTAGCCGATATT
>OX246737.1:67459066-67464066 GCA_945910005.1 Isoperla grammatica | reverse complement strand
ATGGTTCTGTTATTTTAGGATTTATAGGTACAATGACAACTTAAAACACAGAACACTGTTTAGTTTGATAACATTATTTATTTTTGTTGAGATTGAGGCCGTTTAAACACAAGGAATATTTCCAATCTCGTGCCATGCCATATGCTGTTTTCGAACCTCATACGTGGGCACAGTGGTTGGGAATAAAAACGTAGACCTATTGAAAAAATAGAGTTTGTGTGTTAGTGAAAACATCATAACAGGAGTGGATATTCTTTATATTGAGTAATCTATTAGTGTGTTGATCATTTTGTAGTGATATTCTTGTAGGTATATGGTTGGGATAGTTGAGTTTTAAGTTGGAAACATTTTGAGGCATGAAGGAATACTAACAAAACAAATATAATTGAAGGCCAAGTGTAATGGGAAAGTTAGAGAGGTCGAAGGTAGACGATGATTGGAACAAATAACGGATAATCCGAGATAAGCGATGCATATTGGATAAAATGAAAATAAAATATTGGCAAGGAAGACGGGATGATAGATAGATGTATTTTAAAGTCCGTGAATTGGTAAAATGAACAAAGTTGTGATTCCGTTAGTAGTAGGACCCCCCCCACCCCCCCTTGATTTATTGTGTATTAACTTTGCCTTGAGCCAGTAGAAAACAAAGTGTATTGCTTTGATTATGTACACCATGATTTTAATCCCCGCAGACTTTGCACAAAGGTAAAACAGACATGAGAAAGACATAATCCTCTTCAATTATCACATAAAATGGATTATACCTTGCGAGCAATCAGGCTCTGTAGGTTGCAATATGGCGTTGTTATCGCATGAGCCAGCCTTGATGCAAGGCAGATGAGACTCCCTTATCGCGAGCTTATCTTATCGCAACTGGTATTGACTGGAGTGAGGGAAACTTAAAACAAAGCGTCATTCTACATGGATTAATGCTATCAACTAGGCACACACATATATATGTTAGTTTTGTATTGTTTTGTGTTTTTTGTGTGTTTGTGTGAATATATGATTTTATATATATATATATATATATATATAGCAATGAGGAATACCAATTTTTCTGTATGGTAAAAGTTAATAACTGAGATGCTCTGTTGATCTCAGTCAAAATTGTTCATCGTTGAATGGTTACTCATAACTCGTAAGTCTAACGAACGTTATCGCTCTGTACCACCCAAACGGACAGCCCATTATTCCAGTGCATTATATCCTGGAAATGGGACCAATTTTCAAGGGCATAACACAATGGTAAATAATCTTTATATGTGAATACTTATTTTAGAATTATCATGCAATTCATATTGGTAAGTCTCTAAAAAATAATTTCTGATACGCTTAACTATTTATTTAGGGAGATATTGTGTAAACACTGACTTGTCACAATTGTTGACTTAATTCTTGAAAAGAATGTCGCGTACTAAAATGAGATCTTTTAGCTCAGTAATGGAGGTTAAGGGGGGGGGGGTTAATTAATGCACTCAGTTAAACTGGTATGCCCAGTCTATTTTGTAGTATTCACGACTAAACAATATAAAACTATAGAACTGTCCGCTAACATGTTTCTTGTTTTCACCGTGATTACTGACAACTACTAATCGGAAAACGTGTTTGATGGATAAATTATTAGTTGACAATCATAAAACATTTACAACTATCAAAAATACATAACTATTCCAGATGTTGAACTAGCTTGCCAATATAAACACTCTAGCGAATGTTAGTGGTAAAAGTATGTGTTTGTGTCAGATTCCTGTTGACAGCAAAATTTCGACAAAGAGAGATGTATTTTTTATGAAAATAATTAACTCCCACATTTTGCTACCTTCAAAATGAACACTGATTAGATACAGGTTGTTGTCACTGACGTCACGTCTCCATAGCAACGACGTAGAGGTCATTCATGATAAGTGTAGTCTATTTATGAATATGCTAATCTGTGTGATTTTGCATTAGCAAAGCCTTGCCATACAATGCTGTGACATTACTTCTGTTTTCTGTCACACTGAATGATAAAACATTTCTTAAATCATCTCATCATGTGTAACAATAATATCTAGATTTCCAAGATCAATCTAACAGGGCCAAGCAGTGCATACATACCTAACTATGAGCGAATACATACCTATAACTATGTACATACATACCTAACGTATACTTATGTGCGTACATACCTACCTAATACCTATGTACATACATCTAACTTTGAGCATATACATACCTAACTAATACATATGTGCATATACATACGTAACTATGAGCATATACATAACTACCTAATACCTATGTGCATATACATACCTAAGTAACCCCATGTGCATGTACATACTAACTATGAGCATATATACACACATAACTAATACACATGCACATATACATACGGTACCTAACTAAAAAATATATGTACATAATTAATACCTAACTATGTGCATACAAATACCTAACTAATGCATATGTATATGTATATACCCAACAATTTGCATATACATACCTAACTAATACATATGTGCATATACTTACCTTGCTATGTGCATACATACCTAACTTATACTTATGCACATACATTCCTAAATGATACAAATGTGCATACATACCTATAATTATGTGCATACCTTACTAATACCTTTGTGCATACATACCTAACTAATACCTATGTGCACATTTATCTAACTTATACCTATGTGCACATTTACCTAACTAATACCAATGTGCATACATACCTAACTAATACATATGTGCATACATACCTAACTATGTGCATATACCTAACTATGTGCATATCCATACCTACCCCTGTGTTTATATATACATATACCGACCTATGTGCATATACATACCTACCTCTGTGCAAATATACATACCTACTTATGTGCATATACATACCTACCTCTGTGCATATATACATACCTACCTATGTGCTTATATACATTCCTACCTATGTGCATATACATACCTACCTCTGTGCATATATACATACTTACCTATGTGCATACATACCTACCTATGTGCATATGCATACCTAACTAATACCTATGTGCATATACATACCTACTTATGTGCATACACATACCTACCTACGTGCATATACATACATACCTCTGGGCATATATACATACCTATCTTGTGCATATACATACCTACCTCTGTGCATATATACTTACCTGCCTATGTGCATATACAAACCTAACTCTGTGCATGTATACATACCTACCTATGTGCATATACATACCTACCTATGTGCATATATACATACCTACCTATGTGCATATACATACCTACCTCTGTGCATATACATACCTACCTCTGTGCATATATACATACCTACCTATATGCAAAACATATGCAAATATATGCATATAATATATGTGTGTGTGTGTGTGTGTGTGTGTGTGTGTGTGTGTGTGTGTGTGTGTGTGTGTGTGTGTGTGTGTGTGTGTGTGTGTGTGTGTGTGTGTGTGTGTGTGTGTGTGTGTGTGTGTGTGTGTGTGTGTGTGTGTGTGTGTGTGTGTGTGTGTGTGTGTGTGTGTGTGTGTGTGTGTGTGTGTGTGTGTAGGTGTGTGTGTGTGTGTGTGTGAGAGAGATGTATTAATGTAAAACTCTGTGACACAACAATGGAAGTGAAGATACTTTATGAAGGGTTTACACCCAGTGCAACAAAGCCAAGCTAAAAATGCAGTTTCTTGCATATTATTTAAGAGATAATGAAGCGCATGCAGTCTCGTATCCGATATAATGAAGTCGTAAATTATGTGAGCAATGAATGAATTGTCTCAGGTCAGCCATGGAGGCATAAAAATACGTACAGCCAATTGTGCCCACAATGCATCTGGCGTTAGATTAGCCAGCCATGTGAACGAATGCCCTGTGGTTACGGGTTCGAGTCCCTGCAGAGATGGATTTGCTAACATTCTGCTTCCTACTGTACGCATTTCCCTAACAGATGGGCTCGCTGTAAATCAACGTGTCTCATAAATGCATCTATATCGAAAGGGAGCCTTATATCTGTTGATTGATTGATTATGTCAACAAATCTCGTACTGGGGGTTTTTCATTCGGAAATACGGCGTTAATATTTTAAATTAGAGTTGAAGTGTCATGAATGTGGAGTCAAGATGTGATATGTGATGTAAAGAATCAAATACATGTGTTTACTCACTATAAGCAGACTGATAATGACCCAATGTAATGATACAAAAATACTTGAAAATTAATAAATTATCATCACACATGTTATGAATACGTCATGTCTCTCATAGAATAAAACACAACTACAAAACAATACTTGGAAGGATATTGTCGCGGGAATAATAAATAACATTACTCTCTCAATTCTAACTGACTGGGAAATGTGCTCTCGGCGTTGTGGTTGTGGTAGATTACTATTAGATCGAGTGCGCTTCATGAGAATATTTTAGAAGAATCTCCCGAGAAGAGCTGCTTCCTTTTGAGGGGAGAGATTCAGAATAGAAATACATGGTTGAAGGAAATGTTGGTTATTTTGGTGATGTTTAGATTGGCAGGTAGGAGGAGAGGAGACGGTTGTAACACATAGGAGCGATCGAGGCAACGTCACTGAGGCATCTGTAGTATTCGACAGAAATATAACCAACCGATGATGAAACCAGTACCAGTGTACGCAACTCAACAGCGCATCTACGGCTAAGCGCAACACTTCTATCTATACTTTGGAGGTTGTTGCTTTGGGCCACATTGCGATTTACTTGCAATATGGCTGCATGGTGAGAAGGATTTTATAAACACACACACCACATTTTCTGATGGCTATTGTGGCAATTAAGGTACATGTGTATCGCACAGTAGCACAGCTCATCACGGTTGTGGGAGATAATTTTGTACGCTCAAGGTTATCATTGAAGAAGGAAAAAGGTTTTGCAATTGCATAAATAATTCAAATCTTAATAATTTTTCTTTCTGAAATGTGAAAGTACCGTTACAGCTAAAACCACTACATTCACACAAAGCCAAATATTTTGGAAAAG
>OX246737.1:67251566-67454066 GCA_945910005.1 Isoperla grammatica | reverse complement strand
GTAGACCGCAGACTGCGATGCTAGCAAGCGTCAAACACACTACCAGTGTGCGGTAGTCTAGTTTCTCTTCCCACTAGATAGTAAAACAATGCGGTGATAGTATCGGTGGTGACCATTTTATGATGGTGTTAAAAAATGCGAGCGCTAGCTAAATTATAAAATATGTTCTTATTATAATTTCTTATCTTTTGGAAATGAAAACAATTGAACCAGTCGGAAATATATTGACGTTAATTTTGATTCGGGGGGAGGAAGGGGGGGGGGGGGGGCACAGAATTAAAAAAGCATCCTCTCTCTTTATGTATAATAAAATGAAAATATACATGTTCTAATCATATAGGTACACACTGATGCACGTAACACTCCCAAAATAATATCTTGTTATTTTCAAAGTTATTTTGGTGTAAAACGTTATAGTTGCTGACCAAAGTCTTGCCAAAATTTCGTTGTTTCGTATAAATAAACCCTTCAGATTCTTTTGTGCGAGGGACGGAGAGAAAATGCCTTTGAAGCAGTTCATTCTCCCTCACACTCACACAAGAAGCTATAGTATACAAACCACCAATTACCAGGAATTTACTAAATTTAAACCAGATATTGGAACAGAGTTTAAAAAGTAGCAACTGCTCAATGCAGTAGAAACGAAGATGAACATAAGTGCAACCGCAGATAATATCTATATCACTTGAACAATAATTGATTTTGTTTGAGTGCACCCTTGACAAAGACAGGTAACGTCGCGGAATAATGCCCAGTGTTCAGTGTAAGAGCGACGCACAACACATGACGTCATAGGCAGCGGTTGGTGTCGAAGTGGTCCGCGCGGACGGTTGAAACAATTCCTTCGTTTTGCGTTTGTAATTTTAAATTTTGTTTAGAAACACGCTCGTGTAAGGCATTTATGAACAAATCATACAGCGTTTAAAGACAAAACTGAAGATTTCTTTCCGTCGAAGATTAGAGGACCTGAAAAATTAGATAAAAAAGGTATAGTAGTGAAAACGGCTGGTATCGCAAAGCCAAGAGCGTTAGAGGCGTCGTACAAAATATATTTTTTCGTTGTTTCAAATCGTTTTGCTGTTCTGTGGAACATGGGTGTCCGCGTTCAGAATCATAATGTTTTAGGGGTCCGCGGAGTGAAAAAGGTTAAGAACCACTGTATACAGTTTGCATTTGCAGAATTCACTATTGAGTGTTAAGTTAAAATGTTTAGGGTTATTTAGAGTTATACATTTTGCATTTACAGAAGTCACTATTTTGATATCGTTTGTAGTCCTTTGCATAACGAGAATGACAGTATAAAATTTGGGTCAAAGGATGACATATATCAAATGAAAGCTTGCGACAAGCACTTTTCAAAAAACCCTAATATATCTCTGGCAAATCCAGCTTTCTATGTCAAAACTAGGGTCAAAGGTCAAATTTGTAATATTTGTAATAATTTTTAATTAAATAATGAAAAACATTAGCAACTTTAAAAGTACATTTTTAGTAAGTAAATTGTATACAATTTCATTAAAAAAATTTAAACTACCCACTTGACGTTTTTTGACTTTGATTGGGGTCGCAATTTTCCTCGATTTCTTGGGACTATAAACATTATATCAACGTACTTACTGATAAATACGTTAAAATGAATAGTTCTTCGTTATCACATTGTGCTTACGGTATTAAGGAGGGAAGCCACAGAATAACTGCTTGAAATTTAAAAAAATCGACTTTTTTCAAAATTTGACATTGATTACTTTGAACCTTAATGAGTTAGTATTTTAACCCAAACAAGAAAAATAACTAATGTAATATGTTTTTTTTTTACATTTGAATTATGCATGTACATCGTTTTTGCGCTGAAACTCTAAACTTTAAAGCCTCTTTCTGGCTTATCTTTTTTTCATACACAATTTAGTATGGAGAAAATCATATCTTGCAAACTACTTGTCCCACAAAAATAATTTTTTGTATGTGTTATCCTTAATAGATTTAAGATGAAAAAGTGTATCATGAAATCTGCATGATTATTAGTACTCGAGAAAAAAAAATAATTCACTACTTATAAATTTAGGAATTTGTTTCTTAATAAAAAAATGGAAATTAAAAGCTAATAGCTTCCATAATATTAACAATGTCTAACTGGCGATACACTTATTTGTTGCATGTCTATCCATCTTCAATATAAAATTTAAAAAAGTAGTTTATCTTTATTGGTTCTCTTGTTACAGCTTGCCCCATGAGTATTGTTGTAATAACAATGAAAATTTAAATAACAATGGATATATATATTTTTTTTTTTTTTTTTAATCTTAGTTTTTAAAGTGTCTGAACAATGTCTGCAAGTTTTAGTGTGATTGGTCCCATACATTAAAAGTTAAGATTTGCTGTGGTTTCCCTCCTTAATTCAAAATGGCGGTCGAAGGTCAATAGATAACTATCGTCAAACTAGGTTTAGTAATAAAATATTACTTGTGGGTACTCTAAAGAAGTAGAATTTTAATTGCAATTACAATAACTAATAATAATATTATGTGGAAATCGTAAGAGAATGTAATTATCGTGTGACTTATAAACTAAAACTATTTTAGTACATTACTGAATTTATTTTAAATGTCCTCAGCAATCAGGGTATCCTTGAATCATGGTGTGATGCTGTAACAAACTCATTTTTAGAAAAAAGCGTGATATGATTGTATGATATGATATCTACCTTAGTATAGTCACTGCCCAGGTCGTCAGATTCATCCCCTTTTGATTCACTGGAAATCTCATGCTGAGTACCGATATTTGTAAAATCCTTCAGCTAGATAGAAGCATGGGTACACTTCAGTTAATTGGCCAAACACTCACAGGTCAACATTTTGCAAACACGGTAACAGTTACAGTTACAGACTAGGAGATCCATTACGGCCAACGGTATACTAGAGTTTCAACCATCCACTCGATGCTCAATCTTCTTCCGTGGTTTTCCATCCATATAGGCCTATGGATCTAACGATTGCCTAGTGCTTCATATAGTGCGAGCTAACTACCAAACAGCGGTCTAGATACGTTGTTTGGAAGCCAACCCTGAGGTTCCTGATCCATGTGTCTATGGATGGAAAACCACGGCAATAGAAGATTAGAGCATCGAGTGGGTGGTTGAAACTCCAGTACCTTTGGCCGTTATGGATCTCCAAGCCTGTAACTGTTATCGTGTTTGTAAGATGTCGACCTGTGAGTGTTTGGCCAATCAACTGAAGTGTACCCACGCTTCTAGCTGAAGGATTTTACAAATATCGGTACCCATCATGAGAATTCCAGTGAGCCAGAAGGTGATTAATCTGACGACTTGGGCAGTGACTTTACTAAGGTAGATATCATATCATACTATCATATCACGTATCTGAACATGATCATGCTTTTTTCTAAAAATGTATTTTGTTACAGCATCACACCAATCCAAGGATACCCTGATTGCTGAGGGCATTCAAAATGAATTCAGTAATGAACTAAAATAGTTTGAGTTTATAAGTTATACGATAATTATATTCTCTTACGATTACCACATAATATTATTATTAGTTACTTGAATTGCAATCAAAATTCTACGTCTTTAGAGTACCCACAAGTAATATTTTTTTACTAAACCTAGTTTGACGATTCTTATCTATTGACCTTTGACCGCCATTTTGAATTAATACCGTAAGTACAATGTGATAACGATAAGAACTATTCATTTTAACGTATTTATCAGTAAGTAGGTTAATATAATGATTATAGTCCCAAGAAATCGAGGAAAATTGCGCAAAATGCCATTTTGAGGAAATTGACCCCAACCAAGGTCACAAAAGGTCAAGTGGGTAATTTCAATATTTTAATGAACTTTAATACATTTAACTTACTTACTAAAAATGTATTTTTGAAGTTGCTAGCATTTTTCATTATTTAATTAAAAAATATTACATTTGTTACAAATTTGACCTTTGACCCTGGTTTTGACATCGAAAGCTGGATTTACCAGAGATATATCATGGTGTTTTGAAGCGTGCTTGTCGCAAGCTTTCATTTGGTATATGTCATCCTTTGACCCAAATTTTATACCGACCAGGCCTTTTTGGAGCGTTATGCGAAGAACTATTGAGCTACCTCAAGGAGTGTATAGTGGACCCAAAATTACTTTACACCTGCTTTCGTCACATCCGGGGCAGTCGTAGCCAACCAGCGAACCGCCCGAGACACATTCGGGCCAATACCGATCGCTGATTGGCTACGAACCAGTCGCCTGTGACGAAAGCATGTATAAGGTAGTCTTGGGACAACTATATGATTCTGTTTTCGGAGTGCGAACCAAACGGTAGAGGAGACAAAACATAGCATGCCAAATATTTCGTGGTGTAATGCCTTTCTGTAGCTGCTCAAGTCAACTAGCTCGAATAGACTGCAGTCGAAATTTCGATAAGTTTTGGCGAAATCGAGTTCGAGATTGAACACGGTCGTTATGTGAATATGAGTATTTTAATAGATGATTTTCAGAATTGATCTAGCAAGCCGTGATACGCTCTATCTAAGGGTCCTTGATGAATTCTGAAAAAGGTCTATTGGGTTTATTTTCTATGAGAGAGACTCTGTCATTTTGTTGTAGGTAGAGTTTTCATAAACACACATCACTTCATGGCCGCTTGAATGACAATAAAAAGCAATTACATTAACCTGAATGCTAATGAAAATATTGTATCAATTTTAACAAACCACAAATTATAATGTGAACAAGTTCATCAACGCAATATCACTCAAAGATTACCTCTTCAGTCGATCCACTCTACCCTATGCATATGAATATATCAATTACATGGGTTTATAAGGCTTTAGTCAGCTTTGTGGCAATTATACGATATGAAGATAATTGTAATAAACGTTTTTCTGATCGTCACTTCCCTGCAAAATACAATATTGTTATTGTGCAGCAAAAAAAGCTGTGTGTATAACAATTCTAAGGCCGTTTTAGAGTAAGCTTATAGCTGGTCCTTTATTAAGCGAGCAAAGCGAGCGTCTCCAATAGACCTTTATGGCACTTCGTTCTGTATTTTTTGTTTGTTTATATGTCGAAAGCGGTCGAACGGAAAGTCCGATCAACTAAAAATTTGGGCCATCCGCAAGCCTCGATGTGGATTGAAGGTATGTATTTTGGAGGCAAAATCGTTCAAAAAGTTACAAAGCTACACCATAGTTACTGCAAAATATTTTTCTGAAACAAAATGGCGGCAAAATGTTAGATAGCCATATTTGTATAAAGATATTTCCGGTCTCGAATATGTTCGTGTTATGGCGATCTAATAAGTATTGGGAAAGTAACACAAAAGTTACTCGAAAATATTTTTCTGAAACACAGTAACAGCAAAATGTGAGGTGGCTATATAATGGTAAATTTTTGTCCGGTCACGAATATACTAATGTAAACGCGATCTGATACGTATTAGAGGCAGAAATTACATTTCTATTGGTGTCAATAAGTGTTAGTAATGGTGGCGGACCGTGTTGAAAACATGACGACGAAAATTCTTAGCAACGCACATTGCACTGCTTTCAACAATGTCGAAAAGTATAATAGGTAAATTTTTGCAATGCGCATTCTTGTTTTTTTTTTCACACTTTTATCTTTATGTCTTACATTGAACAATGACGAAAGCTTTGAGAACTTTTCGCCAGAAAGTTCGAAGACATGGACGCGCTCGCTTATCAACGCGTCACTCAGAGCTTTTGCATATAACAGTATATTTAGCCAACGTATAGGCCTACAATGTTTCCTTCTATCTTCAACCCTTTAAGAAGGTTGTTTAAATACTACCAGCCCTCCACATAGTAAGGTTTTGTGTGCTGCATCTCTTCACGCTTCTAAAATTCAAATCATCATTGTTTCTTGTGTAATGATGTACATTTTTTCTTAATTCTACTGGGAAAACTCTCTGTGTCGCGTTGATAAGCGAGCATGTCTATGTCCACGTCCACTTGTGTGTGTGTGTGTTATGATATGAGCGTTGATAACTGCCGGTGCTACGTGTGACATTCTGTATGTTTCCGGAATGTACGCTCATAACATTGAAACGCCAATAATTACCAACATTATTACCAATGACATTACCTTGGAGTGTCTCCATGTAGGCCGTATGCCTATGCGCGTCCTGTCATCGCCATTGCCAGACTAATCCTCGTTTTTATTTCATCACGATTACGTATATTTATACTCGGTGCCTATATCGACATTACCCCACAGCGGCCTTTCAATTCAAAATCCACATTATTCCAGTCACAGCTGTTGTGTGATCGTGATTCAAGTTGTGATGTTGATAATATTTTTACCGTCAGGTTTTTCTCACGAGGTTTTCCGTAATCCAACTGATCGCTCAGTCACACGTTGGTTTCATACTTGAAGGGAAACTAATTATTCTTATATAGATAGAGCGTATATTGCACGGCGTTTGGAGTTATTCTTGTCGAGCAGCTTGCAGCACTCTGGATGAATTCTGGCACTTGGTCATAAAATCTAAAATAAAACTCTATTCAGTTAGCCTTGTTTTGAGGATTGTAGTTCGCATGTCGGCTAATTTCTCACAAGCCGAGCTGATCGGGAGTCTGTGAGGTAGGTCATTGCAAGGAGGCTATAGTACTGGTTACTGAGGTACGCAAAGGTACGCACGAGTGCCCAAAGTCGATAGGCAATAACAGTGTAAAAGAGGCAACTTCATTATTCACATTAACATGGGTATGTGTTTGATGTTGATGATCATAACCATGCCTTATTGTTACACGATATTCAAGCAAATGTTCGTTGAGAGAGAATGAGGAATTATTATGTACTCCGCCATAATTTTCAACGTTATATTATCAGAAAATATAAAATTAACTTGCAAACCAAAGGGAAGCTAACCAAGTATGGTTATATAATTCGTATTGTATATACTCGCAGGTTGGGTCAACATATTGAAGCAATATTGAATATAATAATATACTATTTGGCTATAAGATAATATAAGAATATAATAATTGGCTGTAATAAAATATGAAAACATCCTCTAAAAAAACGCAAATGTTTACGTTCGAGTAGTTTTTACTTTTTAGGTTGCTGATAATACATTTATTAACATACTATACTAATGCACACACATAAATTAGCTACAGGTTTAAGAATTTATGATATTTACAAATATAACAACTGACGATGTTTTTTCCCTTTTTTTATTTTTTAAGTGACTAGACAAGACACGACAAGAGTAAGACAAAACTATAAACCTTAGACGGGCACAGCGTAACGTTTCCGATAATGTTGGATGGACGCTAAGGACAATCCTTGTACAGTTGACACAATGGAATAGCCCTGATTGATTAGGCATACCTAGTAAACTACTATTCCTGCGTGATATTACGGCTTGGGTATAAATACATTTTTTGTCTTCATGTATAATAACCCACTCAAATTCTCTTTTATTATCGTTACCAAAAAAAAAATGAGAAGTAGATGCAAAATCATGATCATAACACTGTAAACACAAGAATTTGTTATCTGTGCTGTAAAATTAATAGTTCTCCTTTTAAAGTGTACAAGGTCTTTGCAATAGCAATAAATACTATATCTAGGCGCGCGGGAGCGCGCCGGGCCACACCATGTGCGAGCTTCCACTACGCGACTCCTACTGCACGCATCGAAGTGATGTTGCCGACGCAAAACCATAATAGATGGAAACCTCAAATTTTCTGTAATCGGTGGGCTTTTACGACTAGACTACCCATTTTTTAAAAAAATTCTTCAGTAGATAACACTACTACTACACTTATGGAATCAATAATATGCTATGGTGGGATATTGTCATGGGGGGCTACAACAAAATTGTACTTAGAAAAAATATACTCAATTCAAAAAAATGCTTTCAAGATGATAAGAAAGACAGAGAAAACAGACATGAGCTATTTACTGTATATCAATTGTTTCCGTATGTATTTGAAGTCAATAATTATTTCACAAAGAATTATAGAGAAGTAGCAAAACACCAATATAACACATGACACGCTGATAGACTAATAATACCTCAGAATAACTTCAACAAGTATGGCGATCAACAAAGAAGAATACTAATTCCAAAATATCTTAATAAGATACCAAAAGAACTACAAGAATTAAAAACTATGTATGAAGTAAAGAAGCAGTTAAAAATATGAATCCTAAATAATGTATGGTAAAAAAATCTGAACGGATTTAAATAATATTTTGTGCAATTATTGGCAACATGTCGAAAAATAATATACACAAGCTCTAAGGTTGTAAGTTAAACCGCCATCTTGTAAAAAAAAATATGTTTATTATAAAGGTATATTTTTTAAGCGTTATATGATATGCAAAAGATTTGTTTGACTTATTGAAAACAAAATCGCTCATCTGGCAACGCGGAGCGTTTTCCTAGTTATAGCCATTATGTTGATCGTTGGTACTTAGATAGAAGTAATATTGTGTAATTTTAAGTAAGACGAATAGCAGAGCAGACAACCAGCACTTAGTCGATGAATACCAACACAATACACATGTACTGAAGATTGCCTAGCTAATACACTTTAACTAGGTCATCATAACTATGTAATATCTATCTACTATAGCGATTTCTCTGCATATCACCTTGCGTGATACATTCAAGCACATTGCACGTAAGTATGCCTGCGAGTGCGTTATTTCATTTTTGTGTTTAGTCTGCGTTGTCAAAACAGCCAATAGAGTCTTTTGACAACGGAGTTAGGTTGTGTATTGTGTACTTGTGTAGGCTAAGTAGGTTGACAAGACTCTTACCTTGAGTTGAGCCTTGCTTAGCTTTGGCACGGGCTCTAGTTGTATAGTTCATTGAATGTTATCTTTATAGCTGCTCGGTGCAAAACAACACATGGCCCTTACAATGAGCTACTTGCGTAATACTCGTAATATACGCAAACATCAGCAATGATAACTTGTTCAAAGTTAAAAGCAAACAAATTATTTGATAGCAATTTTACACGTTTCTACGTCATATTCATGTTAGGTGATCATGGTGCATGGCTTACAGAGCACACAGGAATGCACATACGTAGCTATACTATACCGTCTGCCCTTGGTATAGAATATATAGATGTAGTTCAGTTGTACCGCGCAAGGCTTTTGTATGAGAGGTCGACGGTTCGATTCCCGCCACCGGCAATACTCACTGAATTTTCGGTTTTGCTCATTTGTGACGCGCATGCTGCAATTAAGCTCTAGAAGTAGCCCTAATAAATTATTTCCGAACTATTCCGTTTTCTTAATAGGCTAAAGGAAATTATTAGCTTGGCTGTGGAATTTCCTGTTTTGTTTGTGTTTTTTTATTATTATTAAAAGAAGAATCACACTGAAAACAAAAAGTATACACGTGTACACAAATTACATTATGTCACCCGAACGATTAATCACAATTTAAAACTAAACATGGTGGATTGTTAAAATGTACTAAAACCATTTTCTAAAAAGCGTTTTCAAAAATGCAGTTTCTGAAAACACGTGCTCTTAGCACTCTATTCATATGGTTATGATTATAATCACAAACATGTCGTTAACTCGATTGTTATCTTGTGGTCCGACTGCTTACATAGGTTGGGTTTAGCAAAATAACAATCGTTCGTTCGTTTCCATGTCCGGAACACCATTCTAGACAACTAGTTTCCAAAAATCTGCCACTTTTGTGGCTTTGTCATTTTGCTAAAACTAGATCCTTTATTGTACAATAAAACTTAAGGAAATTGGAACATGCAAAATCCTTGCTGTTGTCATATCCTTCAAAGTGTTTGAAAAAAGTTATACGAAAAGAAACAATAATTACATGTTTTATTTCAACTTCCCATAGCGCACCTTACGACGAACTAGTTAAAACGCAGGAGACCCAGAAGCAAAGACCTTTTGATGATGAGAGTGACCAGATATGCTGTTGTCGGCAATGAAATTAAATATATAATTAATTAATTAATTAATTAAAACACTCTTTGACTTCTGATAAGCAGCTAGACGACTGTTTGTAAATTGTAAATCGGTCTTATATTGTACCTCTACATCAATAACCGCAGAAAAAGTTTCATTTTTTAATTATATCTCAAGATTGAAACACAAAATCGAAAATCTGAGTAATCATAGCGCTGTGGTTTGGTAAGCCCTATAGACTGAATGATAAATGTATTTAACATTATAATCAGTATGGCTGTGATTTTTATTTAATTAAATTACTAATGTAAAAAGTATCACAGTTATACTGATAATAATGTTGGATACATTTATCATTCAATCTGTAGGACTTATCAAACCACAGCGCTATGATTACTCAGATTTTCGATGTTTTGTTTAAAATTTTCTGAGGTTTTTGACGTAGAGGTATTTTTTGCTATGAGTCAAGGCGGGTTACCCTATTTGTGTGTGTAGTAAATAGGGCGAATTACTAGTTTTATTATCATTATGCACTATGGTATTTTAGCCGTGGGACTTTATGACGAAGGTAAACGATAGAGGTTGGGGGGGGAGGGGGGGGGGGGAGGTTTAGTATGACAGGAAGTAGAGGATGCACGCTGAAGCTAAATGGTGGTGCCCAGACAAGCAAATGACATACACATTCTGAGATTGTGCGGGTGCGTCATACAGATAGCCCTACAAGTTTTGAATGAATGTAACAACTATTTTACATTTGTTATACTGAGTTCAATGAGCCCTTTTGTAGATGAGTTACTATGAATTTGAATATGTTGTCTATACAATATTTCACATTAGGACTGGACGTATAAGGATTGGTTGTCTTTGTCTTGACTGTCGGAAAGGCGAATCAAAGCTCGTGAGGCTTTGAGCTGTTCCTCTTTCGCTGCACGTACAGTCTGCTTATCGGTGATGTCGAGCGTTGTTGAATCTGAAGTCGCAATCAATTGATTATTATTATTAAGCGAGCGAAGCGAGCGTCTCCACTAGACTCTTATGGCACTTCGTTCTGTTTTTTTAAAAGCCATATTTTTCTAAAGTTTTTTCCGGTTGCGAATATATTCATTTTATGGCGATCTGATAAATATTGGCAAAGTTACACAAAAGTTACTCGAAAATATATTTCTGAAACACAGTAACAGCAAAATGTGAGGTGGCTATCTTATGGTAAATTTTTGTCCGGTCACGAATATACTAATGTAAACGCAATCTGATTCGTATATTAGAGGCAGAAATTACATTTCAAATGCTGTCAATAACTGTTAGTAACGGTGGCAGACCGCGGCGAAAACACTAGACAGAATGACAACGAAAATTCTTAGCAACGCACATTGCACTGCATTCAACAATATCGGGAAGTATAATAGCTATGGAAATTAGAACAATGTTTGTTATGCGCATTCTTGAATTGTTGTTAATTGTTGTTTTTATTAGCTTTGAGATCTTTTCGCCAGAACAATCGTAGATATGGACGCGCTCGCTTATCAACGCGTCAAACAGAGCGTTTACCTAGTATGCTAGTATGCTGTTTCTTGACTACCGAAACACAATCATGCATGGGTTTCTCAGTCTACAAGCGATCAATATTTTGCAACCTGTTGCTGGATGCTCTATATAGCTAAAACTCTTTTAGTCAAAAAACTCTTCAAAGCTCTGTTTTGTTGCACCAAACATGTGACATATTTCGGGGCGGGAGGCGTTCTGGTAGCCCGACAATTTAGTTGCTTGAGACGAAGGGGCTAGGGGTAGGTCTGGGCAGTGGGCACTTTTGAAAATACTTTTATTTTAAAAACGATTGTATTTTGTAAATAAAATACACGTTGAAAAGTAATTTGTATTTTAGAAAATAATTACTATATTCATCAAAATACATTAACAATAATATTATTTGCCAGTATTTCAACAATCAACGAAGATAATGCTCTGTTGCAAGGAATACACTGACTCTCTGTTCCAAAACCGTAGGCCCACTTGAAAACGCTTGCTTTTTGCCAAAATCAGAATCGAAATCAAAATCAAAATCATAAATTGTTTTACTAATCTTTGCCCTTTTGTTATCATACCGGATATACCAGAAGAGTGGTTGACTTCACGATGATTGGAAATAATCTGAGTAGTCTCTCAGAACGCGTGTGTGTTACCAACAGGAGAACATAAAACATTTATGCGCATTTCCCCCAGCTATAGCAACATGCGGAACACGCCAAAATATCTATTTCAGAGTACCCACCCCGATCACTACCCGATCAAAAACGTACCTTCGGTTTTAGTAGAAAATTCACCAATTTCTAACAGATCCTGTGAGGGTGGGCATTATAATTATAGTGATGGGGTGAATGAGGGGAAGAACACTACTTCCTAGATGAGTTAGCTAACAATAACAACTCGCAGATATGTGGCCACACCGAAGAAGTGTTGGAGGGGGGGGGGGGGGGGGGGGGTACACGACCCTTTGTACCCTTTGTACCGCATGCACGGTCCAATCCTAACATGAGGTAGGGGTGTTCGCCCGCCACCAACACTGACATTCTAAGTAACAACCGAGGCAACTTATTTAGGGGAAGTACGGACGATACGTGTGGGACTAATCGACCACTTGCAAGGAAAATAATAAACATCTTGAATAGTTCCTCATTTTTGTCATTAATCAGGCGTGCACATGAGAACAACAGCAGTATTATAATGTAATATCTTCAGCAGTAAACGAAACACAGCTTTAATGCCGATTGTCAAAATGTGGACAGTTCCAAGGTTTGATTTAGTAAATTATTTTTCCGTCGATGGTAAAAGTGTATGAACTGCAAATTTTTCACTAATTTTAGGACCCATTCTTACAATAACATGAAGGTTTAGTAATGATTTGCATTCAATTGACAATTGACATAGATATGAGGTAATTATTCTAATTTGCCTTAAAATTACGCCTATACACTGTGCTGTGTGTGTTGCGATTGGTGCCAATGTGCATGTATGTATGTATGTATGTATGTATGTATGTATGTATGTATGTATGTATGTATGTATGTATGTATGTATGTATGTATGTATGTATGTATGTATGTATGTATGTATGTATGTATGTATGTATGTATGTATGTATGTATGTATGTATGTATGTATGTATGTATGTATGTATGTATGTATGTATGTATGTATGTATGTATGTATGTATGTATGTATGTATGTATGTATGTATGTATGTATGTATGTATGTATGTATGTATGTATGTATGTATGTATGTATGTATGTATGTATGTATGTATGTATGTATGTATGTATGTATGTATGTATGTATGTATGTATGTATGTATGTATGTATGTATGTTTATATTTATATCATTCCCCTTCTCAACCGTACTAGTCGGTCGCTTCCTTTAATAGACCTTTATCTCCACGTTCGGCTGCGATAAGCTCCGTCATGGCAATAGCAGTGTTTCAGTTTCCCCGGCTAGGCTAGGCTAGCACACGATAGTTCACACGAGAACGCCGTCGAGGCTGTTCCTCGTACTACGGCCGGTATAGCGCGTACCACACTTTAGACACCGTATGCAAATAGACAAAGTGAAAATAACCCTCAAGTCAAGTTACACAATTTATGAGTTTCGATTTGTTCGACGGTGATTCCATCGAGTGACATGAGATGATGTTTGACATGTGTCACGTTCGGAGCGCCAACCGACAGAAACACAGAAAACAAGTTGAGCGTCATTGACTGTTGTTATCTCTATATTTATTATTCTTGGAAGTTATCGTGTGACGTGTGACGTGTGGAGTATGTGGTCCGAGTTCGGGGACATGGGACCGACGAGTGTGCCTAAAAGTGTGGAGTCCATTATCGAGGATATTCTACAGGAGGCATTCCTGAGGTAGGTGATAACGGTGATGTTGGCGTTTACCTTGTGTAGTAGATAAAAGCAAGTGAAGGTGAACTGCAGTGAACATGGGTGGCCGGGGACGTGCGTGTACTGTAACACAGCTTATGTTCTAGTGTTTAGGGATTGCGTTGAGGCGTAGCAGCCATATTATTAGGTTGAGGGCGCTGTAGTGGAAAAGGATAACTAATTATACCAATTCTAACAATCGGATTTGAAGAAAATCGACACTACTATAAGTTTTGTCACTGAATAATAATTTTTAACGACGTACTCAACAGCTGCCATGTGTCATCTTACTATACGACGGGGTGTAGGTTCGTTTGAATGAACAAAACTAAAAAAGTTCAAATTAGAAGTGAGGGACATTTGTGCCTGTGGGTTTGTCAGATGTCCAGAGAGGTAAAAGAAGTCATACAAGATTATCGAGGATTTAAGACAGAGGAAAGAAAATCTTACGTGGTTTTGACAAAGATTCTTGAGGTTTTTGTAAATACATTTAGAGCGGAACAATTGGTAGGATCTATCAACATTTAAATATCACTGAAATCAAACAAATACTAAAGTTACTCGTTATTCCGACATGACGCAATTGTTGACCTCATTCTAATTACAGCACTGATATTGGGAATTAAGTTATTCACCTACTATCTTGAAAGAATAATAAGTGATTCATGTAATATTTGTGTTTCTTTTCGAAGTGTTGTTTTTGTAAAAATTCAATAAATATTAAATGTCTTTGAAATTGTTACACAATTTTTACACAATTTTTTTTTTTTTTTTTTACACAACTTATACGTCCGCCATCTTGAATAATATCCTTGTAGATATTTTTGCTGCAAGCCAAAGAATGTTCACTCGTTTGCAACATATGTTCTGTGCTAATCCTGTATACGTACGTACACATGAGCACGTAACAAGCATGTACTTGATACAAATTTGGTTTTATAGTTTACGCAATTTTATAACTGAATATGATAAATTATTAATGAATAAAATTTACAAATTCGTAAATGATTCGTCATAATATGTAGAGAGAGAATACTGTATGTGACTACCCCGGAAGGTTTGAAAGTGGTTTTTGTACCTCTTAATATTACATTTTGATTTTCACTTGTTAGCCAACACAACTTTAGTGGAACAGCCAACCTGGGGTGTCCAAAGATTTTGGTCTAAATAGTACAAATATAATTTGTTAGTCTTGTTGAAAGAAAGTAGTTAGTTTAACGTAAGGTTATAACTATGTATATTATTGTCTTATTTTTTTAAATTGTTTGAGACCCAATAGGCCATTATCTTCGGAGATATCACACTGTGTCTTTTAGGACATCATGAAATTTTTTAGTCGCAAATGTCGTTTGCGACTACTCTAATCTAATGAAAGGTCTTGATGAGTACATTACGAATAAGTAATTTATTATACATGTTAATTGTACATTTCAGGGGTAATCGCGCTTTAAACGTCCAAATCCATCTTCGGTCGCTATTTTTTGCACTATTAGCTAATAAAGGTGAGAAGTTTCCATTTTTATCTTTGTAGCTTTGAAATATCTTAAGTGTATTAACATTAATTGTAATATATGTGATTTCCATAGAATAATGTTCATTTTAAGTTATTGTTTTAATTTTTAATTTAATTTTGTTTACATTAATTAACGTCGTTAAAAGAAAACCACGTTTATTTAAGGATTGTGCAGCCTTCATGATACAAATGCATGTCACTTAGTTGGTGGAACAGTCAAAGGTCACAAAATAACAAACATACTTATATAAACGCCCAAGAAACGCAATTAATATTAATATATATAAATTTGAGATGCCACATTTTGACACCCCTGGTGGGTGCATCCGCTAAAAACATGTTGTCTATTGAGTAAAAATGCGAAGACAATGTATTCAAGTACTCAAACCCGCTTTCATCATCTTCCACAATGTGCTTAATATGGGAGGTCATACTCCGAGACTGGCCAAACTATATATTATCTACTCTAAGTAAACCCAAAAATGTATATGGAAAGTTTTTTGCACCCCTTAAATGTAAAAATGTATTTAATTTAGTATTTTGAATGTTAAAGAATAACGTCCAGAATTGTTAATTTATTGTCCAGAATCGCAATTAACATCAATATTGCTCCTTATTTCGCCATGTTTGGATACCCCTGGTGGGTGCATCCACCAAAACTATGTTGGCTAACAAGCTAAAATTGAAAGACCAAAGTACCCAAAAACAGATCTAAACTTTCCGGCATATGGGAAACGGGGGGTTACAAATGGGGTAAACTCTATACATGTTATGTTCAAAGTAAACACACTAAGTACCTATATAAATTAGTTTTAAATTAGTTTAGTCTAAATTAGTATTAAACTATATATATAATATATAATGTTGTGCAACCATTTAAATATGAACATGCATAATTAACAATTTCAATGTATTAAAGGTTACTTACTTCCAAAAATGTTAATTTTACTGTCAAAATCATAATTATCATTAATATTGCTCACTATTTCGACATTTTGGATAGCCCTGGTAGGTGCACTTACAAAAACCATCTTGGCTAACAAGTAAAAATCAAAAGGACATGTATCAAAGTATACAAAAACACTTTCAGACCTTCCACTACTGGAGGGGTGGGGGGTTACAGATGGGGCAAACATGATACATTTTAACCTAAAAAATTCACATAAAATGTATATAGAATGTTTTTCTCACCCCTTAAAAATAAAAATTTATGTTATCAAGCATTTTAGGTGCTTCAGGTTATATACTTACAACTATTTTAATTTATTCTCAAGAATTGCATATAATATTAATATCGATTTGTATGGTGGCACATTTGGACAACCCTGGTAGATGCACCCGCCAAAACCATGTTGGCTAACAAGTAAAAATCGAAAGTACATATATAATAGTAATCGAAACCACTTTTAGGCCTTCCATTATTTGAGGGGTGGGGCGTTACAGAGCGGCCAAACTATATAGATTTAATGCTCGAAATAAAAACAAAACATGTATAGATAACTGGTTTGTGTAACCCTGAAAATAAAAAAATCCTATTATTTGGTAGCTTACGTATAGGAGAGTACATTTTTTATAAAAATAGTTAATTATTTGAACTGGCAACATACCTAAATTAATATTTTTTATGGTTTTCACAGTACCACATTTGGACACCCCTGGTGGGTGGACCCACCATTACCATGTTGGCTAACAAGTGAAAATCGAAAGTCAATATGTCAAAGTACTCAAAACCACTTTTAAAACTTGTTATAAAACTGATTTACAAAGACAATAAATAAAACTGTACATTCTTCTGTGAAACAATAATTTCAAACACACACAATTATTGTTGTTGAACGAATGTACTCGACAACTATGATCATATGACGGCGGGGGTGTTTGGAGGAAAGGGACAAGAAGGGAGTAAATGAGAGGAACAGAGAGAGAGAGGAGGACGTGGCCTGCCATCATCTGGCTTCTCCTTCTCGACCTGTCCGGCTACGGCGGCCTTACCAGAAGCATTCGCTTCCGCCGACATAGCTCTCGAGATCAGCAAAGTATCACTCAGTCCCATAATTCACCGTTTGTGCACGAGGAAACCTTGGGAAAACGTCAGGATTGCCGATAGCGGGTATAGAACCGGTGACCTTCCGATTTCCAATCGTTCCACAGCAACCTTGTTTAGGCTGACGTCATAGATAAGTGACTGAGGTACTGGCCCATCAAATGTGAGTATTTGAAAAATTACTGGCTCATTGGGTTCGACACTCATCTATAACTTCTATCTATATAACTATATCTATAGACATCTGTATATATAGTCAGCACTCAGCAGTCACACTCACAAGGTTGCTGCGGAACTGCTTTACCCCTTTATGGACATCTTCTCCGAAGATGTTTCATTCAATCATGCCATATCAACTTTTCCGTTAGCGCCATCTCTTTTTAGGTATTCCCATGGCGATCCAGTCGTATACATTGTGTGGTTTTATGAACATTACCAGCAGTTGTTAGTGCATGTGTTTGCTTTAATGTGTTAGTGACAACAAACTGGATACAATAAGATACACAACATAACCTTCAATTATTTATTATTATTTATTATTAATATTATGTGTTCTTGAACGACGTCTCAACAACGCGTCTAGGCCATCGCTTCACGTCGGAGTAGATTGAAGGAAAAAGAGGGAGAACAATATTGGACAAGAGGACCTATTTCATCTCCTCTTACATTAGCCCCCCTGCCCCCCCCCCCCCCCCCCCCACCCACTCGTTTGAGTCAACCCTTTGCAAAATTCTATCCCAGCGAATTCAAAACTAGCACACATGCAGGTGGTTGTATAGTTAAAGTAATTTAATTTGGGGTACACCCCGAACTGGCCCAAAGTTAATACGTTCTTATTAATCAGTTGGGATGACTTCTACAGTGGTAGTTCAACCGTACGAAAAATGATTTAGCATGTCGGTACAGTTACGGTGTATACGTTTAGTTAAGTTTGGAGGAAACATCATTTTCTTTGTTTTGATAATCGTTTGTAATTTAGTTTCCCCCGGTTTCACCGTTATGTTTACTCTTTTTTCGTCTCTAGCAAATAGTAGACCAGACCATAGAATGCTATTTAAAATGGTAAGTTTATCAGTAAAGTAGATAAACATGATAAAGACCATTACAACATATCACGTGTTCTGACTCCCATCTGTCTGTAAACTGTCATCATAGGATCGCAGTCACATTTTGAGTTATATCTATTGGAAGTTATTCATTCATGATGATGATATTTGGGGTTTAACGTCCCATATTTTTGCAACGAGACTATGAGTGATTGATTATGAGGATGAAAAAACGCCACACGACATCCATGCCCAAGCCGGGATTCGAACTTGGAACGCAAAGACCGCGGTTTACCAGACCAACGCCTAATCGACCTCGGCCAACTGCGCCGGCAAGTTGTTCATTCAAGAGAAGAAGAAGATGTTTTCTAATTCTGCATGTATTATATGTATATTATTTTATTATTTCATGTAGTTTTTACTATATACACATTTCAATTGGGGGATGCCTCTTTCCCACGATGTGTCTTTGTAATCGATATGCAACATATTCAATATTAATTTGATTTTTGTTGTGTTTAACGACGCACTATAGACAGCTTGGCGTTGTAGGTCATGATATGCCGTCTTCCGTATCAGATCCATTACACATCGCGGGGGTCGTGCAGGGCCACGTGGGGGGACTGGGGGGACAGTGAGGGGGGGCAGGGTTTCCTTTTGCGGGATTCGAGCCCGCGTCCGTTGGCTTATGGCAATTGCGCCATGTATATAATGTTTACTATTTTATCGTAGTTCTATGTATATTTTACGAAACTACTGTATGTGTACTATGGGCCATGGGCCACTATGTTTTACTGACTGTGCATAGTGGTATACTTGTATTTACATTATCTTTTTAAATTCAACTTTTAATGTTATTTCTGAGACTAAACTTTTATTTGTGCCTTGTAGCCCTGGCTATAAGTGCACCTTATTAATATTATTATTGCACGATATGTTCCTATTTTACTTTAATTAAATTGTAATATGAATCAACTCCGTTGAAACTTATGTCAGTGCCATGTCAGGTATTTATTGATTTATTTAATGCATATCATTAATGTTTATCATAAGTGGTAGTATTGGGGGGGGGATGCGGGGGGATGTGGGGGGATGCCATCCCCCCAATAGGAATATATTGACTTAAACCCCCCCCCCCCCCCCCCAAAAGTGACTCCCCCACCACCGCCGTCAGTAGAACTAGTGATGTTATGGACTGTCTGTGGAGCTATCCAACTATCCAATCCAATAACTATCTCCACCCAAAGAAGAATTCCAGTTCGACCCACTATTCATCTTCAGTTATAAAACTGAATAATAATGCAGAAATCGTATAATAGCAAGAATACAAACAAAATATCTTCTCTGATACAGTTTATCGTACGGATCAAATCAAGCCACTACATTTGTTTGTGTACTCAGAACGTCTCCCCCCCCCCCCCCCCCCCCTCCCCCTCTCACACGTAGACTTACGTTAGGCAGGTCAAAGTGGTTAATTACGACCTAGTTTGTACCAAGTCCAACTCAGACACAGACCAGACATTTGTAAAAACTTCCATCTCTTTTTATGTGGAACGGACCGTGGCGGGTGTGTATGATATGATATGTACGCATACGTTGCCGGACCTGACCTTTGCCGGTCATGGATTTGCTCCGCTTTGCTTTTCGTTGCATTGAGGCACCGTAGCGCTGGCTGGCTGGCTGTGCTGTGACATACAACTGTGGTCCCCGCTCCACCCGCCTGCGACACTGCGCACTCATCGGCGCGCGCGTGCGCCTTAGGCACGAGCTGCTTAGTGGGAACAGTCTAATCGACTGAGAGACTCGTTCGTTGTTAGCCCTCATTTACTTCCAACAATTGAGACACCCACTCAAGTGGCGCATCGCACCTGTATCTGGCATTGATTTGACTGGACTACACTCATCGAGACAGGCATAACGAGACATTGGATGAGTCATATGCATTCGATATTACAAAGCGATGCATCATGGGTCATTGGGTGCTCGGAAACGAATGTACCCAGCTTACAGGAATTTTATCGGCGAGTCAAGATTAGAAACAATGAGTGTCTTCGATATTTATTTGGAATGACATTCCGCTTCCATTGTGTGGGCGCAAGAGGGGGCGATATCTGTGTTGAACGCTCGCTCGCGTTCTGTCGGAAGGGTTGTAAACAACTGGTCCGCGGTCACTTTGCTTCCCACATGCTCCTTTGTCCGTAGTCGCGTCTTCAATGCCACTTCATTCCATTCCAACGCGAAAGGAGAACATGCGTGGAGCGTAGTGTCGTCTTCAGTGCGGCGAGTAGGGGGGCGGCTTGACTCCACCCACTCGAGGGGTTAGACTGCGCAGCGATCTGGCAACCTTGTTCAGCTATAACCGATATTGTGGACATCCAGAATAGAAGGGCGAAGGAAACCACGTCAAAACAGTAGCGCTATAACTCCATGTAGAATTAATCACTGATGTTTTCTAAAACAGGTTTGTTCACAATTAAACATCTTGCTGCGTGTTTTGTTTATGTTGCTTGATTTTATACAAGAGTTCATAATATATATTAATTGTTGTATAGACATTGCGGCTGAATTGTGGTTAATTTCGATCGAATATTCACTAACGTCAGTCGTCGAACAAGCGGTTATCGGCGTACATGAACTAGTTTCTCACGTTGACTCAATGACTGACGTGTTCATTGTGTACGCAACATTATTTTATTTGTTGTTGTGCTGAGCGCTATTGAGAGCATCCCGCGCGAAGAGGAATGCAAGGAGGGGGTTGAGGGGGATCGGGTCAGACCGGTGCAATCCCCCACCACAGCCTCTAGAATCCCCACTCCGCCGCCCCGCCTGCTCTATGCTGGCTTCAACAACCTCTCACCAAGGACTGCGAGACAGTTTTACCTTCTATCGTTTAGCGGTCGCACGCGTTTGTCCCGATCAACGAACTAAATGGACACTATCAGATCCAGTGAATTAGTGGAAACGACGATACGTCATGTGCATTTATTGAAATATTAAATCAGTTATAAATAAAGTTATTCATATGAGTGCGATCCAATGCTGGGCTATACATCCTACAGGTAGATATTTAATTATCAAGATTTAAGTGGTTTTGTCAATAAAAACGTCTGTTGACAAGTGAATCATCTAGGCCTGTCCCTTCATTCATCAATCTTCATTCAAAGCTGTGTGGACGTGTTTCAATCGATCAGTGCATCACATCAAGCATCAAAGTGAAATATATTTATTATTGTTTTAATTAATTAATTAATTTAAATTAAAAGTGAATTAGTGAAATTTACGACGTTTGTGTGTGAAGAATCTCATCGGAGTCGCCATTTTAACTGGATTAAATTTCACGTGTGCCAAACGTGTCAAGTGACAAGTGAAACATAAATGGATTAAATAATGTGATCTTAATTGTTGGGTGTTGAAGCGGTTAAGCGTGTTTATATAGTCGTAGTGTAGTAGTAGGAGGTATTATCAGCGAGGTTACGTCGAATGCCACCGGCAGCGCCACCGGCTTGGCTCGCCACTTGACTGCTCGGTTATTTAATCGTGCGTTAATGGCTTATCAACTAACAAAGCATCCTTTTAACACACTAATGACTACCAGTTATGACCTTTACCTGTCACAAAACTAGTGCTGTTTATTTACTTAATCTGCGATCACCCTCGATTATTTTAACCACTTCGTCCACATTTGACATTTCTAATAGGCAAATCAAGTCTAGTGTAGTACATAAAATATTATATAGGTAGTGGCCTACTCATATTGATTATTTTGATTGATTATTGTTTTTGTATTATTATTATTTTTTTAATCTGGTACGTAACTAAATCGTTGTGATCATTGATTAAAATTTATTAGCAAAATACAATTGCCGCGTAAGTTCACGAATAGGCCTAGACATTAATCGACAAGTGATAAAACTTTTATTTTAAACAATTTACACGCATGTAAACATCCTGTTGGTAAAAATTGCAAAGTTATGTGGAATTAAGTTTCTACGACGATTGCTGGTTGCAATACACGTCGTGATGCTGTTCCGAACGATCCGCGATCCGTGGAGCGCCTGCAGAAAAGATTACTACACCCGCAACACACCAGTCTCAGCGTCAACTCGTAGCTTGCGGTGGCCTCTGGTTTATGATGATTTCTACATTTAGCACTTCGTAATTATTATAGTAGCCATTTAGAAGTTCGACCTACTGTCTTTTTTTTTTTTTTTTTTTTTTTCTCTCCGAGCGATGTACGAGCTAACATGCTAGGCTTTATTCTACAGTCGACACCTTTCATCACATTCGTTTTGCAATAGACGTAATACAGAAACAATGTCATGTACTGCCATTATTTCAATTACCTACCGACCATTGTTTGGACATCGACGTAGTAATTTGCGTGTGTTCGACCTTCCCGGTCACGTGTGCAAGCTGAGGTGGGCGTAACGTAAAACAAACCGACAAAGTGATTGTGATTGACCATCAAGACAACAGTGACCATTAATGTGACATTGTGCCGAAAGTTGTCACCATCCCCCGTCAGTGTCAACAGCACAAAACGGTCAGATGTGTGGCGTATGTGTGTGTTTAGTTTCGATAGTAGGCCTAATCGAAGTTTGATTGACGACGATCGCCATATTCCGCACTACAGTGTTTTTCTGTTTTTGCGAAAGAATAATAAGTAGGTTACATTGAAGTGAAGTGTTTGAACAAAGTTAATTTCGTGTTCTCGAGTTTGAGTGAGTTCGTTCCAGTGCGTAATCTTCGGCTCGGTCTCGCCGTCTCGGGCAGGAACCGAGACCCGAACGTTCGACCAAACCACAGATATGACCAAACCTTATCAGACCCACATGCTCAATCTCAATACCTGAAGGAAGTGCTAGAACAACTACTATTATTGTCTATTATATATACTATTGTGTCACAACTATTGTTTTTCAATGTTCTACTTGTAACCGACAAATCGTTTATTGTGTTGTTCTGTTGCGCATATGACGCGTTGGACATCGAGTGCGCGAGTGTATAATACAGTGAGAACGAATTAATTGCAGTGTTATTACGTCGGTCTATTTGAAGAGTGGAGGACATCTCGTCTCTACGTCCTAGTTCAGTGTATTTATTCAGGCAGCGAGGTTACAGTGGCGTGCGGTAAGGTGTTTACATAACCTTATGTGGGCACACGTTGCCTTGAGGTCATCCTCGGTGTCGGCATAATACGTGTGACAAGTGCTGTCTGTCTTCGAGTGGAATGGTGTTTTGTGTTAATCTCAAGTAAATAACGTTCTCTGAAATCACCTCAGCCATTATGGTATATTAACGATTTTACGTTGAGTGTTTTCGTCGCAGATGGCATTGTTATAATTGTGTGTGAGTGACCCCGCAGAAAGTGCAGTAAGTGCACGCGTGTGTAGCTCGGCGACGGATTATCAAGCGTTGTGTTCGTTGCAGGGACTGGTCCCCGGGCGGCGGACCACAACAGCAGTTGTCCGTGGTGACCACAGTGTGGGGAGTGACCACCTCCACACAATCGGCGCCGCACAACAACTTTGCGGGCAACGGGGGCACCCTGGCGGGCGGTTCAGTGGGCCCCGGCTCCGGACAAGCCGGCTACAACAAGCAGGGCGTACCCTACGGCTCTGGTGGATATCGCCAGGGTGTGCCACCTGGGTAAGTCTCAAACAATGCATTTATTCATAGTAATTAATAGGTGACAAAAATCGCAAGATAATGCACGAATTTGCAACAGGAGTAAACTCACTTGGTAGGCATTCTTTTAACTTCGTACAATGTGAACTGTGATAAAGGAGAGATTCGTCAAAAACTATGTGTAGAAGAATTGTATTCGGGCAAAATTTGTCAAAAACACGGACTACTGACCCAATGGTTGGCAAATTAGCATAGGCTACACGAGAGTTGGGGTAATCAAATGTATAGGGCAGGGAAACTTATCGGTTCAACTGACAATGACAGAATACAATTTTGGAGCGAACACCACACCTCATTGACTGTACGGCGATTGGCAAAGAGTTGAGATAAATCTTGGAAGGTGTATGGAATCGTGACTACATACTGATAAAGGACTGTTAATGATAGGTACACCGACAAGTTTTATTTTTTATGTAGGATATGTCAGCTTTTCAGCCAGAATATTATATTTGAGGGTGTTCCGTGTTGGGATAGAAATGATACAAATCATTAACTGGGCAAGGAGGTAAACAACTAAACATTTTATCGTATTGGGTGCCAGACCGCCAATAATGTAAACACTCACATCCCACCACGTTATAAGTCAGAATGTAAACAACACTATCCAGTATCCACGACTCACCGGATAATGCTGTGGAAGAAGGTGAAAGGAAACAAACACGTAGCTCCATGTACAATTATTTTAGCACTCAATTTTGAACCGAATGGTATCAGGGAACGAGCAATATATACGACGACGAGTCCCACTGACAATTACACATAAATTCATTCCTCGAAGGGTGTTAGGGTAGAAATTCACTTAAAACAATGTCCAATGAGTGGCAACAAGTTTGGTCCCAATCACTGGCATACATAGGCCTACATGTTCAGTTCAGAATGAATTAGTTTCTGTGTTGCTAGAACAAGCCCTACAAGGTTGAAGGGCAGACATATGGATGAAGTGGCACATGCGCTATTTAATTTAATACTACGGAGAACAGAAATATTGTCATCAATAAATTTCCAATGTCTGGTAGGCCTACAAATCTGAATTCATTATGGGAGCAACAATAGGATGGATGGCAGAAATAATGCCAATGATAAAGTACCAATGTTTGTCTGTATGAGAAGTTTAATTTTCGCCAGGGTGGAGGTGGTAGATAGACAAAATTACAATATGTAAAGAAGTCCCCAAAGTCCCAAGATGTTTTAGAATGAAATCTGCCACTTTTACTGCGAAAAAGTCCTACTGATTCAATAGAACCTGAACGATGTCAGACATTGTGATACTAAATTGCCTATTTTGTGTGGCTTATTGGTCCCATGTGTTTATTTTTGCTACCAATTCTGAAGGTCCGGGGTTCGATTCCCGGTTTTCTGGGTTATTTGTTACGTACTATAGTAGGCCTACAAAAGAAATCTTAAATTAAATCTCTCAGTGAGACGATGCTGTACAAACAATATCAATTGTGACGTGGGAGACGTTAAAGATTTTATTTATATCTCCAATATCGAAGGTCCAGGGTTTGATTTCCGCTTTGGTCGGGGATATTAATTTTGTTACTGAAGTTGAGTTACATATCTCTAGAGGCGATGCCATACATGTCAATTGTGACTTGGGAGACATTATAGCAGTATATGATAGCAGTTATAGCAGTTTAAAGTGGCTTTATAAGCCGACTCAAAACGTTGAAGGTCTGAGCAACAGGTAACATTTTTTATGAATTGGTTAGGAAAAATATACAAATATAATTATATATTTAATTATTTACAAATAGGTATCTATCTTGACTGTCACAATGTCTTACATACATCCTGATTGGAGGGCGGAAGTCATGTCTAACATTTGACACTGGGTCCTTAAAAGAACAATTTTAGAAGTAATGTGAATGTTCAATAAACTTAATACTGCCCCTATATTTGGCACAATATATGTGACATTATACATGAGTGGCTGAGTAGAAATTATAACTAGGTTATCGTTTATATGATTTGAAACGTAAACACTCGGAAAATCAATCTTGGAGGGTTATACTATTACTTGACAATAACGCTTGACACTGGTAGTATTATAATGACTGATCTGGTTGGCAATGCAGCCCTCAAAACTACAGGTTGATAATCCAACAATAAACTGCCCCATCCCCATCACACACCGATGTCCAATACAGTACACTATTGTGAGAGCTCAAGGTAGAAATAATATATCTTGAATATGAACTGACCCTGACACAAGGAATTACATATCTTGAGTTGGGAATAACCTACATATTGTGTACTTGCCCTTGTCGCATATCCTCTGCACTCATACACTTCAATACGGGGCTTTGATGATAAGTAATAAATAATGTGAACAAAAAACTGTCCACACCATAAAAACATATTTTGACTCAGAAATGAGCGATGATGTCAACAATGAATCAAATGGAATGTCTCAATCACTATATTTAATCTACCAGTTAGACTCCGAATATTCGATACAAATAAAACAATATGCATGTTATTTGTTACTAGACTGGTTAGAGAACTGTAATTTTAGTTGGCGGCCAGGTATTAAAAATAATTCAATGGAACCAGGGTGTACCCATTATTTACTTCTAAGTTTGTGTTCTTGAAACTCTTTACCCGTTTCAAGTAACGTGTAAAGTTAAGTCAACATAAGGGTATAAGGAATCCCTCCTGCAATTGCTGACATTTGGGGGAACTTCGTCACATAGAAGTTAAAACACTGCTAATGAAATTATTGTCTCTAGGAATAGAATGAGTATTTGAAGCTAGGATAGGTAATAAAAGGAATAGGATTGACGTCCACAACCGTACTCATGCTTACAAAGGGGAGTACAGTCTTGAGGGGGGGCTAGGTGTGGCAGTCTATTAGACACTACAAACAGCATGAAGTGACTGCTAGCTAACCTGCTACACGACTTGGGTTGAGGTTTTGTGTCAATAATTTCTGCATAACCATGATATTAAATTAAGTTCCTGTTTTAGTTTGTTGTTGTTGTTGTTGTTGTTGTTGTTGTTGTTGTTGTTGTTGTTGTTGTTGTTGTTGTTGTTAGTTTGTTCCTGAAATGTTAGGCATAGTTAGTTATTACCTCAAAATGTGTAGTAATAACTAATTATGTGGCTTGTTTTCCTTGTAGTTGACAATTGTGATACGTGATCCATAATATTCTTTATCAAGGATTAACATAAAAATTGAATACCATTCCAAATACTTTGCACTTGTATTAGTAGTTCAAATTACATGCAGGCTCGGTCTAGGAATGTTGTGACTGTTGTTGATTGTGCATGTTTTGGTTATTAAATGTTATGCATACCTTTAGTAAATGTTTTCTTATTTAGCGATTTACCCTTCTATTATGCAATTAATAACATACCTATCAACTGGGAATGGTGGAATGAAAACAAACTCACTGCCATGGGTTAGTTTGGGAAGGGACATGGCTAGACCCACGAGACAAACGAAAGTAATTAAAACAGAAAACTTCCGGTCTATAGCTAGCTATGCTTGGTGCTATACATAAATATATATATAGAGTACCAAAACATTTTAACAGTAAACCCAATCCAACGTTTATCTTCACAAAATAAATGTCAACGTTGCGACGACGTTAAAATGTTTTCGTACTATACATTTTGCAACCAACAAAATCTAAGAAATCATAAATATGTTTATTTTTTATTTTCGCGGACATAAGTAATGTTATTGTTCACCATTTTCTGGGTTTCGTCACACGATATAAAATGAGTAGGTGGTTTAAACTTACCACACCTCACCCGACGTTTCGATTGTGACGAAACCCAGAAAATGGTGAACAATAACACACACACACACACATATATATAGAGCAAATAACAAGAGTGTTCCCTTTGGTCCCGGCAGTTTTATAGTTGCAATAGTGGCACAGGAATAATTTATCTTATGTACCAGAGTATGTACTATAAACACCCTAATGAAAATAATAAAAACTGTTTATCAGCAGCACGTATTTCGGGGAAAGTTATTTATAGGGCGTGTAGCAGGGTAAAGTAGTAATATGGAAGGCCGGCCGTTGATAAATTAAGAAAAAAATACTGTTACACTTGATCAGCTCAATGTTTCAATTTCAAACTTCAAAATGTGAATGGTGTACTTGTTATAGAAAACTGAAACCGTGGCTGCACAGCCTTAAAGGAATAGTCAGGTAAAAACTAAAAAATCACCAATGAGTCATAAGTGCATGAAATTCAGTTATGTGTAAAATAAAATTGATATAGGTTGCTTCAATGCAAGAAAAAAATAGTGAACATTTAGCTATTCTACTAGATTCCCTTCGCCAGCTCTGCTGCATTTTTCTTCTAAAGCGTAGTACAGCAGTATCGGTTCTGAGCTCGCTAGCGCCTTCCCGATAGACAGAGCACTCATTGTGTAATACGAATCCAGCCACAACACTCGGCGACTGCGGACAGTGCCGCTCACAACAGATTGCAACTTTTCTACACATCAAGTTACAAAAACATTAATTGCAGGGCATGTTGTAGAAGTACACGTTCGTACTAAGAAGCATGTTATCGGTAGAGAAACGATGCACATTAAACCTCTGGATCGATTTTTGATAAGTGCCCTATTTCAGCGGTGGTTTAACTATCTCGAGGCAACATGTTTTTATATGGGAATTACCATGAGAAGAGTTGCTCGGTGCTACTTGGCAGCAACAAGCCAAAAAATCGCGCTTTCTTTAATTTTTTAACCGCCTGCTCTTATAGTATGGTATCTTTTAGTCATGTTTTCCATATTTGAGGGTGGACATATGCAAATGGTAGTTTTTTAGTTTTTCACCTGACTATTCCTGTAAAGTACCTAATGACTTGTGGATTGATGCTCTATTCAATCTGTTTGTATAGGAAATACAAAAATGTAATCTTCCCTATTGAGTAGTGACTTGTGGATTGCTTCTCTATTCAATCTGTTTGTATAGTAAATACAAAACACGTAAATAACTTATTATCTTTGTACTGATCAGAATGTAATCTTCCCTATCGAAATTGTTGTGCCCCAAAGCTGTTTTCCGGCCACTTGTGACAAATGAAACCTCTAAAGTCAACACCGTTGTATACTTCCGGTGGCTAGAGGCAAAGGCTTCGTTCGCCCCTCGTACCCTTTTTTTGTGTTCAACCCCGTCAAAACATGCGGCTGCAACCAGCCATAGCCAGTCACGATTTTCAGGAATGCGCGTTTTTGTTTTAGTCCTGTGAAAACAGGAGTTGATCAGTCCTTGTACCAGCGCTTCTCGTGATCGTAAGAATATACATATTCCATTTCCGCGTGTCCTAGCAAGTCAATAATCGTCGCGTTACAAGAATCACGAGGCATCAAAAAGCGTGGAGGGTGCAGCTGTGCCGGCACGCATCCATTAATCAAAGTTCGATAACCATACATGTGCGAATAAAAGCGCAATAGTGTGTCGGCATGGATTGCGGTTGTCAGTTTGTGATGGATGATAACCTCCATTATAACTAACTGTTAACGGGAACCGTTGAAGGGTTGATCTGTATGCCGTCGCTAGGGCTAAATAGGTACATCACTCGGGCGAAATCAACTGTTCAATTTCAATTTACCTAAAGGTTTCAATCAGTCCCTCACGAATCTGTCGTTAGCTCAATCCCACGAGTACATGCTAGGTAATAGGAAGGTAGGGGCGCAGCTGGAGGGGGGGTGGGGGGAGAACAATATTCAATTGGCTAAATATTTAGGGGAAATTTGGAGTTGAATGGTCTCGAGTTGTTTGTCGGCTCGACCCCTGTTCTGGTTTGCGTCACTCATTGTGTTTAAGGGTGAGCAGTGAAAAGTGCCTGTTGTATCAGCACAAGCTATTGACTGTTTTATTGTAAGCGTACAACCGGATGCTTGGCATATGGGCCTGGTGCAAGGACGCACATCAATGCTCGCGACAACCCAGCCAGCTATTTTTGAATCAATATAGGCCAGTACTTACTAACCAACCATGACACAGGTTGGTAAACCTGACCGGTGAACGAAAACTAGTACTTTTTTGGTTTCGAGGTATCGTGTGCATTACTTACGCAGCATGTGCGCCGATTGTAATAAAAGCATTGTTTCAATTGAAAATATGTATTTTACGAGCCACTTTACGAGTTGTAAATCAAGTTAATTGCTATTTATTATAGACGTCGTTACAGACTTACAGATTTGAAACTCTTTAGCATAATTTAGGTTGCGGCGGCATTGTTTTAAGAAAATAGATTCGTAAATCGTAATTATCTATGAAGAAGTAGGTCTTTACCATTGTCACAGAAATACCCCTATCTTCTGTCGATCAATGTTTGTTTCCTTGACGAGTCCGTTGATGTGAGTGCAGACTCATCAACAGGTTCTGGCCTCCCAGCTGGCGTGAGCGAGCTCACTTGGCCCTCCCAACAATGGTGTGCACGAGCTGTCTACTTCCTGTGGTATTTGCACGTTTTACTACACCATCTCCGACGAACCATGACTAAACACTGTAGGTAAAGCGAATTTTGAATCGTTAACTGTATAATATGAAAGCTGTCTAGGATATCAGATACCATGTGAGGGAAATTAGCACACCATTCAGTTTACTCATAAAATGCAAGCAATCGTTTTAATTGACGAGTGGCAAGTAGTGCACGTAGACAATGCGTGTCAGCCGGTGCACCAGTGTGATTGAGTGCGAGAGTGACTGCCCTTGTGTGAGAGATCTAACCACGTGTTTTTCCCACGGCGCAGCGTTGGCGGGTATGGCAGCGGTCCGCAGTCGGGTGGCGTGCAGGGTATGAGCCCCGCGGGGGGCGGTGGCACAGGCCCGACAGGCAACCAGGGGGTGCAGGAGGGGGGTGGACAGTACCACCCCTCACCGTCGGCACTGAGCGCCGCGGCGATGGTGGCGGCGGCGACGGCGACGGCTACAGCGACGGCCAGCGTCGTGGCGCTACAAGAGCGTCAAGACATGAGCTCGCAGTTCAACCAGGTAAGACCCAGTGCGAGTACTCGAACCGGAGTTCTGAGATCCATTCCCGTATGTTGGTATCTGTAACTCCGTCCCCTTCGACAGCAGTAGGGTACGCGCCGGTACCGGGTTACCCATCCTCAAAGATCGTCTCGCTTGTCTTCCAAACAGTTTACAAAGTACAAACCCTATAAATAAGATATATGTGTTGTAGCTTAATATCGGTGGGTATGTGGTACTACCAGTTTGATTGGTCGAGGTGGGTGGGTGCCCGCAAAGAGGGCTCACACGCATTAATTTTATTGTAATCCATCAATTTTATTAGATTTCTGCCTTTCTTGAAATTCATTCCGACCCTCTTTGCGACCTGAACGGCCGTCTACCGGGGAAGAATAGTTCTGCGAGGCGACAAAGGGGCGTGTTGTGAACGAGACTGGCGTAGACGCGCGGTCAACAATGTGAGGGAGGGCACAACACCACACCACAGCGTCACGTACTCTCGCTGCACCCATCCGTCTCTTGCACATCGAGTTGGCACCGAGCGGCCATAAAACATGATAAAGGAAACAGGTCAAATCCTTGACGCCAGCTTCACGTTAATATGGCACGCTTCAAACTCCTTCTCTATCTAATCAGCAATAACTCGACGTAGTGTGAGGTAAAACCGACACGTTGTCAAGGTCAACAGAATCATTGTAAAGCCATTCAACGCTACGACTTTCTGCCTTAATGGTAGTAAATAAAAATAAGCGCGATGTGTTTATCAGCTGATGTAGACAAGGAAACCATGGCACGTGTTTTGTCAGATAGCCGTACAACATATCACATCTCCCTACCCCACTTCTTTCTGCCTTCATATATACCTCTTATGTCACTGTAGGTAGACGAATGTTTTCACAATACGCAGGACCGTGTAGTAAACTGTATCCGTCGCTTAGCAACCAGTCGCTCCGTAGTTATGACGTAGTGCTTGTTACGTCACGATGTTGCTATGGACGTCGAGACGCCGTCTGCGTGCCTGCTTACGTCACGGAGATTTCCCATTATATAAATCTACGCGTGCACGAAAACAGGAGAAGCGTAGAGGTGGTTGGGGCAGACGGGCGCGTATCTCGCCGCATTACTTGATGAGTCTAGTTGATGACGAAACATTTGTTCAAAAATGCTGAGCTCGGAGATAACGCTCTTCTTTTCAACAGACAGCAACATGACAGGACAGTACTATACTGTACTCACAGCTTTACAAAAAAAACGTAACCTGCATTATCATTGTCCTTATTAATCGATAGTTTGAAGTCACAGAAGCAAATTATTGATTTATACCTATTACCTACTACTTCTCCTAGACCCCCAAAGACTATTATTCAAGTGGATACTCTCAAGCTGCAAAACCATTCACTTCAAATGTAATGTACTTTTCTTCATTAATGCACTGGTGAGGCAAATTAAATTGTTTAATTAATCTATTGTGTCACTGCAAATCTGTGATAAAATAAGTTGGTTAATCTGCTATGATTATTGTGTATCTTGTAAGGAAATATTGTTTCGCTTTCTCAACACATTAGTAAAAATTAATTCAGATTGTAATCTTGTCTGTAGGTCCCAATTTTATGCTAACCTATTGTTTTTTAAATCGCATATGAAAATTTGTGAAGATAGCTATACTTAGTGTGGTAATCACAAAAGCAATTATTTCATTAAAAAATACAACCATTTACTATGAAAATTATTTACCGGTACTGCAAAGCATAAGCCTATTGTTTATGTCAATAAGTATGTGACATCCAATAAGTGTATGTCTTATTATCATATTTCTTGTGTGTGATTCATCATTATTATCTTTACTAAAGTTTGAATATTTAATTCATATTTTCATTTAAAATAGTTTGCTGTATTTGTCAACAAGAAATAATTATGTAAATGCTGAAAAGTGAAAATAAACATGAATAATTAATTTGTGCACTTTTCAGATGCAGAATGTGCAACAGCACAACATGCAGTCTCAGCAGTACGGAGGCGGCTACGCGGGTCAGCGTAGTCATGGCCCGATGGGCATGCCCAACAACTCCAACATGAACTCCATGGGCATGAGTTCGATGGGGGGCGGCATGAACGGCATGAGCCCCATGAACTCCATGGCCAACATGGGCATGATGAATCAGAGCCCAGCAATGCATGGCAACATGATGGGGGGCATGGGACCGGGATCCATGGGACCGGGGTCCATGGGGCCTGGGTCTATGGGACCGGGGTCTATGCCCATGAACAAGATGGGAATGCAGGTAATTTATACCAACATTTAAATACCATTGAAGTATGCAACACTGTTTTGTTACTGCCATGGAAGAAACTGACAGACGGCAAACATAATGTGGAATGATTCTTATTGTCATAAAACTATAATTTCTAATACTCTCTGTAGTTGGCAAGTAGGCTACTGATGTGTGTATTGAAGATTGCTAATTAGTAGCTATTTATTATGTACTGTATTCATTCATAATACATCTAGTTTTTTTTTTATCAGTCACACTGACAGGGAGTAGCTAGCTAGCTACTTACTGCACCATAGTATTTTAAATACTTATCATTATATAATAGAAAGTTACCAACTCATAAGCCTATCCTATTTCACGTGCACACATTCACATGCTTAATTTTTTTGGAAAGTAAAAAATACTAATAGTAGCAGGAGGCATGGTGATAAAAGTGTAGTTGTGGAGTGTACTGTATAGCACTATGAATATATGTTAGCAATACTAACAGTTAAAATACATGTATAATTTGATGTTTCACATAAACCTTTCAGTGATATGAACTGATCAATGCCAAATATGTTGTTAAATAACAAGTACAGCTTATCCTGAAAATACCATACATAAGTGAAGACCAGTATAGAATAATAGAATATAGGCATTCCAAAGGGTAAAAAAATATATATATTGTAGTAAAGCATCAATATGTAGAATATGCTAATTTAATTATTTCAATCATTATTATGATGTAATAAAATCACTTATCAGTAAATAATTGGTCCAAATAATGATAATGTTGTAGCAAAAGATGAATTAGAAATGTGGTGTTGTTTTCAGGGCCCTGGACCTCAAGTGTACCCGAGGAGGCTAGCGCCGTACCCAAGTCCCACAATGCATATGACCCAAAAAAGACAGCAACAAGGTTACCCCAACTCCGGGCCAGGTCCCACCATGCAGCCTGGCTTCTCTCCTGCCGGCGGCCCACAGGTACATTTTAAATTAACTAGAGAATTGATTTTTTCGGTGTATATATGGTAGTTTTCTCAAGTGACTGTCTTTCTTGGTGATCCTGGTTATATATATATATATCCCATAATTTCATCAAGCAACAAATTTGGTTACGACTACTGTATCCGTCTTGAATCATTTGTCGCATTCTAACCATTTGCTTTATGGAACCACCAAGTACATATAGGCTTAGCTACTCCTAGTATTGTACTTGGAGAAATTCACCTAAAAACTCTTATTCGTCTTGTCACTCTGGGAAGTGAGCGCGAGACTTGGCGTTTTTCGTCAACAGAGGGCCCTTTTACTGACCCCTAATTATTCACAGACGCTGACAGTCGTAGCGCGACCTTTGTCCAGGTAGCGGAGATAATGAGCTCTAATAAGCTACCAATAAATCTCACCTGTCAAATGTCGCCTATTCCTATGGTGATTGTCTACACTTTACAGTTACATACTAAAAAGTCACAGATTCAATATTTCGCCACTTTTAACAAATTATTTGGATTCTCGCGTAAAAACTAACCCGATTCTATGTTTGAATTGTTCTGATAGCTTTAATATAATGATTTTGTGTAAGAAGTGTATAATAAGTTGATAGCTAAGCAATCATTCGATTACAATAATTAATAATAAAATCGGAGTTAACGTATTTTTGCTCTTGGAATTGTGCACTTCACTGTCACTAAGATTGCGTGTTATGCAAAGTACGTGTCACATAATAATAAGTTGATATATACGGAATTGAAAATTGGGGTAATTCACATTAGCAAATATAATTGATTCACACAACATTCTAGATACCGTAATACAAATTTACATAAAGTCTTACTGTAGAAATTACTAGTTTGTAATCTTTGATACTATGTAATTAATATTCATGAATACAATTATTGCAAATAAACAAGTCTGTTTTGATGAAATTAAAAGAAAATCTTGTTTGTGTGATTGGCAGGGTATTTAACTCGACCAGTAGGCCTACCTTATATTTGGATTAAAATTTCAATAAAAAAAGTAATTTGGCTTACTTTTTAATGCCATCTTCATTTTTCTGAGTATATCGCAATGATATAAGACATATTTTTAAAAAATAGAATAATTTATGTACATTCATATCAGTTATGCGATATGAATCTAGTACCCTCGTCATCAGATGACAGGTGGACTGTCTTCGCTGTGTCTTGCAAATAAGTTCAGATCTGTTAGTCGATAAATCCTTGGTGACAGGATGCGGCCGTCAGAACATCGCTATTAGGGATGAACAAAATAGTAATGTTGGAAAAACCGTTTTTTCTACTCACTTATAGGGAAAGAACCTAGCTATCTTAGCTACATAAATATGTACCAAATATGTACTTCTCGGAGGGAAAAGAAGAATAGTACTGTATATAGTACTGTATATCCCTTACCTCTGCTAAGTGTTGGCTGTGCACATTCTGTAAAAGTAGACCTGTTAAATGGAACTACAGTATTACATTTTGATGAAAGCAATGAATAACTAAATTTTCTTTTGAAAAGATAATTGTGCTTGTCATAAAAAGCTTTGTTTTGAATTTCTGTGTAAATAACAGAATGAATGTTTGTTTGCAGTATCCTAGTGGCTATGGCAATGGAAGGCCGGGCTTCCAGTCACAATACCCCCAGCAACAAATGGGACCATCTGCCACGTTCGGTCCAAGTACGGGCGTACGCGGTACCACGGGCATGAGGCAAACCACTCCTCCTTACACGACGGGTTCGCAAGCTGGTCACCAATACTTCACGGGCGGAGGAGGTAAACAACTCATTTTATCTGATGGTAAACCAAGTTTAGAGTTAAAAATCCAACATTTTTTGGTACCTAATTACTAAAATATGCATTTTTCTTCGATGCAGAGGAGTATTGTAGAGGTCTGCATGGGCCCAAATATAGAAGCCCGGGCCTGGTATTTCAGGCCCGGGCCTGGTATTTCAGGCCCAGGCCCGGTATTTCAGGCCCGGGCCCGGGCCCGTCCCGGCCTGTACTGAGTAAGCTAATCAAAGCCCAGGCCCGCCTGAAGTGTAAATTTGCCCGTAAAAGCTCGTTCAACTGTTAACTTGGGGTGACGTCATGTCGCTGTGTCTCCGGGCACGCGAATGACGTCGATAGACGTCACGGAGGTTTTGTCGCAGCTCTACAATGGGGGTGACGGTGTTTGCCGTCATGGTTTATTTCAAAATACTCGTCGTCTTTCGTGAACACATTGCGCCATCTAGAAACAAAATCGTGTACTTCTAAGTCGTGAAGTCCTCAGTGTAAACGATAGGATAAATAGCAGGTGTAAATATATTAATTGCATTTATGCATCAATTGTGAGCACCTAATCCTAAACTTACCTTGCTGTCAAAACTTCCCCCACACAGACAAAAAATAAAATAAAAGAGTATTAATTTCGTCACAATCTCACGAAGAGAATGAGTGTAAGTTCATAATATTGTGATCAAAATGACGGAATATGTGCGTGATGTAAGCCGGCGTGGTGCGCGTTGCGCCTAGCGCGGGATTTTAATTTCCCACCACCAGTGCCACTCGGCGCGGAGAAAATACTTAGTTAACTGGTTAAAGCAGCAAGTTGATTTCTATAGTATTTGGCAAAGAATACGAACAACAGGGTGGGAACAAAAAGGAAATTAGATGCAACGAATTAGTAACTATTGCCAGTGTAAGTATGTAACGAAAAGAATCACAACACAAATGTTGTGACCGGAAGTTTATACTATTTCGGATTTGTTTTAAGTTTTGGAAATGTTGGTTAAATAACATTACTTTTCTTTAATTGCAATTAAAAAAAATTAGAAAAGCCCGAAAAATCCCTCCTCGTTCAGTGATATGTAGGCCCAGGCCAAGCCCGTACCCGTGCAGACCTCTTAGAGTATTGTGCATGGCAACAAAACTTGTTGTAAGAAACAAGAACCTAAAAGAATGTGTTCAATCATATTATGTATACTGTGTCAAGTAATGTGTTAATAGAATCGCAGCATAGTTTGATATAAGACCAAAAGTATAATAATGAGGAATATTGTATAAAAAGCAATGCAATGTACATACTTTGAAATTTGCATCTCCTGGTTAGATGATACCATGAATTAATTGCTGTGTACTATATATACGTAAGTTTGTTGTATCTTTATTTTTAAAGAGGCAACAAGGTAACAACAAGACAACTAAAAACATTTGTACAATGCAGTTGAATGTGAAATGGTTATCTGATATGCATTAAGCCTATAACTGAAATGGTTCACTCACAATGAGTGTTTTGGCCAATGTATTTTTTTGTAGCATGGAGTAATAACAATGGTGATGGTTTTCTTTTGTTTGAAGGTATTCCTAGCCACCAAGGTGGTAACACACAGTTCCCCACACACCACCAAGGCAGCACACCTCAGTACGCCCAGACGGGGGTAGGAGGCTACGGGGGTGGTGCCGGAAGCCAGTTCCAACAAGATGTAAACAGCATGAGGAACAACATGAGTTATCAACACAGTCCCATCCCCGGTAACCCCACGCCACCCCTCACGCCAGCGAGTAGCATGCCCCCCTACATCAGCCCCAACCCAGACATCAAACCTAACTTCAATGAGCTCAAACCACCGTTACCCATTCAAAGTAAGTATTTGCCTTCTATTTTACCACTTTTATAAGTACAAACATTTGTTTTATAGCTAGTCTTTATTTACACATTATTATATGAGTTACTGTCTGTAACATTTTCACCCACTACTAACCTATCCTTTTGGCATTGCATCAAATTCGTTTAGTATATTAATGGGCTTCACTGCGAGGGCAAAAAATGGCACATTTTCCAATCAATTATCAATCGCACTAATCGGACATGACAGTTCTTCTACGCATTCTTATGTTACCATCAGCAGTTCCAAAACTGCTAGCGACTCAAAGGGGTGTATAGCCTGGGCTAGTGAGAAAAACGAGTTTTCGTAGCCTGAGGTGATCGCAGCTCGCCGTGAAACCCATAATATATTAAAGAGTTCAGTAGTAATGCAAGTTCCACAGCCTACTTAGTTCTTATGCATGGAAGGTAGTGCATCACTATGCAAAAGGTTACTAAAAAAAAAGGATGTTTCTTTAGCCGGTTAAAAGTAAACTTATGTGAACTGAATAATGTGCTTTATGATAAGAGTCACGTGTGCATTTTGTGGTATGGTTGAATATACTGTATACATATACATTGAATATATATTTTGAATTTCCATCTCTACTGCAATCATCTCTGATGATATTATATTATCACCAGTCCACATATAAAATATGTGTAAGTAGAACCCCTCTAACTCATTCAACTCAACTCATTCAATTATTTTAATATTTTACATTTCAAATACCCATTCTTAAATCTTCCCAAATGATACAATTTCCCCTTTTATTCAATTGTCTATGAAGTTCCCTTCAGAAACAAGTATACCATCCATACAACATTAATTTTATTACTCGCATATGCCTATACTATGTATCTTGATGGCAAAGATATGACTCCAAAAGAATTCCCGTGCCTATGATTTCTCATGTCTGGTAGATAAGCCCAAGTCTCTAACACTGTCTTGTTCCAGAAGATGATGAACTGCGACTGACATTCCCAGTACGCGACGGAATCATCCTGCCACCGTTCCGCCTCGAACACAACTTGGCCGTCAGCAATCACGTGTTCCAACTAAAACCCACCGTTCACCAGACGCTCATGTGGAGGTCAGACCTCGAACTCCAGCTCAAATGTTTCCACCACGAGGACCGACAAATGAACACCAACTGGCCTGCCAGCGTGCAGGTAACTACCGGAATTGACAGAGTTGCATGAATAAAGATGCACTATTGGTTATAGAATTAGATTTTAATTTTATGGTTAGAGAAGAGGTGTCCTTTTAAAGGAAAAACAGGTACAAATGCACACAAGTAACATATTTTCACCTGTAGATTTAAAGTTACGATGTGCTTTGTCCTCGAGTATTCCCAGAAGAACAAAACACTGCAGTACCTTGAAAATAGATGTAGTCATCAGAAGGTAAAAAAATGTTCTTTGTGTGCTCATACATATGTGTTTCAACCTGCTGTAACCTCTTCTATCATTCAACTTACATAATCATTTCGCTGTCAGTGTCAGTTTTTGTTTTATATGTAATGTAGTTTTGATTTTAATTCATGGTTTTTATCATCATTCATGTTTTTAAATTACTCTCCTGTCTGTAAACATGCACTTTTGTTACAATAAAATGGGGCTGCCTTCAACTATATTTGCAAATTGATTTTGCATTTTTTCCGATATTGAATCACAATATCATTTTCTATAATTATGCATTATTAAATTTAGAAATCTGTCTTAGGATTCGCAGGTAACGACCTTGGTGCTGATCGATCATAAGATCGTTGTGGCATAGACAAGGATGTGATTCTTCTAAAAACTGTCTTCTCTAAAGCCTTGCGTATTCAAATACAGTACATGTATACTGCGGAGACTTTCCAAAGTAGATGTGATGGCATACCTACAACAAAGTATAACAAGTACTATCATGTTCAAAATTCTTGCAGCCCACCAACAGTGCTCATGTTCATAGTTGGTCAATTTAATAGTATTTTCATTGTTTACTCACTCGCAGGGCCGGTTCTAGTGATTTCTCATGCGTAAGCGAGATCAATTTGGCCGCCCCCCTCCCCCCCCCCCCCAAATGGTATGAGCTGAGTTGTACTTGAAAGTTATATGCATAATAGGTTAAAGTTGTTTAAAAAAAACATTTCGTTCACAAACAATTTTTTATAGGTGAAAATGTTTTCTGCTGCCAAGTGCTAACATAAAAACTACACTATTACAATTAGCCTCCATAGATTAATTAATTAAACATTGTATAATAATAAAAACACTATCAATTAAGAACTGTGTTATTGTGGTTATTGCTTCATATAAGTAGATAGTAATCGTCATAAGTTAAGAGTAAGACACACCTTGATTACTCAAAGGTTTCACCCAAGTTACTGGAAGTTCATTTTTCTCACCTTTAAAGATACAAAGTCCCTAACAAGGTTATCCATTTCATTTTCTTACTGTACTGTATATAATATGTATAGGGTACCGGTAATCGTTCTTCTATGCAAGATAAATGTCCATTTACCACAGGGATGTATTTAGCTACAATATTTCATGTACAGTACTGTCGTGATCCATCTTTAAAAAAAAGGGTTTGATTATTGTAGAAATCACTTTAGGTACTAAGGAGTTATAGAGCAGCTGTTAAATCTTAACACTGTTCAAACATGGTTGTTGTTGAGTGTTATATTATAAATATGTCGTTGTCATGTTCTCTTTTTGTTGGATGTCAGCACACGCACTGCTTTCTTTTCCAACAGTTTGCGCCACATCAAGAAACTATTAAAATCATGCTAACCTTGCATCTTCCCCCACCGTTATCATTTAGTTTGAAAATGTGCAGGTTTCTGTGAATGCAACCCCACTGAGCATTGACCGAGGCGAGAACAAGACGTCTCACAAGCCGTTGTACCTGAAGGAGGTGTGTCAGCCCGGGCGGAACACCATCCAGATCACTGTGTCCGCATGTTGCTGTTCGCATCTCTTTGTGCTGCAACTTGTACACAGGTGAGGACAATGGCGTTATGAGGGATGTGAAAACATGCATTTGTACCTGAACTAGAGTGAATTAATTGTAAAACAAGCTACAGTATCAATGTTTATGATATTCAGCTAAATATAACTAACTATCTCTATTTTATTAAAAACATTATGGTAGGGGTGTATATGGTATTCAAAATTGTTTTACATGCACAGTCAATGGTTAAGTTGGATTTGTTGTTGCTATGGAATTGTTTCATTACCTGCTTTTTTCCAAAAGAAAACCAAACTATAGCAACCATAAAAAATTCTATACTTAACTCGACTGTGCATGTAGCCCGTCTCACTTGAAAAACATGCCAGTCGAATGTGTTGATGGTTGTGGTTGTATATTATACTAATCAGTTAGAGCAAATATTACACAATACACACAATTATAATTTCAATGCATAGCCTACTTGACTTTGTTGTAGAAATTACTAAAATAGGTTTATAATAGAAACAATACAAAACAAATCGTTCTTTAAAAAGTACCAGATGATGCACTCACTGTTCTAGTGGAGTATCATTATTGTATCATGTGTAAATTATGGTTCCCCATGTTTTCAGGCCAAGCGTTCGGAGTGTCCTACAAGGCCTTCTAAGGAAGAGGTTGCTCATGGCGGACCATTGTATAGCCAAGATCAAGCGAAACTTCAGCAATACAGCTGCAGGCGGACTTTCCTCAGACCGCGATGCAGTTGAGCAAACGGCCCTTAAGGTAATTAATTCAGTTAATGAGCAATTATTCAATCAGTTCAAGCATTAATTCAGTCATGAGCAATATGTTGTTTCTTTCATCCCAGTGATAAGTGCATTTCACGATTCGCATTTGCTTAGATTACTAATTAATTAATTAAGAAGTCAAATGACTTCAAATACCGGTAAAGTGGTTCCACAGCAACCTTGTGAATGCCGACGTCATAAAGGAGCAAGTTGGAGCCAATCAGTGTGTGGCTTTTGCCAATACTGACGTTTGGTTGGCCAAGTCTCGCCCATCTATGACGTCAGCATCCACAAGGTTGCTGTGAAATGACTTTACTCCTCTCTTGCAATATTTTTGAGCATAATTTTTATTTTATAACTATTTGTTCACAAATGGTCACATACATTGCAGATAGCCTGCTGTGGCTAATTGCTATACGTATATATAAAGAAGTACGGATGACAAAAAGATTGCTACACTGGTTATTGTTTTTGTGTAGTTTTGGAAATATGTTGTAGGGTACCACAAATATTTAGAGCTGAATTGTACTAAATTGTCGATCCATCTTTAATTTTTGTACTGCCATGAAGAATGTTAAAATATAATTGATATAGTTTCCATGCAATGATGCATTTGTTATATAAACTGTGTCAGAGTGGGTTGGGTTGTAAAATAGACTGTGCAATGTTTGCTGCATTTAATAATAATATTTGGTATGACTTTTTCAAAATCTCCTTGCTAAAAATGAAAGCAAGTTTTCTATTTGTCTAGGTTTACATTTACATTAGAAAATATCAAAGGAGCATTTTATAAGACGTGACTACGCGAGGGCTCAATGACAGAAGTACGATTTAGAAAGAGCAGTCATACAAGGTGTAAAGTTAAAATGTCCTATTTCGTATATTTTCTGTTTTCCCAATACATACTATCTATAATGTGGTTGAAATATGTAACAGGTCTCCCTGAAGTGCCCAATCACCTTCAAGAGGATCACACTTCCAGCAAGAGGCCATGACTGTAAACACATCCAGTGCTTTGACCTGGAATCCTACCTACAACTTAACTGTGAACGGGGGTCCTGGAGATGTCCTGTCTGCAAGTAAGTATTGCACGTCTCGCATCATGTTTACACTCTATATTTAGAGGTCAATAAGTTGGTTTTATTTTGTAACGAATTTCGGTTGTATGTATTGACTAAAAATGTATTTCAGTGGTTTTATCGATATATCCTGTAGTTTACGTGTCATGTTGTACTAATAATAATATGTAGATTTTAGAGGCTTTACCAGTGAAAGTTTGTATTTGGCTCGTATGTAACATACAGTTGCTTGACCAGCTCAAGTCCTTCAAAATGTGTGAAGATCTTTAATTGAATCATTCATTGCATAATATTATGGGTCTACACCGACAAAATAAAAAAAATAGTGCATACCAAAAAGTATGTATATTTGTACTTTGTTCAGACTTTGTTGTCAGTTAAAACATGAGTATATGAATTTCAATATCATTCACTAATTTATGCTACTTTTGTGTTTTGCAGTGATTATATTTTTTATCATTTTCTGGTTTAAAGTTCATTATAATTAAGCGAGCGAAGCGAGCGTTTCCACTTGACTCTTATGGCACTTCGTTCTGTTTTTTTGTTTGTTTGTTTGTTTTTTTTTTTTGTTTTTTTTGTTTTTTTTTATGTCCGTCGATAGCGGTCGAACGGAAAGTCCGATCAACTTGAAATTTGGACCATCCACAAGCCTCGATGTGGATTGAAGGTGTATAGTTTTGAGGCAAAATCGTTTGAAAAGTTACAAAGTTACACCATAGTTACTGCAAAATATTTTTCTGAAACAAAATGGCGGCAAAATGTGAGATAGCCAGATTTTTTTACAGCTTTTTCCGGTCACGAATATGTAAATGTAATGGCGATCTGATAAGTATTGGCAAAGTTACACGAAAGTTACTCGAAAATATTTTTCTACAACGCAGTAACGGCAAAATGTGAGGTGGCTATCTTATAGTAAATTTATGTCCGGTCACGAATATACTAATGTAAACCCGATCCGATACGTATTAGAGGCAGAAATTACATTTCTATTGCTGTCAATAACTGTTAGTAACGGTGGCGGACCGCGGCGAAAACATGACCACGAAAATTCTTAGCAACGCACATTGCACTGCATACAACAATGTCGGAAAGTATAATAGCCCTGGAAATAAGAACAATTTTTGCAATGCGCATTCTTGAATTGTTGTTAATTGTTGTTTGTATTAGCATTGAAAACTTTTCGCCAGAAAGTTCGTAGATATTGACGCGCTCGCTTATCAACGCGTCAAACAGAGCGTTTTCCTAGTTTATGCTCATTTTGTAACATAAAATCATTTGTACACTCAGTGCTACCATCATTCACTAATTTCATGGGCTCTACCTATCTGCTTTTCCACTTTTTGACTAAAAAAATCTAGCCTTCTATAAAGCCTTAATATAATATTTAATTGGGCACTTCCTTATCTATAATAAGTTAGGTAAACCTCAAATGACATAGTTTCAAATTTTAAGTCCTTCTAAAACTTTATTAGCGATTGGCACCGCTATTTCCGATTAGTGTTTTGGAGTTTGTGTCTGGTATAAATAATTCCTATACAGTAATGCTATTATACTATAGCAACAAGTACACCTTGTTTTAACACATTGAAGCTGGGGTATACATTAAATATTGTAGGTCTAGTGTATTCACTGGTTGTATGTATACTGTACATGTACTAAATTAAAACATACAATGTGTTATGTTGTTTGGTTAGGTTATTATTAGTAAATAACAACAACGCGTGAGCGTGGTAAGATATTCATTAGGTTTATTGATAGAGACGAGCTATGAAACGACATCGTCAGTCGCCATGATCACACACACTACCGGAAGTGGTGGCGGTCACAAGACCTAGTCAAGCTATAGTGAAAGTACAGGTCGAGTCGTATTTACACATCGACTCGTAGATTCAAATCAAACATTACACAATGTGAACAGTAACCACGGTCATAATATAAACAAAACACATATATGAGGCCTTAACAGTAAACATGTACAGTAGTATATTGTTTGTACAAAATTGGAATAAAATTACTCGACTCTGCTTAAATACAAATACGCTTTTGTTATATTCTAGTAGGTCTATGCTTGAGCATATTCAAAAATATTAAATTCAAATTTGTTATGTGTTGTGTAACACTAATTAGTTAGTCTAACACAGGGTTGCCACTTTCAAGGATTTTATCCTTTTCTCAGGATTTTTAGAGTGTCTCAGGATAACAGGATTTTGGGAAAAATCTTAGGATTTTCTAATGTCTTTAAAAAATACATTAAATAAAAAATAAATACATTTTGAAAAATTCAGCTAAAAAAGCAATAGACAGTAAAAAAACATCAGGTACTAGTAAAAATAAACATGTGACTGCATAACATTTCCCGCAAGTGGTAGGCCTAGTTATGGTGAGTAAAAGTAAAACGTTAAAATATATTCGAAGAAAATTCTGATTCTTATGCGTTTCTGCACGTAATGTTGACTAGATTCTCGAAAAACAGGCTGGCATAACATATTTTGGCATGAAACCTGAAAATTTGTAACATTCCTTCGCAGTTAAAATATGCTAATGCTGAATATAACTGTTTTCAAGGATTTCTAAGGATTTTTTTAGTTTCTTTCAAGGATAAAAAAATTAACTTGGTGGCAACCCTGGTCTAACATAATGTTTGTTGTTCATGTAATGTTATGAGGATCGACATGTTAACATTTTGTGTTCTTCTTGCAGCAAACCAGCACAGTTGGAGGGCTTGGAGGTTGACCAGTATATGTGGGGAATCCTAAACACCCTAAATAGCTCAGAAGTCGAAGAAGTTACTATAGACTCCTCAGCTAACTGGAAACCTGCTAAGAGCATGCAAGGCATCAAGGTATTTACATTAATTAATCATATCATCATTCATCATACATCTCAATAGAAACTCACATAATTCTTCTTCTTCTTCTCAAATGCCCACATTTGGCTATTATGCCATCATGCTAGATCTGGTCAATAATTAACAACTAATAATTAACTTCACATATAAATGTTCTGACAACAAAAAAACAATGACACTAATGATAATTATAATAATCTGTAACTCACAGCAATGTTGGGTAGATTGGTGGTTGCCCAACCTTTTCTAGGGCACAAAACGTTTAATGACAGCTTGCCAGGATCAGTGTTTCTTCCTCATAACCTGCTTCCACCAATTTCCTCCACTCTTTTCTTTCATCCAACTCGTCTTCTTCTTTTCCTATGCCCGCATTTTTGGCTTACTAGGCCATCACACATTTTCTGGTTTTCTAGTAGAGACAGGCTTCCTTTTCCTTATAGCTCATGCCAGGTGGAAGAGCATCTACTTTGTCCAACTGCTTTTTTCTTTTCACGTGCTCCCAACAGTCATTTCTCTCTACAACGTCTCCTGGGATTAAGCTTCTCCTTTTCGCTCTTGATCTTCCAACCCTTGGTGTAACCCTGTCATCTGCTACATATTCTCTTCTTTGGATCCTCTCCATTCCCAGTCTCTTCATATGACCAAACCACCTTAGACATTCTCTGCCGAGTTAAAGTTTATTGTGTTGCTTTATTGCTTTACTAAGTACTGTGTACCCTTTTATAAGAGAGTGCAACCATAGATAAAGAATATCTTGTGTTGGCCTCAGGTAGGTACATAAGCTCAAACAATGTACCTGTCCTGTGTATAGTTAGGGCCTACACACACTGTCTTACTCAACAACGATCATTATTGATAGTATTGAAAATGTAAATCCACTTGTAGAATTTTGCTACCTTGTTGTGGGCCTAACTAATGCCAAATCAGACCGAAAGCGCCCACCAAGCGAAATTAACGGCTGATGACAAATGAAAAAGTCCAATAAATCTAATACAAACATAGTACAAAACATTTTATTTTTATAAGTACGGTAATAACGTAAATGACGTACTTCTCTATGTTATGTATATGGTTTAAAGTAGCATTGTGTTAAAAATTAAAATGGTTGGCCACTTAATTTGCTTACGTATCTTAATGAATGACATGCTCTGTTTTTTAGACGGAAGAAGACAGCGACTCGTGTGGAGCTAAGCGACTGGGAAAAGCTATGTCTCCAGGCAGCATGACGCTTCCGACCATGAACAGTTGGGATATGAACCAAGCAATGTCGCCGTACATTCCTCCGGATATGAATAGTAAGTTATCAGACAAAAAATTTATTATATATCAGTGGAACCCCGCTCCAACGATTTTTAGGGGACTGGATGAACAAATTCTTGTAAGCGGAAAATCATTCGAACGAGGGATGCAACAACAAATTGAAAAAATGAATTGTCATTGAAAGGACTATTTGCTAGAACGTGACTATACCGCACGAGGGGGGGGGGGGCGTGTTTCTTCGCGACGAGCCGTTTGGGATTGCGAGGTGGGGGGTAGGGCAGGGTGGGAAGGAGTGGTCAGAAAGCTTTGGCTGTCTGCCCGCTGCCCTCTCCTCTAGTATTTTCAGTTAATAAATGTTTTAGATGGCTACTTTCATATAAGCTACATGCATACCCTTACATTTTTGCTCCTGGAACAATCATATAGGTGTTTGTAAAAATTTGTTTATACTATATTGTGTCTTTCCTTGTGCTATCTCTTGCAAAAGGGCATTTCTGTGTTGAATTTGAATAGGGATTAAAAAAGTGAAGGATTTTTATTTCTAGAAATGTGAAAGTTAGGCATCACTGAACATGGTAATACCAGGATAAAAGTAGTCTGCTGTTTTTATCTCCTAAAAGTGTTGAACAAATACTGTGGCCATGAGTGCATATTCTTATAACATTGTGATCGTTGTTTCAGGCATTGCTAGTGGCTCAATGATGAACAACGGTCCACCTCCCTACAACGCGAGCGGAATGAGTCGAGGCAACTCTTACGACTTTGTGGGTAACTCGAACCCGGGTAGCAACGAGTACTCCGGGGGCGGGGGTCCCTTATCTCACCTGAGCGAGAGCGTCAACTCCTTGGACCCCCTCAACGCCATGGAGAAGTCTCTCAACGAACAGATGCCTCACACCCCCCACACCCCCCATACGCCCCACACCCCCCACACCCCAGGTGGCACGCCCGGTAGTGCGCACACTCCCGGAGGTGGCAACAGTGGCCCTCCTTCGGTACCACCTCCCAACGGGGATGGTACGGGCTCCGGGCCGGGCAGCAATAACAATAACACCTCCAACCAGACAACGGAACCCGACATACCATCTGATCTCAACTTCGACCCGGCGGCCGTTATCGATGGGGAGGGTCAAGGGCAGGAGGGACTGAATGTAAGTTTACACTCTCAGATATCTTGTAGAGGGTATTTCTATTTTAAAATATATTCCAGTTGTGATTTCATGTTCAGACTTGCAAATGTAAAAAATTGCATAGGGTTCAGTATGAAATTGTAGCTTTAAATTGTGATCAGTGTCATTAAACAACCCCATTTTTTCTTTTTCTTATTATTACATGTAATAATTTATAGGACAAGCATATACTTTTGTAATGATAGAATAGCTGAGGCCTGGGGATACCTATTGTATTTATTTACTGGTTTCTTTCAACTTTGCCCAAAATGGTATATGAGTAATATTCAAGCCAAACTGTGTATGTTAAGTCTGACAGTGTGAGACAAGCACTGTTTTTTTTTTATTATTAATATTGTTAAAAGTGTAATGACATGACATTTTGGAAGTGGTTTATGTATGTAGTTTGGATTGGTGATGGTGCCATACATATTGTTTTAGTCAAACAGTTGCAAAATCAGTCCTGTAGGTGTTGACCCTGGTTTCTGTATTACAGCTGTTGCCAGATAACGTGGTGGATCCTATGGAGCTGCTATCGTACTTAGACCCTCCCGACTTGGCAACACCGCCCTCCAGTGGTGCCAGCAGCAATGGCAACAATGGCACGCCCGGTCACACGGCCAGTGACGACATACTGGCCCTCTTCGAGTGACTCGCCTAACGAGCCATGCTATTGTAATGGCACATCTTATCAGTGCTCTACGAGGCATCGCTCGGAGGTGCTTGCAGAACGCGACCGCCTCCGAGTCTGGCTGCCTTATCGAGAGATGGCTACCTACGTGAAGGCACACATGGGTCGTACAGTGGTATTGGAAACACCACACAGTGTGTCAACTCGTCATGTTGGCACTAGGAGCCTTGGTTAGTGGCAAGCCCAGCTATTCAGCTCTCTCGAGTAACTCGTACTCAATCCCAAACATTGTTCCTCTCATCGATCATAAGCTCGTCGGCAGTGTCGGAAGACTTTCCTATAAAGCGACACGTGCGCGCAGTGTTCCTCTCATCCTTCTGTAAGTTTATCGACTGAAGTTTTTGCGTCGAAACTGTACAAAACCCAGCGTTCCTATTACGTCGCATGTTGAACATGCCAACACCAATCAAAGGACTGTCGCACTACGAGCGATACTTTTAGATTTACTCTAAAACACCCCCTAGCGTTCCTTTAAACCATAAGAGGTGCATAGTTTTTTCGACGAAGAGAACTTGTACCAAATAACTGCGCCGAATAAGTGAATATTACTGTGTGTGTTGATTTCCCTCGTGAAAGGAGAGTTACCACTTACCCAAGGACTTAAAGAATGTTTTCAAGTATTTAAATACCCAGGCAGTTGATGGGTACCCTACTGACACTATGTAAGTGAATGGTGCTCTGGCTGGATCAATCAATAATTTATACTTATGGATGCAAAAGTAAGTAAAACAACAAATTGGCAGTTTGTGATATTAATGAATACATAAGGTAAAAAAATCAGCCAAATTATCTTTAATTTTTTTTAATTTGTAAAACATACTATCTATGCATCCAAATCACTGTGAACTGTGTCAATCAATGCAATGTGCATAAATGAATTTCTCGTTACACTAAATTACGAGTTATAACAACATATTTATGCAAAAACGGAAAAAATGAAGTAATGAATGTGTATTTATTGTACATATAAAAATTAAGTTTGGCAGACAGTAATAATTGGCGGCCAGTTTAGACTTTAGAAGTAATAATGTAATAATTATATAATATTTTAATTGTTGTCAACAATCTACACTTGTATAAATTAACAAAACAACAATTCTGTATTATTGATGATTAGGGACACGCATAGACACGCCAGCAAAATCTGCATGACTGATACAAATTCATTAAAAAATATATATGTGTATTAATGGCTTTACAAAAGTATTATTAACTAAGGTGCACAAACCTATGTGTACGTAGATGAGCATTATAAAATTTGACAGACGGAAGTTATCATTTTATAGAAAAACAACTTAATATTATGGACAAGATATTTGATAGTTATGTTTGAAAGAAGTATATTAATATGGAGCAAAAATTATATTGTGTGGAAAGTAATTTTTTTAATCAGAAATTTAACGAAAATTTTAGAACTATTTTGCGTATTTGTTGAATAAATAGGATTGTATTGCAACTATTTAAGTATGTTAACAACTGTGTCTGAATGGGCAGAAATGGTAAAAATCTCGCCCCCAGACTATATGAAGTCTGTGACTCCGCAATGCTCGTCTACGTATTCGTAAGCAAGCGTATGGCGCACTGCGAGGTAAAAAGAGTGCAGACATGTTGAAACACATTCTAACTGTATGTATTCCCTTTCCCCGTATATTCCAGTATTCTTGGCGAAACGGTAGTATTTTCGAAATGCCAGTAGAATTACTTATAGGTGTTTGTACAATGGGAAAAAATAAGAGAACACAGTACAAACATGTTATTAATATAAAAAAATATATTTGATCTTGGTAAATTGCTGTGGTAAGTTCTTGTGCAAGTAACGTGGTACCAACTGTAGAACCTGCAGGCAGATGGACCGTAAAAATCAAAATAAATTTATTTTTAATTTTGTATACCTAATGAGGTTGAACACATTTTGAAAACAAATTTTATCAAGAGAAACATTTGTATGAAAAACGATTTGAAATTAGAATCTTAAAAGAATTGATGTTTTAAATATGTGCATGAATAGTCAATGATCTTTCTCATGTGCTGCTATCTTACGTAAGCGATGTTTACAGTCCATTTCTGTTTACAGGTAGTCAACCTATGTACACTTTTATTATTATTATGTTGGTATGATGGTCTTGGCCAACCGAAATTCTTATTTTAACTGTTTATTTCCTGTATTGACACTTCCAGTATTCTTTGATCTAGTTCTTCTTTTAATACTTTTAGCACTGTATTGAGAAGGGCCAGATTATCTATTGCAAATAAAGTCAGACTGCTACTTAAAATCAAATTGGACAAAACCTACTGCTAAACTCTGTATTTTAGGGCTCTTTTCCATAATGTAAATGGACACACAATTGTTTACTTTTGGGATTTTCTCTCAATGAAATTACATATCAGACAGCTAAAATTGTTAATTTTTAAAATTTAATTAAAATTGATGTACTGTACTCAAGTCTGTGGTCCCTCGAAAATTGTTTTTGTCTGATAACTAACCCTTAATTAATTTTTTAAATTTTCTCACTTTATGATTGAATTCAATTTATTTTATAATATTTATAATTTAAAACAATATTTGTTCTGTACTGCATTTATGACCCCCTGTAATCAAAATGATGACTTTTGGACCAAGCTATTGAGTTGTACGTATGTATTTCCTTACACAATGGCAGCTTTTGGCTTCAAGGAATAGAACATAGCAATTTGCTGTATCCATCAATGTGTGTCATTTTAGCAGTTTAGAGATTAAGCTCTTCACTTTGAAGCTAAGCCCTTGCCCTTGTATAATACATGAAACAGTCCATTGCAGATTAGTTACATAGATTAGGGTCTTCCTTTATATACAGCGCATTACAGTAAACTGTTTCACTTCAACATTGTAAATAACTTTCCAATGTAGATGTATTTCTGCAAAAATGTACTATTACACTTTCAAAAGATATTGTGTGGTGTTATGATTTCAAATTATTTTGTTGTTCAGAACCTGATCCAATTACTACTCTACTATGTACTCTTACCTCCGCTATACAAAGTGTGTCCTAATAATAGCAATGTCATGAGGAGAGCCAAGCGCTCCTGCTATTATATACATGGTCATGCTCATGAGTGACCATCTTTCAAACAAATCACATTTATGTCAGTACGTATGTCACACTCTATATGGATGCAATTGTAGGATGAGAATAGTCAAACAAGGTTTTCTCATCTCCAGGTTTCATACTACTATAATTGAAGCCTCATGCTTGCACCTGAATGGAATGCTAGCATTCGTACTGATTCACTCAATCAATTAAATACCCGAAATAACCACCAACTTAATATTATTGGCAGTTGAATTAGCACTATTTTCTGTAATATTTAAAATAGCTTGTAATTTTATCAGTACATTTTAGCATATCACTTATTAAATGGAGGTTCTACTGCAAAAGCTGATCGACCTACGAGTGAAACAACCAAGTAGGAACGTATAGTTGTATTTTTTTTTTTTTTAGTATGTAAATCATGTCGTGAGTGTTTGTCAAACTGTTGGGTGCCTCCCAAGAGTGATGTGAGCTGCCCAACAAGAGCTCGTTACAACTTTCAGATGATTATATTGCGAGCCCTACGTTGTTTCCTCCGTACACATCAAAATTTAGAGGGAGATCAGGTGCATTACTATGGTAGAAAGCTGGGACAGATGAAAAGATTACTACTGGCTGTGACTGATAACACTTCTGTTAATGATAAATATGGAACTGCAGTTTCGTTTGTTCAAAGTGGGTTAGAGATTTACAATCTTCTTTGTTGTTTTACACCTCTAATTGGATGCACAACTCAGTTCTTTCAATGCCGACGTCATAGGTCATAGATGAATGAGTCGGAGCCCATCAACGGGCGACTTTTTCAAATCCTGGCATTTGATGGTTGGCCAATACCTCATTCATCTATGACGCCACCATCCAGGTTGCTAAGGAAGTGAACGTTGAAGTTGAAGTTAAGGTACAATACAATTTTACAATATATTTGGCTCCTAATTAGTGTGACAGTGCACTCGCAGGCAAGGAGCCTTCATTACACATAAAATTATAATTGCTGTAGCAGTAGCAGCAGCATACATTTTTTTTGATCTAATCTAGCAAACTAGTAAGTAACTATAAACTAATAATAAAATTACACTTGGGTAACATGAAGGTATACCACAAAATATAATATAATGAAGGTACACAAAAAAGATTAGAATGACAGGACGATGGCAAGGCAAGAGAAGATGTGAACCCACCGCTTTGCTTAGCTTACATCTTCCTGCAGTCACTGTCGTCGAGTCTGAGCCACGTCACGTGTCAATGGTTCATAGTACAATTCAAAATAAATATACAGCCATATTTAAACCAAATGCAAGCACGTGGCTAGAGGAATAACTATTAACTGATTTATATTTCATTATTTAACAAGCACGCATAGAAGAATCTATATAGTAAAACCTAAAAACTAAAAATCCACTCTTGCAGTAGGCCTAGTTCTGTCAATTCTCGCGTTGCCGTCCTATGGTGATGAAACCATGAAACGTCTACGATCGATAAGTCCAATAATAGCCACGAATCCCACGATGGCGATAAATACAGTATCTTTTTCGACTATTTGGAAAATTCAGTTTCCATGATACTTCTTTCAACGCATTCGTACTGTTTTATTTCTCTCATGCATTCGTATTCCCGCCTCAACGTCAAGATTTTATTTTTCTAACTTTTTACAAAGGATCGCTACCATTGGCAGGAATCCGCAGGATTTATAAAACGTCGCCTCTCATTGGCTGAGCTTAGAATTTTAGGTACCTACCAAGCGATACTGTGTAAACGCCATGATGCTTTTGGCTTGATTTGATTGTAAAGGAATAGTCATGGGAAAAACTAAAAAACTACCGTACCATTTGTATATGTCCACCCTCAAATATGGAAAACATGACTAAAAGATACCATACTTTAAAAGCAGGCGGTTAAAAAATTAAAGAAAACGCGATTTTTTGGCTTGTTGCTACCAAATAGCACCGAGCAACTCTTTTCATGTAATTCCCATATAAGAAAATGTTACCTCGAGATAGTAAAACCACCGCTAAAATAGGGCACTTAATCGACCAGGAGGTTTAATGTGCATCGTTTCTCTATCGATAACATGCTTCTTAGTACGAACGTGTACTTCTACAAAATGCCCTGCAATTAATTTTTTTGCGACTTGTAGAAAAGTTGCAATCTGTTTTGAGCGGCACTGTCCGCAGTCGCCGAGTGTTGTGGCTGGATTCGTATTACACAATGAGTGCTCTGTCTATCGGGAAGGCGCTAGCGAGCTCAGAACCGATACAGCTGTACTACGCTTTAGAAGCAAAATGCAGCAGAGCTGGCGAAGGGAATCTAGCAGAATAACTAAATGTTCACTATTTTTTTTCTTGCATTGAAGCAACCTATATCAATTTTATTTTACACGTAACTGAATTTCATGCACTTATGACTCATTGGTGATTTTTTAGTTTTTCACCTGACTATTCTTTTAAATACATGTGTAAACAACCAACCTCTACGCACTCGAAAACATCGAAAATGACCAACAACATTCAGAACTCGGATACTCATCAAAAGATCTAGCCAAGGACCCAACCCAACTGCAGATGGTGATTGGCTGAGTGCCCGTCCGTGTCACCTACAAGGACTTGCGGATTGACGTCTTGGCAGAGGGAGGGGGGGATGCCCACGTATATAGTATATGTGTGGGCTGTAACTGGGGCAAAACCCCAGCCGCCGGAGGCCAAAAAAAAGTATTATTGGCCTCGAGATTGGCCTTAGAAGCGGTCTAAGATATTCCTGGCTAGAAATATGTGTAAATTGACGCAAAAGTCACTTTATATGATATGAGGTGAGATGGGTATCCAGAGGTGGGGATTTAGCCATCCCCGGCGGGGATACCTTTCAGTAAAACAGAGCCAGGGATTAAATTACCAGGGGGGGATCCCCCCCCCGTCAATTCGCACGCTCGGCTCACCTGTATGATACGGTTTAGTTAGACTGTTAGACGGTCGTTCCGAAACAACCTTACCGCTGCGTTCTTCTTAGAAGAAGAGAGTGACTCGTGACCAATCAGTCATCGGTATTTGAAATTGGGGCTCGCTGCTTGGCCAAGAATCACTCCTCAATGACGTCTTTTTTTATTTTTGTATAGACTACTTCAATCGCTGACGTTATCTCCAACCACTGCCATAAACTTAACGATATCGAGTGCAGAATAACTCGATCCAAGAAGTTACGCAAAAGTTCGTTGGTTCATCCCAAGATTGATGGTTGAAATCGTAGTGGAAAGCTTTATACTTTGTTCAAACACAGCTCTAAAGTCGTCTGAGACGATGCTTTGTCCCAAGATGACACGAAACTACCGCGGGGGACCCATAGAAACCATTTTGAATTGGAATATCGTATGACGGTATGATATCGGCCAACGCGAGAATAAGGTTTTATTCTATACTCGTTGATATCGGCATAATTATGGTTTATTTCTGGATTCACTTGTTTTGATCGATTTTTAAATATAATATAGTATTATAATAATATGAATAAAAAATAAATATAAGCTACTAAAAAAAAAAAAAAAAAAAAAATATAATATATATAATAAAAAATATTTAATCAATGCCTCACATCTATATTATGGTTGCGCAAAGCAGCCTCTGCCTACGCAAAGCACTTTGTCGTGTAGTTATGTTATTAGTTTGTAATTTACTCGAGAGAATGCGCATAGTGCTGCGTTAGCGTAGTTGAAAACGTAAATGTAGCGCCCGAAGTTTACGATAGAGTGCGTTACGTAGGTAAATGGATACTCAAAAGATTTATTCGCTCCAAAGTTCGGATGCAGGCTAGGGCATGAAGATTTCATCTTCATGAATCGGTTTACACACTAATATTTTGTTTCTAGACACCAGTCCTATTTGCCTAACTGTTTCACTTGGGGCCGGTCTTACAGTCAGTTCGTTTATTTCGCTGTAGGAAGGCCCGAGGGACTTCAGACGGACCTCACTTATTCCGCATCAATGGAGAGCGGCAAACTTCGGCTTGCACATAAAATGAAGTCTTCGATTTTAAATTATGTGGTTTTACAAGCATCAGCTAGCACGTCCCAGCGTCACAGTCACATTTTGTCAAGTGTTTCGGAACGCCTACAAGCGAAAAGATGGAAGATATGAGCGCTATATTCTAATCGTTTCCCAATAATAACGAATGCAAAATGAAAGATCATAAATTCTGCAAAGCTTGATGTAAATGAGGGTGAAAATACATAATTACTGACAATTTGACGAGCTTTTAAATAATTACATTTTGAAAAAGTCGCTATGATCTGTGAATGCTGGCAGATGCGCCCTCGATCGAACCGGCTGGCGTTTTCATGATGTGCTGGCTCAGGAAGTAACGGAACGCTCAGCCTATGATTTCCAGTAGGTTACGGAATGGCCTCAGCACGGAAATGGCATATTCAGCTAGTTTCGGAACGTAAAGATGTGGACTTCAATTTTGGTGCAATATTTCAAAGGATACTAATTTTACCATAGAGCAGCACACACGCGCGTTATCTCCTCAGAAAACTAATCAACCGTAAATTTCAATAGAGAACCACAGACTTTTCCTGCGTTGCAAAACTGACCATACGCCGGGAGCCGATCGGGAATGTACGAATGACTGCTACTGCACTGAATGTAGAAACGTGGCAGATGGCAACCCTGTAGCGCGCAGGTGGATAATATGAGGGGTGTCTACCCGCCGGACCCCACTTATTCTGCCTCAGTGGAGAGCGGCATATCCCGCCTTACACCTAAATTGAAGTCCCCGTCTTTACCTTGCAGTGACCATATGTAGCGCACAAAAGTTTTCAAACAACACCGCGCCATTGGGTTTGATTCAAACCCAATGACCGCGCACCCAAACCAAACCCACCTCATAAAGTCTCTTCCGGTTTGGTTCCAACTGCCGACAAGGCTAGACCGCAACTGTCGGAAATGTATATATTTTGTTGAAAATTTTCCTCGAAGGTCAAGCAAGTACATGCAGATTCGGAATCCGAAGGACTAGATGTCCCATGATTTTTCCCCCTTTCACTTGCGCGGGAGGGTTGAGAAGGGAGGATCAACGACTAAAAGGCCACATCTGAGGCAGTGGCGTATACACGGGGGGGGAGGGGGGGGGGACAAAACCCCCCCCTTTTGCAAAGGAAACATGGAAAATGACCGTTTACATTTCAATAGACAGTATTTCAATAAACAGTATCAAAAGATAGTACTTCAATAGACAGTTAGATGTTTTATTGTATATTGTTGTAATTATTAAAAGCAAAAGCAATACGAAAAATATGCAAATTATTGTTTGAGGTTCCTTTTATTAGCGGTGCTAAGGAAAAATGTGTTGCCAGAAACTGAGTAATCATGTTTCAGTTGGCCGCTGTAAAACGCACAGATTTGCACTAAAATGACCTTGACGAGAATTTTTTCGGGCAAGCCCCCCCCCCCCCCCCCCCCCCCAGGGACCCCAATTATATTTCGGCTCCACTCTCTATAATATGGGTTGAAAACCCCCCCCTTTCCCATTTCCTGGATACGCCACTGATCTGAGGGATTCTCGATCATTTCGTGGAATTGCTGTTTTTTAAATGCAATTTCACTTATCATGGGAAATAGCAGAATATGGCAGAATACATCGTAAAATATAAAGAAATAGTTGTGGAGCTGAGTTTCAAAACGAGACGTGTCCACCATAAACATTATATTCATTAATAAAATAATCACAACATTCTGCCTAGGCCAGATCCTTAAGGTGCATTCACAATCTTTACTAGTACTATGGTTTAATGATTAAGACCAAGACAAACCTTAGTCACAGCCAATCAGAGCGCAGTATTCTCCCTCCTAGCCAATGAAAGAAGCCTGTGGCTTAGTCTTAATCATTAAACCTTAGTACTAGTAACGATTGTGAATGCACCTTTATAGAAAAAAAATGCAAACATTATTCATTAATAAAATAATCACAACATTCTGCCTAGGCCAGATCCTTCTAGAAAAAAATTCACAAAACATAAGTTAATAATAACCACATTATAACTTAGAAGTTAAGAACAAAATCTTGTAATTTTTTAGACTTTACTTTTTTATAATAGTTTAAACATATGGGAACCAAGTCCTATGCACAAATAGAAAAGAAGAGAAATGTTCGATCAAAACATGTCCAAGTTTGCATCAGTGGACGTGACAACTTTTGATCGAACCCTCAAGTTTAAGCAGCTATTGCACCCGGACATGTTCATTTCTGATAACTAAGCATTCTAGTGTATTACATGGCAAAATAAATACTACTACTACTGCTACTACTACTACTACTACTACTACTACTACTACTACTACTACTACTACTAGTCGATTGAATATCACCACTGTAACTAATTTTCGTAAAACTGTAGACATGACTCGTTTTGAAACTCAGCTCCACACTCCACAGTTATATCTATGAAAATCAATGATAATATGATATTTAAAAAAACAATTGGTTGATCGATTGTGCATTTTGCACACTATAATTTTCTTTATACGAAGAACTGTACAGGGCGGTATTGACACGTCTTCGGCTACCGTTGTAGAATCATTTGGCATGCTATTTACTGCAGTCGATTATTTCGCAACTTTTTTTTAACAACACAACTTTTCCCGCAGGATCTCGTCTAGCTTATCTACCAGGTTCAACAGTCACCACGGCTCGACAAATAGTTGATTGACATAATATATATTCAGTACAGACCTACTATTAACACCAAATTAAATCAGGAAGGTATTCGTATTTTGGTTTTTGCAATAGTGGAAGCCCAGAATTTCATCCTACTAGTGTTTTTCCGAGTAGTTGGATACTTTACTTGCTGGCGCGGAGCCCCAGCAGCAGCTGGACGCAAGAAAATCATAGGAAATTCTCTTCTCAAGTGCCCGGAAAATGAGTCTACATTAATATATTATTCATCCAGAAAGATTTTTGTGCGTTGATGTTATTGTTACTAAACTTAAACCACATAATGTATTACACTACGTCTATAAAATCATTTTAAAGGGTGGCGGGGCAGGGTTTTATACCCCTATATCAGTACCGTACCGTGCACGACTAAATGATTTTGGACCTTTGGTCGTACAATCATGGGGGGCGATCGCCCCCCCCCCTGTATCCGCTCCTGCTACTGCATCTTAATAATAATTATTAATTACCAATATATTTTGGCATACAAATAAAGTTGTGTTATTCACTGTGATTGTGAACTTAAATTGAAAATAAAAAACAATATTCAAACGGTTTTTTGTAAATGTAGACTAGATAGTTCTAAATTTTGTTAGTTGTAGACCCCCTAGTGGTTTTGCCAAATTGTCCGAGGGGTGCTTCAGCCCAAAATGAGTGTGTGTGGGGGGGGGGGGGGGGGGGGCAGAGAGTAGAGTGGGGGGGGGTCGATTCCCCCCCCCCCCCGTTGTTACGCGTCTGGGCTGTTGACGTGCAGGCCTTGCATAGCATAGCCAGGCATAGTACATACCAATCATACCAACAAGAAAAAATAATTGGGGTTAATTTGCTTTATGGAATCTAGAAAAGTCAAAAACGTTCTTTTCATGTTTTTTATTTATATAATCAATTTCAAGAAGCTTGAAACGTATTTCCAAAAGGTTCAGATAGACTGGTATCTTCCTTTTTTCTCACCACACCTTACATTAGAAGGGCGGCCGAGCCAGGATTAAAGTAGGCAACCCTTTCAGTTGCCAATCTTATGGCGAAGCACTTGCTGTACATTGAAGAATCTGTGGGGGGGGGGGGGGTGTTTGAGTGTTAGAGGTGTGGTAAGTCAGAAGTACAGAAATATCTGCAAATAACTCGAGGGCAATTCTAGTTCAGGGGGTAGGAAACTAAAATAAACTACATAGTTCGGAAGCCACCCTTGAAAAATGTTGATATTTCGGGGTGTTAGCTGCACCCCTGTTGAGGCAGAAATTGCAATACATCATTAGATAGGTAACAGTAATGCGCATATCACTGTACCGTGCCTATTTTGCCTCAGTGGTGCAAACGCAAACTAATCGTATCTAAGTGATGACACTTGTGACATTAATGGGCATGCACCTATACGAAAGTCGGGTACTATCTCCTTTCGTAATAACGAATAGTGTATGTGTTATATATCAAATGAAAGGTATTGAAACGCACAATACAGCTGTATAAGATTCAAGGCGCTAGATTAAATAACATGTCATCAAACGTAATCAACATCCGAACATTTATCTTTTTCAATTAGATAATATCTTATTAGTTTTGTAATGGTACTAAAAAGGTCGAATACCCAATATTCGAAGCATTGATCATAATGATAATATAGTTAACAAAACTTTGTCTCTTGCATTTTCTTTGTATTTATGAAAATATGCCAGTAATGAGTAGTTTTCCACGGCAATCTGTAGCGTATCCGCGAAGGTGGACAAGTTTTTGATCTCTTATAATTTGGTCAATATGAAACTTTTCGAGAACAAAAGTTCAGAACGTAATAAATGTTAGTAGAATATACACTGTTTTCTACAGTGAAACGGTTACCTTTTATTATAATTCGGGAATTATGAATTTTTTATCGTAATAAAAAGAGTTTTTTTAACGATCACTCAATTATCAGTGAAATAGTATAAACAACGATGACCTCTGAGAAATAGAAGTCAAACAAGCATGATTTCACATTCACATTCAATACATGTGCACAGTTTGTTTTATCAATGTATGTATAACTTACGAGATAAAAATTGGTTTGTGAGATGATGTAGTACAAAATGACATAGTATCTCGTCTCCAGAAGTTGTGAGGCTCGCTAACTGGCCCCTAAACGCAGTAGGATATCGGCGGGAGGAGACAGGGTGTAAAGCGGCATGCCAAGGGTGAATAAACTGAATGGGACGGTTGTTGTGACGGAGCGGAAGGTTGTTGTAAATGAATATAAAACGATAAAACGTTGCACTTCTACTTGTTATTGATTCTAAGTAAGTACAATTATAGTTTCGACAATTATTTACATATCTTGCATATAGAATAATTAATAATAACAAATTACACATACGAATAATAATAATTATTATTATTATTATAATAGCAGTATGACAAATATAAAATAATAATCCTACTTATAGTGAAACAATGTATAGGCAAAAATGTATGGAAGCGAGCGAAGCGAGCGTTTCCAGTCTATACTTATGACAGTAATTTTGTTTTTGATTGTTTTATTGCATTTAAATCACTGCACTGACACTTGGCTGTGAAACAGAGTTTGCATTTGCACGATATCAATTCCAACACTTTTTCAGGTGCTGGTTTTGTCACAAGCCATCGGATAGCATTAATAAACCATTTTCCAGGCACCAGCCATTGAGAGGGGAGAGAATTGAGAGAATTTGTTACCCAGCGTTATCATTCTACTGGTCATGCATAATCTACATAACACATTTCTTGCTGAAACCCAAATACTTTTGATTTGAACTTTCACAAGTATTCTGCTTTATGCCCACGCCACTGCTGTTGTATTCTGTAAAAAAGAAAACTTTTGACTTTTTTTTATACAAACTGACGAGAGAGTTGTACATCTCGACGTTCTTATTGTTGCTCAATTAGTTTTGAAAGCTCCCCACTTCTAGTTTAAGTTAGTTTTAGTTCCTAAGTCACGAGTGGGTGTGATTCATAGGGGGGAGCAAAGTATAAAAATAATTTCATAAGTTAGTATAAAATAAATGAATACATCTTAGAGGGAGTGGTGGAGTTTCTGCCACCGGGCAAGGAGGGCCCAGCTGCTGAAGAGAAGTTCAACAGTGCATTGCACTTTTCAAACCGCAGCGCCATGTAGCTCGTGGGCCAACCTAAGCAGTAAGCACATGCTCAATGTGCTATCAGTTAGATAACAGGAGCAATTATTAATACTCCTAAAAATAAACGCAACACCAAACGAGATTATTCTGGAAATAATATCACTTCGAAAGATATTGATTTCGACCGAATAGACGGTCAGCTATCCCCCCAAATTCAACAGAATGGTCTCACTCGGCCGGACCAGCCGAGAGTAGGCTTAAAAAATTCGTTATTTTTACCTGATTACAACAAAGGAAATCCGGAAATCGAAATCGGTAGCTTTTACTTTTTATAGCCAAAAAACGCCAAAAAAACGGCAAAAAAGAATTATTTAAATACTACAAGACTATGTTGACTGATAACGCTGAAATAGGTGTCTAACAATTTGTTATTTTATGTCAAGTTATTTAAAAGTAATTCGAAATGGAAATCGCTACCGTTTGGCACTGGGAGCATAAAAACGGCAAAAACGGCACACATTTCAGTTAGAAGACCAGTTGACCGATAACACTGGGAGAGGAGTCAAACAACTCGGAATTTCAAACTGAATGTAGCCAATAACAAATAATGTGAAGTAAGAAATAATAATCACTGCCTTTAAAACCAAGAAACGGCAAAAAAGGGCACCAATGTATCATACAGAAGACCTATCGATCGATTACACTTAGACTGGTGGCACGAACTCGATATTTTAGAACGAATTCAGAACAAATAAAGCGACCATCAAAATCAGCAGTGCTAATTGCTTGGTCTTGAGAACAAAAAGTTATAAAAAAGGCATACTAGCCACTAGCCTGTCCCGGCCCTTTGCTAAAAAAATCAAGACAATGGTCTTACTCGGCCAGACACGCCGGGAGTGGGCTAAAAATCGTAATTATTACCTGATTGCATTAAAGACAATGCGGAAATTGAAATCGGTAGCCTTTACTTTTTACATACAAAAATAACGGCAAAAAAGGGCAATTTATGAACTACATTACCAATTAATGATAATGCTAGTAAGGGCGGCAAAAAATTTAAATCTTAAGAGATCGTGAAGAAAATGTTATCCAAAATTTTTAAATAATAGCGTTGGGCAATGGGCTTTATGGAAAAAAAGGGGGGGGGGTATAAATGGACCATTTAATATTTAGTTTAAGTTACCGATTAACTCCAAGTAACCGCTTACATTGCATGGAAGAGATGACAACACATATTATGTCATACTTAAAGCAGAATACTAAACAAATATTGTGAAGGTTGAAATCAAAAGTATTTGGCTTTCAGCAAGAAATGTGTTATGTAGATTATACAAGACCAGTAGAATGATAACGCTAGGTAACAAATTCTCTCAATTCTCTCACCTCTCAATCTTTAAGTATCCCACTCCCATTTGACTTTGGCTGGTGCCTGGAAAATGGTTCAGTAGTGCTATCCGATGGCTTGTGACAAAACCAGCCCCTGAAGTGTTGGAATTGATATCGTGCAAATGCAAACACTGTTCCACAGCCAAGTGTCAGTGCAGTGATTTGAAGCTTAGATACAGGGTTGTATTTCTGTGAAGACCAATGCAAAGAGGTGCAAGAAGAGACCTTGCATCCAGTACCTAAAAGAGGAAACTACTGCAATAAGAATAGTGACCCCGATTTCTAAAGTATACATACATAATATTTAAGCCCTCATTACACTAAACTTGATAAAATATATTTAAATGAAATATAGTGTTTGCGTTACCAATGCGACTATGTGAAAGTGTTTCTGTTCTAGTGATTCTCAAAGCACGGAAAATATTTAAGAAGGAGGCGAAGAGGATAACATTTTAAGTAATGAATGAAAACTTCATATTTTGAGTCTATCCACTTAGTAGCATGACTGATTTTCAGTGAGGGATTTTAATTGCGACTGAGCCAACCCTATAGCCTCCGAACCCCATTGACGAGTGAGCGACAACCAACTATAAAGATAGATATTTAAATATAAAATATGTGAATCAGTGGTTGGACAGTGCGAACACCTGCAGGCAAATATCAAAATCAACAAGGATGATTTCAGAACATCTTTGAATTTATTGAGTGCTTCCTTGCTAGGATGGCTCCAAAGTCACCGATGTATTTCTTTGTTTATAGCGAAGTTGGACACAATAAGGTACAACTTGTATTGGTCGTTAACGTCATCTCACATGTGTGTTTTAATAAATTGTATTTACATTGGTGTTGCATTTACTTGTATAATAATGTAATATAATGATCTAACATCTACATTATTTGATGCTTCGTACTCGTAGGTTTACAATTACTTTTTCAACAAGTTTACACATACACATGGCCAGGCCATAGAAATGTAAATGCCGAACACTGGTGTTTTACACACTACACTACACAAACCGTCTAGAACTTACGGAGTTAGATTGATGGAACACATGCCAGGCCAAAAGAAATAGTACAGCAGGTAGATATAGTTGATGGTTTTAGTGACCACAAGATGGTTATGTTAGAAGTGAAAACAGAAATAGGAAGAGAAAGTTGCAAAGGAAAAATATCCTGGCAATATAGTAAGGCAGATATAAATGGAATAAACGAGTTTCTGTGGGAGGAGTTCCCAAAATGGGCTTCAAATGGGGAATCAGTCGAAAGTATGTGGCAAGAGTTCCTTAAAATAGTTGAGAGGAGTAAGGCATTCATACCTTGTAAAACACTAAGTAGAAATCCAGATCCCCTCTACTACAACAAACAAATCAAAACGCTTAAGACTAAATGTCGAAAACTTTATAAACATAGGAAACGAAGTACCAAAGACTTAGACATGTTTAAGGAAGCATCAAATAAATTAAAAGAGATAAAGTGGATAGCACAGGAGAAATTTATGATAAACCTACTAGAAAAAGATAACATGAACAGCGCGGGGAGGGACACAAACAACCAATTTTACACATACATAAGGAGAAAAGGGGGAAATAAAACAGGAATTCCAGAATTACTAAACAAAGATAAGATGTGTACTCGAGACGAAGATAAGGCCAATTTGCTAAATCAATTTTATGCAAGTGTATTTTCAAATTACTCAAGTGGCACAAGATCTGAGGGTGCTCATATAACAAAAGGGAGTGAAAAAGCAGGAAATACGGATATGCCTAGCTGTAAATTGTTTGAGGTTACAGATAAGGAAATACTAAGGGAAATTAAGGGTATGAAGCCCCATAAAGCAGCAGGAAATGACAATGTTTCAATTGATTACCTAAAGACTGTGCAAAAAGCAATAGTTCCCTACCTACGAGTACTATACAATGCATCCATGAATAACTGCCAGATACCAATGGACTGGAAAAAAAGCCATAGTGACACCAATTTTTAAAGGAGGCAACAAAGCCGAGGCTGGCAACTACAGACCAATCAGTCTAACCTCTGTAGTATGCAAAGTTTTAGAGAAATTAATAACTAACCATATTCATGAGTACTGTGAGGGGGCGGGATGGTTTACTGAGACGCAGCATGGGTTCAGAAAAGGGTACAGCTGTGAAACGCAGTTAGCAGGACTAATTCAAGACCTAACAGACGTCTATGATACGGGAGGGCGAACCGATGTAATTTTCATTGACATAAGCAAGGCATTTGATTCAGTGAACCATACATTATTAATAAAAACGCTGAAAGAATTGCCAATTGATAAAAGGATCGTTAGTTGGATAGGAGAATTTCTGAGGGGGCGTACACAAAAGGTGAGGGTGGGGGATGCTGTATCCAAGGAAGTAGAAGTAATTTCGGGCGTGCCACAAGGAAGCGTCCTTGGCCCAACACTCTTCTTAATTTTTATAAATAGCGTGTCTGACGGAATCGGAGCGAAAATTAAAATAAGGTTATTTGCTGATGATTGCGTTGCATATCTAGAAATCAAGAAGGTAGAGGACTGTCACGAACTACAAAGTGGCTTAGATAATTTGTATGTCAAAATAGCTCAGAAGAAATTAAAAGTCAATAGTATTAAAAGTGCAGCTCTTACCATAGGAAGAGGAAATAAAGATGTAGGAAGAATGATCTACAGCTTAGGAGGAGATCCGGTACAAAACAGGGAGGAGGTAAATTATTTAGGAATATTAATTGACTCTGAACTTAAGTGGACCAAACAGGTTGAGAGAGCTACTAGTAAAGCGTTCCAGAGACTGTATTTTATTATGCGAATTCTAAAGAGTTCCAGTAAAAGAGCAAAAGAACTGGCATACAAGACATTAATCCGTCCAGTGATTGAATATGCAGGGGCAATATGGGATACGTGCAATTTGAAGAATACAAACAAAATTGAATCATTGCAAAGAAGGGCTGCAAAATTTGTAAATGGGGGTAGATGGGTAATAAAACAAACAGAAGAAAAGAAAGTTGGAGATCTAAATCTCAAGCAGATAAAAGTGGAACTAAAAAAGAGGAAATTACCAACAATAGGAAAAAAAGAACAACTGGCAATAGAACTAGCAAATACAGTGAAGGAGGAAGGGATAAAAGAAGGAAATATCAAATTAGTACAATATGCACACAAAAGTGTATCTGAAACTCTAAAGAAACTAAAATGGGACTCCCTACAAAAAAGAAGGAAAATAGCTAGACTAGCATACCTGTACAGAGCATTTAGAGGGGAGATGCCATGGAAAGAGATAAAAGGCAGAATGTTTAAAGCAAGGTATGTTGGGAGAAGGGACCACAAATACAAGATGGAAAGAGATGTGAAATACAGAAGGAAAGGACTAAATTCACTGGTTGAAATGGGTATAGTGGAATGGAATGACTTGCCTGAGGAAGTATTCAAGGATTTGCCAGCAGTTAGTATATTTAGAAGTAGACTTAAGAATGTATTAATATAAGTATTTTATGTGTATAACTTATAAACTTTGTGTTCTATACTCTGCCACCGAATTACAATTTGTATTGTTCAAAGCAGTTTCAATAAAATTATCTATCTATCTATCTATATATTTTTTCCTTTTATTTGATCTTTTAAATAATTGGAAACAATAAGCCTATTTTGATTTTTTCGTTTTCGTGTAAATAAAACTGATATAAATATTGACCAACGGCGTTCATAATCATGTCAAATGATACATTTTTCTTCCTACCAAATTATTTTTCCCTACAAATAGTATTTCCATTTAATTAAATGTGACTTTCTTGCCGTTCTTCAAGCACTTAAAATAATACCAACAATTTGAGACTTATCTTTTATGGCCGTTTCCAACTGTATTTGGGTTTATTCTATGTTTGCGAAAATAATAGCACTAATAATCTTATAACCAACCCCCCCCCCCCCCCCCAACCACCTTTATGACCATTTTTGCCCTTTAGAATATGAAAGGTAAACGTTAATGGTTTAGATGTTCGCACGATGCTTTTAATCGCATTTGTTGCCTTCTCTCCCAGAAAGTCAGTCAAGCAATCAGCGGTGCCTTTTTGGTACCCTTTTTCATCCACCGGTAATGCCTAAAGGCACATATTGAGTTTCACATTATTTCCTTTACATTATGCTTAAAATATCAAATTAGCCTACCTCTTTCATTATTACTGGTCAGTTAGTCTATTTAATAAATAGTGCCATTTTTTACCGTTTTTTAGGATCTCAACGCTAAACTCTGCTGATTTCCATTTTTGCATTATTGTTTCTTTATTTATTTCTAAAAATTATCGAATGTTTTGACACCTTCCCCAGCGCAATCACTCAATTGGTCTTGTACTTAATAAATTTACCGTTTTTTGCCCGTTTTTGGCTATGAAAAGTGAAAGCTACCGATTTCGATTTCCGGATTGCCTTTGCTGTAATCAGGTAAAAATTACGAATTTTTTGAGCCTACTCTTGGTTGGTCCGGCCGAGTGAGACCACAAAAGTGCGTACACCTCCACGCTATAATCAACAACAACTCAAATAAAATTAGGAAGGCTATGGGTTTCTTTTTTATTATACACTGATATCATAGGACTCTGCCGTTGCAGTTAGCATTTGCAATACGGAAAGTAGGCCTAATTTCGTTTTTACCCTGCTGGTTACTTGAGTACAGAAAAATGGAGAATACGATGTATTTTGCATAATATGTTAGTGGAATGATGGTGTCTGAAAGTAGAAGTAGAGTTCAAAAAGGTAGAACAAGTTTGGAATGTAAACGTTGACACCCACCAGCCAGCGTACCATCAGAGCATCGACCTCATTCAGCATCTTGTTGCAATAGTTTGTAACCAATGAAAAGCCGTATTTCTGTGCGGTGATCGATTAGGCTTTGCAGTTCGACAAGGCTGGCTGGGTCCATCCATTGTTTGCAGCAGCGTGAAACTGCAGGGAAAGGGGGAAGATGGGTACCTTGCCCCCCTGAGCTTAACTATGGGGGGGGGGGGGGTCGTCATGTCGCCCTTACTGAGAAACAGGAGAGAATTTGAAAACAAAAAAGTGATTTGTGAAATCATTTTGTGGTACTTACTACTTATAAACCATAAAATATCTGTGCCTTCGACGGCTGTTGTTTCGCCCCAGACCCGCCCGGCCCCTTTTTTTTAGAAATTATACTCTTGTTATTCCCTCCCCCTCCCCGGAAAAACATAGTTCCTACGCGCCCGATTGCTCGGCAAACACACGTTAGACCTGCGGTGTTCCTTGTTCACCTTGGCAACCACAGTCAGCTGTTTCCACCAAACTCAGGTTAGACAGCAATGCTCTACACGTATGACGTAATCCTTCCTGACCAATGGGAGCGCTCGAGCCGCGAGAGATATGCGCCCGCGTGTGTGCGCGACAGTGCTGTGTGCAGCCAGCGAAACTGCAAGTGTTCTGTGGTAGTCACGCCAAGTTTTCTTCCTCTTTCGATCGAGGGCGTGTGTGGTGTAAAGTCCAGACCTCGTCTGGTTCTACCGTGTTGATTGAGTGGGGGACCCTGGGTAGGCAAGAAATTCGCATTGTGTGTGACTGAGCTACATGCTGAGGACTTGAAAGACTCTTCACATCATGTTTCACCTGAAATCGATAGCGAAAAGCGCAGTGCCGCTCAAGCAATGTGCAACACAACTCGATGTAGGCTCCTTCTTGAAGGTATGTCCTACAGCCCTACAAATTGCGAATTCGCGAAACTACGCCGACCATCAAATACCAGAGAGGCTAGTCGATGTACCGACGGCGGCCAACCCCAAGTTTTTCGACATGGTGGAGTATTTCTTCCACCGGGCGTGTCAAATTGTCGAGGATAAACTTGTCGACGAACTGAAGGTAAACAGCAAAATGTCCCTAGAAGACCGCAAGAAGAAAGTGAAGGGTATTCTGATGCTGATGCAGGGATGCGACCATATCCTCGAGGTAGCGTTCCCTGTCCGAAGAGACAACGGCGACTACGAGATGATCACAGGTTACCGGGCCCAGCACAGCACTCACAGGACACCTTGCAAGGGAGGTGAGTAACGCACACCTGATCTTTAGCGAGTCAACCCTTTTCGAGAGCGGTCTAGCTAGGTTTGTGGGCCCATTTCTCTCCGGACGTACCACTAAACAGTTACAGACAAAAGTATAAACTTATTCCTGGTTACACAGGGTTTAATCAAAATCGATAGTGTGTACAGTTCGTTTATTTCGCAGTTGGACAGGCCCGAGGGCATGAGGCTCGGGTAGCGTTTGTACCAACCTCTGACCAAAGTACGGGTTTCCCTCCCTCTCGCCTCGACCGTAATTACCTGCGATCGACGAGCCATGATGACCTGTCACAACAAAAGTCATCTTATAAGAAAAACACTTTTTTAGGAACTATACGTATATTTCATGATCGCGTTAAACAGCGTAAACAGCTTGAAATTATGTACTCGGGTTTTTTTATTTGTCTTTCTATGACGAAAACAACCGGACTTAAAACATTAATGTAGCACTATAAGCAAATAATATTATTCTTACAAAGAAAATCAGAGTATGAAAGTTACAAAGTCAAACAATACTCAAAGTAATTATCAATTTTATTACACTGATTATTATTATACTGATCAGTTTTATTGTACTAGATTATTGCCGTATAAAATATAAATGCAATTTAAAAAATGTGGAATTTGAAGCCGTTTTATGAAAGAAAACCCACATTTTTCTTATACGTTGGCATTAATTCTCAAAACTGATTGTAATTAAAATGAAAGATTTTTTTTTAGAGCAGCGGGTCCTCTGATTGTCTTTGTAAGAATACTGTTTCCTATAATACACGAAAAAACATTATTTATCTACCAACATTAATTCATAAGTAGGCCTAAGTATGGTTGTATCCATCATAAAAAGACAAATAAAAAACCACTGATTTTATAATTTCCAGCTCTTTATAGCGCAATGTAGAAATATCCATATAATTCAGAAAAAAGTGTTGTTCTAAATTCTATATGAAATTTGTTGTGACAGGTCATCAGGATTAATAAGTAAGATTATGAACAGCTCGCCGATGAAAGGTATTTGCGGTCGATGGGTCGAGGGAAGGAATGTCGGAAGGTTTTCCAAACGATCCAACTTTCAGACCTCGAAAATATCTGTGTGTCCAACTGGGGGTTGTATCTACTATAGGGCCTATTATATTTAAGGTTATTTAATCAATGGTATTATATTAGCTCACGCATAAAAAAATCAAAACTTACAATTGTGAAATACGTGCCTAATAGAAAGGGGGATTGCGTAAAATTTCTGATCAGGATTTACTGGGAACTTGATGTTTGGCTTTTGCCATTTTTCCATGTACACTGTTCGCAATAGCCCGGCCCGTGCTGGGTCACGCCCCCTTAGCCCGTGTGACACGACTTGCATGTCAGCGGACCATAATATTCGTGGTCGTGTGCCATTGACTCGGTGCTCAGACGAGGAGAAAACTGGTGGGGCTTTCAAAGATAGGCTACAGTGTTTCGAACCGATATGAAATATTGTCGTTTGAGGAAGTAGCAGCTTTACTTGCAAGTTGAATTGCAGATATGAACCTGTCACTGCCATATTGTCAGGATGTTGCTGTCATATGTAATGCATGGGAAAACTAAATTATGCATGTAATTTATTTTTTGTTTGAAACTCGACGCGGTAGGTGGGATCTGTGATGAGAGTGCCAACATTGCCCGGATGTTGGTGCATATTAATTCGACACTAAACATTGTTAATTTGCCTATTGTCGACTTCATATGTAATGTACACGCAATTTAAATGGCGTACTATATTGAATTTCTTGGGACTCATTCTATTTTTATTGATATATTTTTAACTTATATTATAAATTTATATTTTTTAAAACATTGCTTAGATAATTGTCACATTTGTAAGGGAGAACTAAGACTACGACAATTTGATATAAACAATCGTCCACAGATAATTGTGTCAAGGATTGGTTATAAATATGAAAAGGATCAACTACAAATTTAATTTTATTAGAGCTGAAATGCGATTTATCTGTTAATCTTGGCGAAATTGCGGAGGTGCCTGTTTCATACAGCTGGGGAGTGCACAGCACAGCGTAAGATGAAATAGCCGCCTGCGCCTGGCCTGTATCATGCATATTGTCTTTCGTTTATATACCGGAGCCGAGCCGATAACATTTTTATTTCGGTAACCTGAGCAGCAGGCCATGTTACAGTGAGCAAACAGGTGAGGCCACCGGGCCCGGTGGGCCAGTCCGCCCCTGCCAAAATATGAGATGTAAAGCCAAACTATCATCATTATCATTCTAAAAATTACTCCCAAACCAAAAATGACCCCCGAACACAAATGACTCCCAACCGTCACCCCCCCATGTTCATTTAGTATAACCCCCTGGAAGAGGTTTACCCAGAAAGCCCTCCCCCTCCCCATCCTTGCGTGCGCCACTGCCGATGTCTCCTCCGTAATACTGCAAAGTTCCGAGGATCACACTTATTATTCAGTATGCCTATCTTGGTTGTAATATTTTCTATTTGTTTGCGTGTAAGTCTGTAGACGTGTGAATGAGATAACGACAGTGTTGCTAAGCCTGTTTTAGATCAATAGGGCTAATGTATTTCGTAGCCAATGGCGCATCGCGATTATTTTCAAGTGCCACTTTTTTCCAGTGTCATACCAAAGATTATAAAGGGTGTAATCTTTGGTCATACGATGCTATTGCCTCCTTATCACACATAACTCTCTTATCTTTTAATCTGCACATATTTTGTTTTTGCCGGGCTTCGCTACTATATAACGGTATCATTGGACTTTAAGAGCAATAAAAATGTGTGTTGCCACGCTGACCTCCCCAAAGACGTATTTGCTTGTATTCCAATAAAAGTCTGCTATAAAGTTTATTTTTACTGTCCAAGGTCGGAACTGTAACATTTCAATGAACCGGTTCAAGCGGCACTTTAACATTTACTTCCTTCGCACGCCGGCGCTTTCGGAAAGAAAGAAAGAAAGAAAGAAAGGATACGATTTACGTATTTCATGGTTACAACAAAATAAATCAACTATTTTGTTCGAGTTTGCATTTTGCTGGGGTGATACTGGGATGGGACGCACTTGTAGTGCCCTATACTTAGCCCAATGATTACCTCACATAAGCTTTCGTCACAGGCGAGACACTCATAGCCAACCAGCGAACCGCCCGAGACACATCCGCGCAAATACCGATCGCTGATTGGCTACGAACCACCCGTCGCCTGTGTCCTGTGACGAAAGCATGTAACTTAGTCTTGGGACAACTACATTAGATTAGGGCATCAAGAAAATGCCTGCTTATCATTAAACGTGAGACTCCTTCAATCAGGATCGCTGGAGGTGTATTCTAAACTGTAAACTCAATGGTAATAAAAGAGACTAATTTTATCAGACGAATCAAGACAACACTCTTCCTACCTTATTAGCTTAGGTGATCCATATAAAGGATTAAAGGGTAGGTCAACTGTCTAAAGTTCGAAGTACTCTTTCTTAATATCTGATTCTCAAAGTATATTTCAATCTTCATTGTAATCTTGTTCTAATTTCCATATATTATCTTGTGCAGTAATTTTGTTTCCTCCGTGTATGACGTCATTCTGCCCCGCCCCCTCCGCATCATCGCTTGCGTGTGGTTCCACTTTTTGTCGTATTCGCATTAGTTTTTTGTATATATAACTTTTCACATTCAAGTCGTGCTATTAGTCTATTGGCTATTACCATAGTAAAGCATGGCGTATTGTTAGTACATTCTATTGCCATTGGCAAGAGTTTATCGCTTTTCGCTTAGAAAAGATATTCGGATACAGCTGCATTTGCGTACATGGCGGGGGAAGGGCAGGTATTTTCATATCCCATTTCATCGAGCCCCCCCCCCCCCCCCAAAGAGATGCCATACTGTAGTAGTGTATAATAACTCTGTATACATCAGGGCCCTCAGGGTTAGTAAGTTACAACCGGTTGCAACTGGCGCCCGGGTGAAACCTTGTTCACACTATAAAAGTTTCTTAACCTACGTCAAAAACCGCAGAAAAGTTTCGTTTTTTTAATTATATGTCAAAATTGCTTTACAAAATCAAAAATCTGAGTCAACAGCGCACTGTGTTTTGGAAAGCCCTTCAGACTGAATGAAATATTTTAACCATTAGCTTAGTTATTTCGATAATTAAAAACAAAATTAATTAGAAATAAAAACCGTACTGATTTTAAAGTAAGACACAATTTAGAGCATTCAGTATGTAGGGCTTACCAAGTTCCACAGTGCGCTGTTGATTCAGATTTTCGATTTTGAAGTCCATTCTTGAGATATGATTTAAAATTGATAATATTGTTGTGGTTTTTGACGTAGAGATATCCTTCCCTGTTAAGGTTATCACGTGACTTTTCCTTAACTTTGGTCTGCTGTTCATATTGATATTTATTTACGTAAACTGTGATCATGGATACTGAGAAGGCGCTGCCTATCATAGCTAACCAGACACAGCAGTGGCCAAGAAATGACGACTTAGTTGTACTCAACGTAATTATTTAGTAGTTCCGTTCACACACCATTGGTAACTGGAGTTAATGTGAACATGGCATTACGGAATAGGGGGCGCATATTTACAAGTGTCTAGAACTGTTTTGGAATGAGGGCCTATAGGAGTCTGGCATTCTGCCCCAAATCATGACCGTTTCCGATTTGCAACCTCTGATGTTCTACCACTACTGAGTAGTACGTAAATCACGTAATACTATGTATGACTGTTACAAATACATTTAGAAGAAACTGTTTATAAATATGAAATGAACACTCTTTTTGCCAAAACAAACTTCCATATCTACACTCTACATGCAGGCTCTTGGGAAGTGAAATTAGTAGGGTGCTGTTGCGTCAGGACCTTTCGAAGTGAGAAAAAGGTAGGCACATAGTACCTTTAAAACACTAAAAAAGGATCTATTAAATTTAATCGAATTCTATTGTTTTCATTACTCTTTAAGTAATGTTTTATTACACCAATTTATTTTCATGGCGAGTGGGGGGGGGGGGGGGGGGAGATAGTTTTGTCGATGAATCAAACACGAGATGGAAAATTAAAAACATAGTTTTAACAGACATCCCGCGTTACAGTATTCGATGGGGCAAGCTCGACACTGCACCCACACTCGCACGTTCTGCATCCGTTTTAGCAAATTATATCAGAATTGGACAATAGTACATTAAAAACGCCTAAAACGGACCTTTACGCATTAAATGATGAAAATAGACATTTTAAGGCAAACTAAGATAGGCCTACTTATTTTTGGCATCCCTAACACTTGAAGCATACTTAAAACTATTCTCCAGCATGTATTTACCAATACAATAAAAAAAGGAGATTCGAGAAATAAGTAATTTACCCGGTAACGGAAGAATTGGTACACACTTTTTTTTACAGTCGTAGATAGTTTCGAACTTAGCATCGTTGCCAAAAGATGATACGCGAGACAAAATATAATATCATCTTTATAGTCTTAGCTTCTAAAACTACCTTTTGTAATATGGACTGCACTGTTTTTGTTTGTCAGTTATTAAGTTAGTGGTAAAGAGAGAAAGAACCGAAGAGTTCGTTGTTATCAGTTAGAATTGGACCAATATACAACTTAAGTAAGAGCGTATCTGTTTGCAGATAACCGAACTTGTGGTTCATGAACTTCCTGATGTGACGTCATTAAAACGCACCGAAATATAATTATTTCCCTTGAAGACGGTAGCTTCTCGAACTAGTTCATAGAGTCTTACAGAGATCTACGGAACGCTTTATATTTCAACACCTTCTAAAAGGTCACACATGTTTAGGTATATAGGCCTATATCATATGCCAACGGGAAATACTTATAATCCATATTTGATGCTGTATTAAGAATGGTTGACAAATTGCCCTGACATATAATAAATATTAAAATAAAAAAACTTATCGAAATTTAAATCAGAAGCTATGAAATATGTATTTGAACATCAATTGTACAATTAGAAATAATAATTGATCGGAAACGTAAATAGTAATAGTAAGTTGTAAGTGTATGTACGACAATAATAGCTGGTGAAGCTAAATAAACACTTGCTTATCTTATACACACAATACATGCTATATTACATAGGTACGTACCACGTCAATGACATCAATTGCATAATACAAGCGTGAAACCCATAGTAATGAATCGGAAAATAAATGTTTGCAATAAATAATATGGTATGTTTTACCGCACATTTTTAATTAGCAATTTACATAGAGGCCTAGATTCACTACTAATTCGCTCTTCAATGTGTCCGTTTGAAGTCTATGTTTCACACTTTTCTTACTTCGATCCGATCCATTTTCAATGAACTCACAATTGGTACTTGCTGAAGTGGTTTGGTGACAAACAGCAACCCAAGATACGGGAGTGAACCGATTATTTATTCACTCGGTATCGAATGTGAAGGGTAACAGTCAGAATCACTGACTTTTCTCTCGCCATCTTGAAAATGGAAAGCTTAAAAAATACTCAAATTAAAAAACTCCTTCGTTCCCTCTTCTTCCCATGTTACGCATTGCCATTGCCCCCCCCCCCCCCCTCCCCACCCAACCTCCCCAAATGTCAGAATCACTGACTTTTTCTCTCGTCATCTTGAAAATCACATACATTCTTTCTTTCTTTCTTTGGCATCAAAGACGAAAGGTGGTTTGGTAATCCCATTAAAATGGCTTCTCTACGAAATATTGTGTGTGCCAAACAGTTATTTTTATGTGCTACCCCGACGGAAACAGACAAACAATAGAACCTCCGTGTTTAAATCAACTTAAACTTATATAAACTTTTTCTTTTTCTTGTTTATGTCTGAGATAAATGGGATTGGCTTGTTACGAAGGTATTCGTGGTTACCTGTGTACATACAAATTCATAAATTCGGAAATGAGAAACCAAGAAGTCTGGGGTTACGTTATACTCATTAATGGGATAGACATTAAATAACTAAATAAATAAATAAGAAGAGACATTTGCGAATACCTTAGTCTTGCAATAGTAATTAATTCTTTGTTTGTTATTTTTGTGTTTTACCTGTCGCATAATGTAAATTGTGTTAGTTAGGTCTGGATTAAAATATTTAATAACAATATAATACATAGCCTACAAGTACACATTATAATACAATATGCACTAGAAGACGGAACAACTGGCAAACTCTCTGTACTGATTAAGTGACTCCTGACCTGCTACTGTATTCATTTTAGTGTACCTGTAAATTCTTGACAATTTCCAAATTAGCCATCAGTGAAACAATTTCGTTTAAAGAATTGTTTAAACATATTTAGATTAGATTATTATTGCCGGTACTGTACCCCTGGACCAACAGTTTGGAGTGCAGCCAAAGCCACACTCACATCGAGAACTGTGTGGAACACAAATGCTTATAGATTCCACGAGTGCCTATTTTTGTAGTCACGCGGTGTTGGGCTGTTTATCTGCCTTTCCTTCGTTGTTTTCTGAGAAGTGGTTCGGTCTCCGCTGATAACGCAGCATCTGTTGTGGCGTGCATAATTACCTACGTTACCACACTTAGTTGACTGTAGATAGTAGAAGTTCTGCGAAAATGTAGAAACTGCCAAGTCTGCTGTCTCGTAATCAGACCAATGAATTATGTTGGTACTGACTGGCGACTAGCGACAAACAACCCAACAGCGTAGTCAGACACAATTCAATTTCATAATACGTACTACTAAGGGAGGGGGTTCAAAACAGAATTACATGTTATTTGTTACACATTATAAGATCCTAACGTAACGTTGAAGGAATGTATTCCCATTCCCCAGCTTCTCTTGCTTTCTGCTCCCCCGCCCCACCCCATTCGATACGCCACTGTACCAGTCAAATTTCCCAACCATCGACATTACTTACTTTACTCATTTACCGACAGAGCTCAGCGGTATGACGTGAGGCTTCAACTCCGGTTCGATTTCGGCCTCCAGCAATTCTGACTGAAGAGTTTTCCTCAGCCATAAAGGCGAATGCTGGGATAGAGTCCTTGTCCTACGAACAGCCCTCGGACATTTCTTCCCAACTAGCCAAGCACCCTAACATTCCTAGTCACATATACGTACAAGGTAAAGCTGGTGTGCACCCTATAACAGGTATTCCTACGAAAAATGGTTATTTACTCCTTCATACTGTAGGGATTTTCTCCTATGAAGATCCCTCGGAAATGTTTGACCGATACTCATACTAACAAGCAATTACTCATCATGACTCACAAAACAAAAGGCTCCTTTGAGTTCAAGTTGCTTCACCCACATCCACACCAGTATCAGTGGTGTTACGCGTATCTCAACTATACTCCTTGATTCCCGTCCAAGAAACACCTTCGCACAACATGGTAGACGCAGCTCTTGGCCTTTGTTCAAGGTTGCAAGTGTGGACGTGGAGTTTCTTGGATATACGAACCACATGTAGTTGAATTGGCTGGGTTGTGTTTGCGCCTAATCCATGTTCATTTGTAAACATGGTGTGCTCATCATCTGTGGTTTGGTTCACCCAGTTCATGTTTACGTAAGAATATGATCAAGCGTTTTACGCACACTTTGACAAAAGCGAGCCAGACTGTGTAGAAGAGCATTTTTCAATGATTTATTTTCAATATCAATAATAACAATATTATATTTAGTTGAAATACCACACACACCAGCTTTCCTTGATAATACCTATTCAGGTGACGGACCGACTGTTTAGAATTCAGATAGCTGGGAATTCGCGTGACTGAGGAAAACCTCGGAAAACCTCCAGTGAGAATTGCTGGTGGCCTGAAGCGAACCAATGACCTACCGAATTACAGAAGTATTTTTACCGCATCGTATTGATAATGGTGATAATTGGGTACTTCTTAGATTTTGGCAACGATTGTAATCGATACGATGCCTGGATGAAATATAAAGATAAAATAACGCCACGTAACGTCCAGCCAATACTCGAACCTGAATAATAATTGCTATGAAATGAAGGAACCCTATAGTAGGCCTGACCAACGTCTCATTGACCACGACTTCTCCTTGTCGCTGATAAAACAATTCAATATTCCACTTGGAAGTTAGGCCTAAATCCTTACTAGAACTATTTGAGATCTTGAAACAGATAGTATAACGTTGATTATGTATTTAATTTTAAACTACTAATTTATTAAAAACATCTCCAACTTTTTTGCCCGCGACCCCAAATTTCTAGGTAAAAAATCTCGCGACCCCGTCTTATATTGGACCTTATTTGCGTAGTTTATAAATATACACTGAAATAGATGGTCGCTTGTTAGCCGATATTATCAGCGATTTGCTTCGCTCTGTGTTGACATTTTTATAAACGGATGCAAGAGTAAAGCTGCGTACACACGGCGGATTTTGGCCTTACGACGATCTCAAGGCGGTCGTACGACCGTCGTGAGGCCAAAATCCGCCGTGTGTACGTAGCTACAAATACTGACCAGGCAGAGATTGGAACGGATCGTCGTACGATCGCCTCAAGACTGTACACACGAGAGATTTCCATCCAATTTTCATCCGATCAATCAGTCCATCCGTCCGACCGCCTTGAGGTGAGGCCAAAATCCGCCGTGTGTACGCAGCTTAAGGAAGTTTCCCGCTGAGCCTCTTCTTTCAACTTTTCTACGTCTTTTCATGCATTTTCTTTAAAAGGTTCGATACTATATACACCTTAATTTCCATTTTTCATAAGCTCGCGACCCCGTTTTGATTCCTCGCCCCCCCCCCCCCCCCCCCCCCCCCCGCCGCGGTCGCGTCACGACCCATAGTTCGAGAAGCCCTGCAAAAAAGTAGTTTATGCGTCAATGGTCTGTGCATTGCTGCGCACAGCCAAGGCTATATCTTCCCAGCCTTCCAAGGCCTTTCGGCATTACATGAAAGAAACGAGTGCAGGCGCCCATTGCGCCTCATGTAATCGACCGAGCGACAGAGATAGCGGTCAAATTGTGACTTTTTATTGCGTGGAATTTAGAGCAAGCAAACCCTTGGGCCATGAGGCTCAGACACAAAATGTCTGTGCTTTCGTCAGGTAGCATCACAACATACATGCAATTGCAGCTACCCTACGTGCATACGAAAATTCAAAATTAACATCAACGGATTACAAACGGATTAAAAAAAAAGATTCGATGCAGTATTTCATTGCACGTCCCACAAATATCGTTTTAAAAAAGGTGCATGAATTTGAGTACAAATACGTACATTTTCCACCATCTCTGTATTTAAAAAAAATATATTTTAGCGAACACACAAAGTTGAAGGAAATGTCCAGAAGCGAACGTTTCGTAAGGTTCGCTTATCGGTGACCTTCATTCTGCTTGTATGTTCATGTTATTGAAGATACTTCCTCCTTTATGCGCGAATAATCTTCTCTGTTTAAAGCGCCCTAAATCAATAAATCAATCAATCCTCCTTTATGATAGGAGGATTGATTATCCTCTCGTATTATCCATTTCTATATATATATCTATTTTTATATCTTTATTGGTCTTGTACGTATTCTAATGTCGGATGTCTTCCAACTGCTAATAGCTTCTGACAGGGTGCTCATGTTTGATGATAACCCTCCTTTCTTAAAATCTTCGTTGGCTCAGTCCGCTAAACAGCGACTGGAATTTACTCGTATAAATAACGACCAGTCTCAAACACGTTTCAAATTTTAATACTTTGTATGGGAAAACTACCGCCTGTCTCAAGGTGAGGCAGCCTATAAACTACAACCCAAGGTCAACCGCAGAAGTAATGCTCGTCGCGATACAACAGTGCGTACTTGACGTACGTGAGATGACTGCAACCGTAGTCGTCTGTGTGTAGGTGCAATGCTATGAGGACAACCCACGGTCAACCGCAGAAGTAATGCTCGTCGCGATACAACAGTGCGTACTTGACGTGTGAGATGACTGCAACCGTAGTCGGCTGTGTGTAGGTGCAATGCTATGAGGCAGCCTATAAACTACAACCCACGGTCAACCACAGAAGTAATGCTCGGTAAAGCAGTACCATTTAAGGATTCATTTTGTGTTTTGTTTGCAGAGTAAAAACGTCATTCTCGAGTGAGAAAATTGGAAGGCAAATAGTTTTGTTGGTTTTGTGACTTTTAGTAATTGCTCGTCTCATGGCCAAGCATAATTACATAATCCAGACTAACAAAATGTTACTTACGCACATCGAAGTGCGTGACTCCGTTTAACACATGCGGTTATGTGAATGGCACTGATTGTACTAATCGGGTACTGAATGTCGATGGTGACGTTAATGTTATGTCTATTTGCATGCCTTCCACGCTCGGCTCGGATAATTGACATTGTAAATAGGTCGCGAGAGCTACGTTGACATGTAAATTGATCTGACAACAAGGCCCCTAATCGGTTTTCCGGTCGCGGTGTTACCAATCGTAATAATACGATAAGGACTCGACTTGTGCAACGTGCATGGATGGACTCGATGTGTGTTCCGCACGGCGGTATAACTCATGGTGGAGAGATGACAGTTCGCGTTGGTAGGCCTATACAGCAACGTCGCACATGTGCTTGCAATGTTGCCACGCGGCTTACCTCGAACGACTACGAAAATAGCTTTTAAAATGTCGGTTTATTTATACTAAAAATTTCTCTTTCAACAAAAACGTTTGGTATAGTTTGTGTGGCTCCACACTGATGTCAATTCCATATATTGTATGAATGTATGCAATGCAATTCCTCCTTGAAGAGCATTCGCAAGGAGGACCCTAATGTATAATCGTTGTGGTCCTCTTGTTTCGTTTCTGCACACACTCACTATTGTGTACCACTATGACATCACCTTTCGCACGGTATTTTGTTTGCTCTTCTGACAACGGAAATAAACTTATCATTATTCGCGAACTTCGTTGTGAACGCCCCGTTATTGGTTTTCAAGCGTGTTTAGAGAAGTGCAGATTTTCTGAATGGGATAATTTCACCCGATTCTTTGAGGATATAATTCATTGGTGTTTGTTTCTTTAATCTTTTGCACCATAAGCAACCATGATATTCGGTCACTGGCATCACCATGAGCACTAAATGATTATGTTCATGAATATTATAATGTTGTAGTATTTGCTATAATATTTACCATAAAGCTGGGATTTCTGGAGGGGGTTTGCTTGCTAGACCAGACCTCTGTGGACTATATGGCACTGACATTACCCAAGAGGATTTTGATCAGTACAGTATAATAATTATGTAAATACACATCCTCCCTTTTTCTTGGAAGTTTTTATTTTATTGGGCTTCACGAGTCTCTCATATTTTGCGATAGCGCCGACCATTTTCACAGTAACCAAGCGAATGAAAATTCTCATCTGTTTATTACGAAGATGTTGGAAGGGTTGAAGCTTGGAAGGGTTGAAACTGATCGATTGTAAGTCAGCTGCGCTCGTAGTCACGCACTTGAATACCCGAGTATAGGTTACCTTGGAATATTTCAACGCGTGTACTTAATGCAGATGAATCCTAAGAAAATAACATCAGTAAGCGTTAAAAGTCAATATACAGTTCTAATTAGTTTGGTCCACAATTCTACTGATGACACAATTTTTAATTTGTTTGTGCGGTGCAGGTATTTTTGTCCTTGGGTGTTGATCACTTCTACACACGGCGTAACCGTGTTTGTGTTGACCGTGTTTCATGATTGATTGAATACGAATGCAAATCGTGTTAGCTTTGCCAAGCAGTATACAGAGTGCATTGTGTTGGTTATATAATCCATTTAGCAGTAGCCTTTTATCAAGTTATGCACTTGATACTTCTGACTTAGCACCTTACTAGGCTTCATAATTGGGTTCAAGCAAATACCGAAACTATTAAATGACCAGTACGTATGTGCATCAAGCATTGAACAATAGTACGGTACACATATTAGGCCTAATTAAACTATTATTTATGTCATCTTATGCTTGCCTTTTTACTACTTTTTACAATAATATTTTATGCGATAAGACTGATTGATCTTTTTAGTTGTGTGATTCAATGCGTTTGCTTGGACCCAATTCCTAACGAGGGTGCCAGTCTAGAATTCGATTGGTCCGTTGATATTGGGTTCCCTGCACAAGACGTCCAACGTGAATTACTGGTTTACTGCTTGTTCGACCCTTTAGACAAGTTCTTTGTGTGGAAGTATCTCGTGAATCCATCTTCATCGACAAATTAGAATCGATTAGTATTTCACAATATGGGCAACATTGAACTGATCTTCCTTACGTTATATATTAATATTATTTATTTACCTTATCAAATATGATAGCCAACTCTTCTACCACCCAAGTGACTCCTGTCCTGTCCTGTGCGATGTAAATGTGGTATATGGCTGATGTTATTCCTGAAAATCATCTACAAACATAATTATGCATTTTTGGTGATGTAACTACAATTATTTCAATTTGTAACACATGTATTATGTATCTGGTGCGTTAGGACCCATTTTTTTTTTTTTTCTCGCTTGGGGTCTAGTTTTCTAACAATTTCCGGCTTTTTTCTCCCACCGATGTTGATCCATGGTAATTGCCAATTGGCCACCGCAGGTGTGATGTTAGTCGGTGTCATGGGTGAGATGCCAGAGTGCATCGCAGGTGCAGCAAGCTTGGAGTATCGCCAGCAAGCCAGGCGGGTTGCACGTTACGAACCGAGCGGCAGTTTCTATTGATCTGTTGGGGTTGGTGACCTCGTCATTGGGTCATCATTGCGCGTGTCGACTGCTCCATCTCACAAGGGCCCAGGGTTGCTAGACGTGTGTCGACTGCTCCATCTCACAAGGGCCCAGGGTTGCTAGACGTGTCGGCTGCTCCATCTCACAAGGGACCAGGGTTGCTAGACGTGTCGACTGCTCCATCTCACAAGGGCCCAGGGTTGCTAGACGTGTCGGCTGCTCCATCTCAAAAGGGCCCAGGGTTGCTAGACGTGTCGACTGCTCCATCTCACAAGGGCCCAGGGTTGCTAGACGTGTGACTGCTCCATGTCACAAGGGCCCAGGGTTGCTAGACGTGTCGACTGCTCCATCTCACAAGGGCCCAGGGTTGCTAGACGTGTGACTGCTCCATGTCACAAGGGCCCAGGGTTGCTAGACGTGTCGACTGCTCCATCTCACAAGGGCCCAGGGTTGCTAGACGTGTCGACTGCTCCATCTCACAAGGGCCCAGGGTTGCTAGACGTGTCGACTGCTCCATCTCACAAGGGCCCAGGGTTGCTAGACGTGTCGACTGCTCCATCTCACAAGGGCCCACGGTTGCTAGACGTGTGACTGCTCCATCTCACAAGGGCCCAGGGTTGCTAGACGTGTCGACTGCTCCATCTCACAAGGGCCCAGGGTTGCTAGACGTGTCGACTGCTCCATCTCACAAGGGCCCAGGGTTGCTAGACGTGTCGACTGCTCCATCTCACAAGGGCCCAGGGTTGCTAGACGTGTCGACTGCTCCATCTCACAAGGGCCCAGGGTTGCTAGACGTGTCGACTGCTCCATCTCACAAGGGCCCAGGGTTGCTAGACGTGTCGACTGCTCCATCTCACAAGGGCCCAGGGTTGCTAGACGTGTCGACTGCTCCATCTCACAAGGGCCCAGGGTTGCTAGACGTGTCGGCTGCTCCATCTCACAAGGGCCCAGGGTTGCTAGACGTGTCGACTGCTCCATCTCACAAGGGCCCAGGGTTGCTAGACGTGTCGACTGCTCCATCTCACAAGGGCCCAGGGTTGCTAGACGTGTCGACTGCTCCATCTCACAAGGGCCCAGGGTTGCTAGACGTGTCGACTGCTCCATCTCACAAGGGCCCAGGGTTGCTAGACGTGTCGACTGCTCCATCTCACAAGGGCCCAGGGTTGCTAGACGTGTCGACTGCTCCATCTCACAAGGGCCCAGGGTTGCTAGACGTGTCGGCTGCTCCATCTCACAAGGGCCCAGGGTTGCTAGACGTGTGTCGACTGCTCCATCTCATAAGGGCCCAGGGTTGCTAGACGTGTCGACTGCTCCATCTCACAAGGGCCCAGGGTTGCTAGACGTGTGTCGAGTGCTCCATCTCATAAGGGCCCAGGGTTGCTAGACGTGTGTCGACTGCTCCATCTCATAAGGGCCCAGGGTTGCTAGACGTGTCGACTGCTCCATCTCATAAGGGCCCAGGGTTGCTAGACGTGTCGGCTGCTCCATCTCACAAGGGCCCAGGGTTGCTAGACGTGTCGACTGCTCCATGTCACAAGGGCCCAGGGTTGCTAGACGTGTCGACTGCTACATCTCACAAGGGCCCAGGGTTGCTAGACGTGTGTCGACTGCTCCATCTCACAAGGGCCCAGGGTTGCTAGACGTGTCGACTGCTCCATCTCACAAGGGCCCAGGGTTGCTAGACGTGTCGACTGCTCCATCTCACAAGGGCCCAGGGTTGCTAGACGTGTCGACTGCTCCATCTCACAAGGGCCCAGGGTTGCTAGACGTGTGTCGACTGCTCCATCTCACAAGGGCCCAGGGTTGCTAGACGTGTCGACTGCTCCATCTCATAAGGGCCCAGGGTTGCTAGACGTGTGTCGACTGCTCCATCTCATAAGGGCCCAGGGTTGCTAGACGTGTGTCGACTGCTCCATCTCACAAGGGCCCAGGGTTGCTAGACGTGTCGGCTGCTCCATCTCACAAGGGCCCAGGGTTGCTAGACGTGTCGACTGCTCCATCTCACAAGGGCCCAGGGTTGCTAGACGTGTCGACTGCTCCATCTCACAAGGGCCCAGGGTTGCTAGACGTGTGTCGACTGCTCCATCTCACAAGGGCCCAGGGTTGCTAGACGTGTGACTGCTCCATCTCACAAGGGCCCAGGGTTGCTAGACGTGTCGACTGCTCCATCTCACAAGGGCCCAGGGTTGCTAGACGTGTCGACTGCTCCATCTCACAAGGGCCCAGGGTTGCTAGACGTGTCGACTGCTCCATCTCACAAGGGCCCAGGGTTGCTAGACGTGTCGACTGCTCCATCTCACAAGGGCCCAGGGTTGCTAGACGTGTCGACTGCTCCATCTCACAAGGGCCCAGGGTTGCTAGACGTGTCGACTGCTCCATCTCACAAGGGCCCAGGGTTGCTAGACGTGTCGACTGCTCCATCTCACAAGGGCCCAGGGTTGCTAGACGTGTCGACTGCTCCATCTCACAAGGGCCCAGGGTTGCTAGACGTGTCGGCTGCTCCATCTCACAAGGGCCTAGGGTTGCTAGACGATCCGTGCAAAATGTACAATCATTTTTTTAATTTGCCGTCAACGATATATATATTCCCATCTGTGTCAGTGGCGTAACTAAGGGGGGGGGGAGGGGGGGTTAGGGGGTGTAACCCCCTCCCCCCTCGAAATTACTTCGAAAATGATTTTACTTAATACTACTATATTGTAAGATCCTTAAACCACTTCAGTGTATAACAAATAACATTTTCATTATATTTATCATACCGTACTCCACTTAGATAAGATATATAATTTCAGTAATTCAATTATATTTATGTGTTTATCTTCAACTAATATACCTTTCGTTCGAACTAGTAAAAGTGAGGGTACCTATAAATAAAAATGCATTATCTAATATTACAGACGTGTGTATGTGATACACACCGTGATGTATGTGAATTTAAATGTAAATGTATGTGACTTGTGACCACAATGTTTCAGTTCATGTTGAGATTATATTGAACAATCATATAACACGAAATGCCCGGCGAAATGGCCTCCGGCGGACCCCTTTCAGTTCCATAATCTCACTTCTCCCCAAAATACACACACCCAAAATAATTCCTAGTTACATTACTGCTATCTGTGACGCTAAATAACGAAAACAAGTAATGGGATGCAATTCAAGACGAACTTCAAAAATTGCTATTTTTCTCGACAGCTTTTGATTTTTGAATCGATTAGTTGATTGGATTGGTACGCAATTAAGTCACGAAGTCAGTTTGCGAGGAGATAAAGCATTCTATATTCAAAAAATTGTTAGAAGGTAGAAGGTGTAGGCCTATCAGTGAGATAACTGATAACATTACATATTTTAAACCATTTTTGAATCAGTGTTTAGGATACAATAATTTCCTTTCTAAATCCTCGTATTCGTCTGAACTGCATAGTTCTTTACGTACGGTATTCCTTTATAACATGCACAATTATTAATGCTATTAAAAAAAATGTTTGTGTGGATTGCATGATTCACACTGAAAGGGGCCCGCCTAACGTGACCGGAGAACTGTGGAAGCAAAGATATAATATTCTGTGTGGGAGTGGGAGTCCCTCTAAGCTGCATATTTGGAAGGCTGCGTGACGTCACTGTGATGTCAGCCGACCTATTTTGATCGCTTACGTAACAATGAAACGTTCTGACCTTGAGGTGCCGTGAGAAGGGAACGTAAGTTATTCACCTGGGACTGGGAGATAGACCACGCGACTATTAAGTCCACCTCTCCCGGGTGTTTGGGTCTTGTTCATTGATCTAGAGCTGTGTATAGATTTAGCCTTATCTCAGTTTAAACAATGTGTTTGGTTACTACGGCACTACGGCGTGTCTATTGAATTGAGTAATACGTAAGGTTGCATAACATTGTTGTCTCCCGTTATCTGGTCGTATATTGTATAAATGAAACTCAATGAAACTAGTATGAATGATGATGGAAATGAAAATGAAAATGAAAATGAAATGAAACAGAATAGAATAGAATATGTGTATTCTTTTGCAAGGTACATGGTACATTGTTAAACTCTTTGTAGAAAGAGCGAATAAATTTATAATGTAATTAAAACTAGTTACTAGACTAAACTACTACATGGCAGTGAGTAAAACTAAAGACTAAAAACTACAAACTGAAAACTGAAAACAGAATATGGTACAATGTAAGTTGATAAGGTTAGTGAAGTGATAGAATTCCTATGTATATACATACTGAGGGATACGCCCATACACTCTTCTTCATACACTCTTCAGTCTTTGCCACATATGCAAACCTCGAGACATTTCATATTCTTGTATTTTATGTGACAAGTTGTTAATTAAGAAAAGTGTAAATAAATAAATGCATTTCTATTCATTGTCTACTCACTCAGTTACAAGAACTGATTTTATGTGGGGAACACTATAGCACAGAATCACCAAGGGTCACAGTTTTCATTAGTGTATACTTGTTGCTAGTATCGTATCGATAGATTTGAACAAATTCCAGACGTTTCTGTTTCAAGATCAAGCCGGGTATCGAACATTGGACCTTGGACTTTCGACCTTGGACTCTAGATTGGGTGTAGGAGAACAGAATAGGAAAGAGTGAAAATTCGGTAACGGCAAGTTGCCTTCTCCTGCCGCAATTTCTAGACGTCTGTTAACGACCATAATGTGTATACACGTTTATTAAACATTTGTTGTTTGATTCATTGTATATTACCACGAACCAAAATACTTTTCTTGCTTTTCCTTTGAGCTCTGAATAGTCGTTCAGTCCAAAGGCAAAAGCCAGGGGCATAGGGTGTGGCGGGGGGGGGGGGGGATATCCCTTCTCACATTTGCATCAGGTGTCATATATATATATATATATACAATAGCGACAATGTGAATACTAAATTGTTTATACCTGCAGTTGCTTTCTGGTTACAAAAGATCGGTTTACACACTTTTTAAGATTTTATTTTTCTGTTTTACTTAAGATCGCTACCATTGACCGTATTTATGAAACGACGCCTGTCATTGGCTGGGCTAATAAATTTAGAAATACGAGCTAACGTTGCTATGGTTTCCTTCAATTTTAAAACCTAGGAAAGTGTGTAAACGCCATGATGCTTTTGGCTTGAATGTGCAGACCGAATCGTCTGTTTGCTAGACTTTGCCTTACACTGTTTACCAGTATTTAGGGCCTATATGCAGAAATCCAAGCCCCCCCCATCTCCCATCCCCACTCTCAGCGATTAAAAAAGAGTTTCTAGGCGAACAGAACCCTATATAAGATCTGTTTCAATAAATAAAATACATAAATAGAACAATTCCATGTATTATATGGTAGTCTGCAGTCAGTATAGCTGGTTTCGGGACGACGAAAGCTGGCGGTAGAAATCCTTGCGTTGTGCGGGTGTCGAGTCTACGTCCCTTAGCTACATTCCCAGTGTATGACGAGCCAGCGCAGAAAACGTTGCCAATTGTTCGCTTGTTTTCTCTTTCAGCTACTCGGTTTAAATTTATAACATGTTACAATGGGTAACGTAAGGAACACACCGCGCTATGAATAGTAACTTGACAGTCGATACTCGATGTCCATTGCGTTGCCGTGGATGTATAACCAAGGTCCGTAAATCCCTTTTGAGACGTCCGTAGCAGCTAAGGGAATAATAATTTCTCGTAAAAACTGAGTGACTAGACTAAATAAATACAAATGTGTTTATGTGATTATTGCAAGAGTTGTGATACGAATGTCTACTGCATATCAGCCACACTAGACACTTTCTGCCTACTGTACTCGTGACAACTGTGAGTGTGACAACGACACAGACCGCACTGACATTGGGACCCCCAAACTCCCAGTCCCTAGTCCGCCAGGGGATTGTTGGCCGGACCTTGGGTTATACCAAGCCATATTTTTGTTCGGTCGCCATGGCCTATTTCTTTCCTTCAAATTTGTCGACCGATTCTTTTGATCGATTTGATTTGTAGCAAATGTTGCAGCCGACTAGCGGCCGTGGTCCATCAGACGTTGGTTTAGTTGACCACCGGGGGCGGACTGCTGCGAAAACACTAAAATCTTAGCAACGCACATGGCACGACGTCCAACAATGTCGGGAAGTATAATAGCTATGGAACTTTGAGAAATGTTTGCATATGCGCATTCTTGTGTTGTTGTTAATTGTTGTTTTTATTAGATTTGAAAACGTTTCGCCAGGAAGTTCGTAGATATGGACGCGCTCGCTTATCAACGCGTCAAACAGAGCGTTTTCCTACAGTACTGTATTATTAATGTTTTACTCTGTTACATACACCGCGTACTGTGCACTGGGGGAAAATTCCACATTTGTAGACAAAAAAAAAGCCCAATGCTTTCATCGATTGAATAACAAAACTATATAGGCCAAGTGGGCACGTCGATAAGTTCCTTATTAACGCGAGATAAAAATACTATCCGAGTCAATAATCCAAGACTTTTGCGAGCAACATGTTCCCTATCATCGCCGATTTTGAAACGTCGTAGTCGGCGTTGAAAATTCTAAACAGCGTTGGAAGATAATCGATGATTATCTCTAGCTTAACAGTCACTTCACTGGAAAACAATCAACTGATTATCAAACACCGCACCTATTGTTATATATTTTTTAGGAAAACGCTCTGTTTGACGCGTTGATAAGCGAGGGCGTCCATATCTACGAACTTTCTGGCGAAAAGATCTCAAAGCTAATAAAAACAACAACTAACAACAATTCAATTCAAGAATGCGCATTGCAAATGTTTTTCTAATTTCTATAGCTATACTTTCCGACATTCTTGAATGGTGTGCCATGTGCGTTGCTAAGATTTTTCGTTGTAATTTCGAGTGTTTTCGACACGGTCCGCCACCTTTGTTGACAGCAATAGAAATGTAATTTCTGCCTCTAATACGTTTCATATCGCGTTTAAATTAGTTTATCCGTGACCGGACACAAATTTTCTATAGCCAACTCACATTTTGCCATTACTGTGCTTCAAAAAATTATTTTCGAGTCACTTTTGTGTAACTGTGCCAATACTTATCAGATCGCCATAAAATGAACGTATTCGTAACCGGACAAATCTTTATAAAAATATGGCCACTTCACATTTTGCCGCCTTTTTGTTTCCGAAAAATATTTTGTAACTATGGTGTAACTTTGTAACCTTTCGAACGATTTTCTCACAAAACTATACACCTTCAATCCACATCGAGGCTTGTGGATGGTTTAAATTTCAAGTTGACCGGACTTTCCGTTCGACCGCTATCGACAGACATTAAAAAAACAAAAAAAAACAAAAAAAACAGAACGAAGTGCCATAAAGGTCTAATGAAGACGCTCGCTTCGCTTGCTTAATAAATTAGTGTTGAACGACGTACTAAACCTTCAGGACGCATTATTGTCGCCCTTTTGTCGCCCCTTGCGACAAACATAGCTGCCCTGGACCTATTGTATTTGTATATCCCTATCCCGCTGCTCAAAGGGCTGGAGACAGGAGAGAAAATGGTGATGTTCGCATGGTGTTCGCCCAGTTGTCGCCCTACATACCTCGTTACCCTGGACTGGACCTATTCTATCTCTATCACATTGCTCAAAGGGGAGGGGAGGAGACAAGAGACAAAATAGAGAAATAGGTTCGCCTCTTACGAACGGCGGTCACATCATTAATTTTATGAACAACTAGCATCGTGGCAAATTTGACTAAACTAATTGGCGACTGATGTCTACGGTGGTTGCGAAACAAAAGGAATAAATGCAGCTGAGGTCTTGCTGCCCAAAGAACAACGATTGACGCTGAGCAGCCTGGCTCGTCTGTCACGTGACATAGCATAGACGACACAAATGTATCTGTTATTTATCTGTAATTTGTTTTGTCCCCTTGCAGGTATCCGTTACTCTGAGGATGTCTCTCGCGACGAGGTCAAGGCGCTGTCTGCCCTTATGACCTTCAAGTGCGCATGCGTGGACGTCCCCTTCGGCGGCGGCAAAGCTGGCCTCAAACTCAACCCCAAGGAGTACAGCGAGCACGAGCTGGAGAAGATTACCAGGAGGTTCACCCTTGAACTCGCCAAGAAGGGATTTATTGGTAAGTTGCTGCGTTTACATACTCCCCGCAGCCGCAATCCGACGGCCACAAATTGAGTGAACCCACTTTATATTTAATCTTAATCCATTCATAACAACTTGTTTTAATTTGATGAACTGTATATTTTTTGTCTTCAAACAATACTAAATTGTAATTTTACTAATAATCATGATTAATTGGATTATGTGGAAAATCATTTAAAAAAAACATCAAGCCTTCCGGTATGGCAGAAAGACTATTTTTGTATTTTGAACTATAGACTTACATATTATTATATAATGCATATAAATCAGCTGACCATTCAGCAGTTTTTTTTCAGGTTGTTTAGAAGTTGCCTGATTTGTAACTACATTAATTCACACTTTAGAACTGGTACTTATCATATAGATCGATGCATATCAACTTTAATGACAGCTTGCTCACAAAAATGGGAAACGAGCACTGATTTCTGCTAATCAATTGGCGGGGGGGGGGGGGGGGGGGGGAAATTTCTTTATAAAAGTGATCATCTCCCATACAGAAATTACAAAATTAAAAGCGTAAGTTTTGATTTTTACTTGTTATTCATTTGCCCTAGACAGTATTTAACAAGTATTTTGAAATATTATGGTGTGTGTGTTAATGTTAGAGTAGCCCAACAACTAAGAGGATTTAACTGTTTCATAACCCATAGATTAGTGTTTGCACGTAGGAAAATATACTGCTCGTATTAATGACAGTAGTTTGGGTTATATTTAGTGTAAAGTTGTAGGAAATAGGCATTTGTCCACTAATAACATCTCGTGCATCACTGTGATTTTCGTGCATAATGATCGGTGTTGTGAAATTGATCTTTCAAAAACTAGTACACGACGTATACTCTGGAACTTTCATAAGAGATTATGTCAATTATTCATAGAAATTAAGGAAATTAATAGTGTTGGTTTGTTTAAAACTAAATGTAGGGAGTGGATAGTGAAGAAAAAATAAATGTATGTAGGATGCCAAAATAGCTGTTAAGCTAATAAATAAAGTACATTACATTACATTACATGACATTACATTATGTGGGAATGATTTTTTAACATATTTTTATTGAATTGTTACGAAATTAAACATGGTCGACAATCGGCATTTATTAGCTTTAGCTTCATGTTGTGCTCTATGAATTTCTGTGTTGTAGTATGGTCAAAAGTACAAACCATAAATTGTTTAATAAAATATTATGTTGTGGATTAAATATTTGTCACCGAAAAATGCGTCTACCTGTCAAAATGAAAATACACTGATTGGCAAGGTGGTGTTAAAAAATACTGGCTTTGGTAGGTTGTGATTAAAAACTAACATCAACAAAGCGGTGACTTCTGTGTGTTGCTAGGATACTAAGACATGTTTCTTCGTCAGTTGATGGTCAGTTGTCTTTATTGCCGTGATTTGCCGTGATCGTGTTTGATAGAAGTTAATTTCACGTGGGGGAAATATGGCGGCGCTTTTTCTATAATATGTGACGCCCGTGTTCGACTGATTTAGTTTGTCACTTTGTAATATTATTTATGAAAACTTATTACCGATATCAAGAAACAATGACACTGAAAACATTACTCGACATCTTTCAGCGTAGTATTATGTGTTCCCTGTGCCTTTAGGGTACGACAATATGCAGACAGACAATGGTAGGTCGTCCGTAGCTGTTATAGTTACGGTATGTTAGCCTTTGTTTTTATTGACGAATTTGTCTTAAAATAATATTGTTGAATAAATTTAGGCATGCGGGAGCGCAATGTCTTTTAAATGTTGAGCCTCTTTTGAAATTGGTGTTTTTTCTACGTGTGCCCTCTTTGGTTTGTAACGGTTTGTCTTCTCCGTTTTGGGCTTGGCCTCTTTTTTGCAAATTTTTTGCATTTTTGTTTGGTATTTGACTATAAAATCGGAGCCTCGGAAGAAAATGCATTTAAATTAGAGTTCAAATAAAATAGCTAAATTAGGTGTTTCTTGCAACACACAGGCAATGTCATCTGTCGGCTAGCTAGTGGTTGAAAAGTCAAGAGCTAAAGGCTGTGATAAACCTGAATAATGTAGCCCTTCAATGGTCAGGGCCAATACTAGGCATTATAACTCATTAATTACATATTACTGTTAATTATATTTTAGGGCATTATGCTCGTTACCTACCAAATGTGTTGTAGATTTTAACTACCTGTCACGCTCGTTCCCGTTGCAATCCGCGTTTGTTAACTATTTTAAAACCGGGTGGTTCTATGCTGCACTCTGGTGAGTAATTTTGACTGAAAGACTCCCATTAAGTGGTGGGAAATTCATTCAAGTATCAAACACTTGGGCTTGATGCTGGGTTGTCATTGTCTTGTCTGGGATTCATTATTTAACTTTCTTTTCATTTTTGGTTGATCCATCTTATGCTTGGTTTGATATAAAGTTAATGGAAATGCTATTATAAGTTCTTAATTGGTCAATTGTCCAGCATTCAGTATTATAGGTGCATTGTGTGAAGAGAATGAGTTGCTTCATTATAGGGTAATATGTATTCCATTATCTTCAAGGGCCCGGTGTTGATGTCCCCGCTCCAGACATGGGAACCGGAGAACGAGAGATGTCGTGGATTGCAGACACTTACGCCAAGACGATTGGTCACTTGGATATCAATGCCCATGCCTGTGTCACTGGCAAGCCAATCAACCAGGTACAAATCAATTAAATCTGGAAATACGGTCCATTATGTTCATTAGTTGCACAGTACCTACCTAACACAAATCCATGTCAACCAATGATTCCGGTATTCAAATTTTAAAGAATTTAATTACCAATGTAGTATTACTGGTAGGTACCAAGATGAAATTGATAAAAAAGAAAAAAAAATTGTATCGAGAATATATTAGCTGAAATCAATGTACCAATACTACTGGTACTATATGGGAAAAGCTATTATGTACAGTATACAAATTATTTAGCTATACTTTCAGCTGCTTCAATGACAATTTTTTTAACAGTAAGGTAACCCAACAGAGAATGGAAAATAACCAAGCTATTTGAATTTGGTAACCACTCATCACACTCTAGACAGCATTGCACATTGTATATACATTTCCATTAACACATTTGAAGCACCTTCATTGATAGCATCCAAAGAAACAACACCACAGAAATTGTTTTAATACAACACAATTGCAACAAGAAATGTAGGGTGGTAAGCAATATTGACAGCACGAGTGTGTTTCCTCCCAGGGCGGTATCCACGGCCGAGTGTCGGCTACCGGACGCGGCGTCTTCCACGGGCTTGAGAACTTCATCATGGAGGCCAACTACATGAGCATGATCGGCACGACGCCCGGCTGGGGCGGAAAGACCTTCATCGTTCAGGGCTTCGGTAATGTGGGTCTCCACACCATGCGCTACCTCCATCGCGCGGGCGCTGTCTGTATCGGCATCATTGAGAGGGAGGGATCCATCCACAACGCTGACGGCATTGACCCCAAGGTAAGCTCGGTTGGGTGAGCTTTTGCAAAGTGCCAATATAGTGGACCCAAGATTACTTTACACCTGCAATCGTCACATCCGGGGCAGTCGTAGCCAACCAGCGAACCGCCCGAGACACATCCGGGCCAATACCGATCGCTGGTTGGCTACGAACTAGTCGCCTGTGACGAAAGCATGTGTAAGGTAGTCTTGGGACAACTATATTGACATTTTGCAATTATCCAATAATAACTAGAGACCCATGAAAGTGGGTTTATTTTCTTTAAACTTTGTTTTAAAAAATCAACAATTTCGGTGTTTAACGGTGTACTCTTTTTAGCTGTGTTAAGTGACACAATGTTCTATAGAATCTACAAACTACACGCCTAGGCCTAATACACACTTTTGCGCAAAGTAAAGCATACGGTACATTGGTGAAATAAATATTCTTATCCCCACTGTGGAAAAATGACCCAAAATTTATGTCACTTCAAAGAAATTTATCAATTTTAAAAGAACATGATTTTTTGTGCGTTTCGGAAAAATGTTCACTGTTAAATGGGAATTCAGATGCCAGTTTTGCAAGGTTTCGTGGTTAAAACGGGTGATTTCGCTAGCCTATTTGCGGTGTTATGCCATTTTTGCGAATTTCCGTTTTATATTTTTGGACTCTTGGTATTAAACGCCGACACTTTATCAAATTAAGCAATATTCACAACATTCATATAATTTCACGATCGCGAATTTTATGGGACTCAAATAATAACTCATTTGGTAAGGTCAGCTGGTACGAATTGTAGATTGTTATTATAGCCTACTTCATGAAGTAGACATCACTTTTGAGAGGAAAAATAAGTACCCTATATGCAAAAACAATGAAGTACATAATTACAAAACTAGACACGCAAATGATTTCCACCTAAAATTACAGTACAAGACATGTAACAAACATCTATTTTTATAAACGGCATCAAACTTTACAATAGTCTTCCACTTACCACTAAACTCAATAAAAATGTCAATACGTACAAAGCCAAATACATCAACTTTCTTAAGAATAAATACCCATATAACTACTGTATGTAAGTTATTACAAATTTAAATCTCTGACTATTATTATTTCGTATTTTTTATTTTCAATCTATGATGTACCGGTACGTATCTTAATTTGGAATTGTAATTTCGATATTTTACTGTACATTGTATCTATGTAATTAGCGAAAGCTAAAATAAATAAACACTACTTCTACCAGTAAAAACTACATCACAGTGGAGTTTCTATTAGGGAGGGATGAATACAATAATCAATATTATCCTTCGATTTTCGATAATCGATAGTAAAAATACTATAGAATGGTTTGTTTTCTGAAAAAACATGTTCGTAATGCATTAGTCAGATGTGTCCAAGGAATGTTGCTATATCGTTATGCAATCGGTTAGGTGACGTAATATGGCGGGGAGTCTGTAAAAGATTACTTTGTTTGTAAATTTATTATCATTCGATATTATCAATTGATAATGCATTCATCTTTTCGATTATCGATAATATTTATTTTGTAGTTCTGCATGCCTAGTTTATATCCTAATACCCACTGGCTATGTGGGTTGTTTGAAAGAATTTTAAGGAAACAATAATCATGCATTTCATCTTCACATCAACTATAGATCTTTATTATCTTTATTCACCAAAATGAGCTTGCGCTCTTTACAATGGTAGTAAGACATGACATGGTAACATAATGCAGTGATGGAAAAGTCTATACATCTAGGTTACATAAAAATTGGCATAGGGCCCCCTGTAACTATAGTTAATACAATTCAATTCTGCATACAGCCTTGCAGGACATATCTTATGGAATCGATTAGTAGCTATAAAGACAGCTTTCAATATCTAACATAATGTCAGTTTCACTTTCTCAGTCCCTATTTATTATAATTTCATGTATCTTAACGTCAAAAATACGTCGTACATAACAACGTAATGAAGCCGACAGTATGGGACACATAACACATGATGTAACATAATACTATGTACATGCTGCCAAAACATAACCTACTCCTTTACTGGACTTCCATTAATTTACATGTGAAGCCAAAAGATAGATGGACACTACGGACAGATGTGTTTTATCCAAATTCAGCAGGAAACCAAAGTAAATTTGAAATGAAGCATTGTGCACGCTCGAGTATTCTCTGGCGCACGGTAACTGTGAAGATGTTTACGAGAAGCACAAAAAAATGTGAACATTTTATGTTCATCATGTGGCTACTAAAGGATGTTTTGTTTGCATACTGGTAGGTAGTTGATATTTCATTATTTTCAAACTTGCTGCTGCACCACCGCTACCCTCGGTATTTTTCTTCTTTTTCGCATGACAGACAACAATTAAATGAAAGGAAACCACGTGGTATTAACACACTATGCTCTTGGTATAGTTATAGACTATTTAATTGATTACATTTTTTATGGGTAGAGGTGTTTGTAAATGGTGTTGTTTTCTTAAATTTCGTTTATAGATTTAATAATTTCGATGTTATGGCGGTGTTATGCTTTTTGAGAGATTTTCTACAGTAAATTTCACCAGAAACATGTTTAAATTAAAAATAAATTTTCACGTAATTTAATAATTGTTTAATAATTGTAATTTGGGGTCTGGGAGTCGAATTTCAGCAAAAATTAATCGTTGATCTTTTTAACGAAATCATCATGAAAAAATATTAGGTCCCCACGAGTGTGTTGTAATGACGTTTGACTGTAATAATAAATTTTATTTTATTTTCATTTTTTATAATATATTAAAAACAATCGATATTTCGTGTTATTTCGCTCTTTAATACAAATTTCGATGTTATGACTGGAAATTGACAGATTTCGCGAATTTTCGCGGTGAAATTTTGACGTTTTTAAGGTGCCTATCAACAGATATACACTTTGTTTATCTCCCCCTTCTTTATCAACACTTTTCGCGATTTCGCGGTCCGCGAAAAACAAACACCTCTATTTATGGGTTGTATTGAAGAGATTCAAAATACAACAGCCAATAGATTTGTAGCTGTTAATCTCAACATTGTAAGAACAAACTGCAAACTATATACCGTAATTGTGTTTCAATGAAAGATATGCATATATGGCATCTACAGTTAGATTTACAGTTAATTCACTATTTTAACTTTTCAAGTACATACATTCTTTTTCATTTAGTGTTCATTGTTCAAGTACAAAAAGCTGAACAAAATCTTGTTTTTCTTGTACAAGGCTAGGCCTTAGTTGGGACACACAGGTACATACAGCGTAGTAATTCAAGAATATTTGGCATACACGTTGGAAAAGCAATATCTTTGCGTATTCTCATGTTCAGATGGCAAAACATGATGGTTTTTGGGTTTGTATATCATAAATTTTGTGGTGTTAATTGTGAAAGTAACATCAAAGCTCATGTGTATATGTCACAGTTGATCATGGTATCAGTATGTACATGTATAATCAAGTTTTAGATTACGTTAATAATTATCTTCCATCTGTCCGCCAGCAATTGGAAGATTACCGCAACGACACTGGCAGCATCATGGGCTTCCCAGGGGCAAAGACCTACGAGGGCGAGAATCTCATGTTCGAGCCATGCGACATCTTCGTACCTGCCGCAATTGAAAAGGTATGTCCACTCATATTCTCTATCAAATATGTCAATACAGTCCAGCCTCCAGCCCACTTATAACGAACTTGAAGGGAGCTGATTTTTACTTTGTTAAAACAGAACCAATTTGCATGTAATTTTGTTTAAGATGAATCAAAATTACTTTGTTAAATCCAGAATTTTGTTAAAAGAGAGTTCTTTAAAAGTGGGCCCGACTGTATAGCATTCAAGATATTTATTTATTTAAAGAACATGTACCCACCAATACCTACAAACAATAATTGGTGCCTTATTTCTAAGAATTTCTAAATTATGCGATGTTTATAAGTTTCAGTTGAATTTGCACTGCACAATTGCATAAACTTACGTCAGATTTAAATTGTTTCCCACCCATCCACACTTTGCATCAGCCATTTTTTTTTTATGAACACAATGCAAAATACGGAGTGACTTACTCCGTATTTTTCATGTATGCTTGTATGTATAGCATACTTTTGCATTAGATATTCCATTTTTTTTTTTTTTGGATTAGAGAAGAAAATATCATATAACCAGGTATCTTATAAGGAGGTATCTTATGGCAAATCTTGTAACGAAGTTTTGAACACTAATGTACTTCTACCCTCGTACCTTTCTATGTATTACTAACGAACACCTATGTGCTGTGGGTACCCTCCTTACTGTCTAGCAAGGCAATGCTAAGGACCAACTTCCATGCAACTGTCATGTGGTATAAACATACTTAGTGCAAGAGTTCTTTTTCCATTACATACCTCTATGCTTACAAACAAAATTCAGAACTTCGTTTAGTTTAGTTTAGTTAAGTTTTTATTAGTATCCAAGACATCTTTTGCAAGATATAGGATTTGTCATAGGCACATTTTACATACACACAAGTCCAAAATATTCAATAGCAATAAGTCAATAATTATAGTAACTGATAGACCCTAATATGAAAGAAAAACCACATTTACACATGTCTTATGAACAGTAATGAACAAACATCAGTTGTAACCTATCCTATTTTTTAACCCACAATGCTTTAGAAGTGATGCACTGTCCCAAAATGTCATGGTTCTTTGCAAGTTTTGAAACTTGTTCATCATTTGCATTTCAACTATGTTACATATTGGTCGATAAACTAAAAAAAAAAAAACTAAAACTAGCTTGAGCAAAGTTTCGTTAATTTCGACCCTAGCTTACTATGCATGTTTGTTTTTATTTTACTTTTCTAGGAACTCCTGCAATCAAGCTCTCCAATTTTCCATAACTTCAATACCAAATAGTAGTAAATACTAAAAGATAATCAATTGGTAATGTAATGGCAATATTGTTGCACAAATGACTATTGTATGAATCAATTTAACATTCCACATTTTACTGAATGCTAGGCAATGCGAGACGTTGAGCCCTAATACATGTCATCATCTGTCTGCCAGCTCTATAAGCAATACTAAATAGGAAATAGTAATCAAATGTCCGTTAAAATGTTGTGGAAATGTAGTTAAAGTAGCTAAAATATTTTAAGACATGTGGTAGGCTAGTGATTTCAATTATTTAATGTGGCATGCTATAAATCTGATTCAAGGTTATCAACAAGGACAATGCTCACAAGATCCAGGCAAAAATCATTGCTGAGGCTGCCAACGGACCCACAACACCAGCTGCTGACAAGATTCTTATCGAGAGGAACATCCTCGTCATCCCGGACTTGTACATCAACGCTGGTGGTGTCACTGTTTCGTTCTTTGAGTGGCTCAAGAACCTCAACCATGTGTCCTACGGCCGTCTGACCTTCAAGTATGAACGCGAGTCCAACCACCATCTGCTGGGTAGGTGGAGCATGCTAGCAAAACAGCTGAATAGAATAGGTTGGATTGAAAGCAGTGTGTAAGTATGTGTAAGCTCTATAAGAATGGTAGGTATAGGCCTACTGATTAGACAGCATGAATTCAAATGCACAACTTAGAGAGGGCACTGTGAAGGAAGACCATAAGGGGTAGGAAGGAAGGTCAAGGAACAGGAATTTGGTGATACAGTCATGTAGAACAACTCTTGCAGTACCACACACCATACAGGCATCAGTACTAGATGGATACTCACCTAGTGCGTACTGGTATGTCGACATACTACTGTTGAAGAAGGAGTGGGAATCAGTGTCACACTCAAGGGAGCTCTCTGGTTAAGCCCTCTCCCCCCTCCCCACTTGCAAATTTTCTGCCTGTGGCAATTGGTAAAAAAAACGTGCTATGAAATATCAGGCTGGTGTTGTATGCTGTGTAAAACATGACATGTGTCCTAATGCTTACCGTGGTTGTATGTTTAGAATCCGTTCAAGAGTCGCTGGAACGGAGGTTTGGACGCGTAGGTGGCCGCATCCCCGTCACGCCGTCCGAGTCTTTCCAGAAGAGAATTTCCGGAGCTTCCGAGAAGGACATCGTACACTCGGGTCTGGACTACACCATGGAGCGCTCGGCCAGGGTGAGTCTATCACTGGTGTTGCGTTTGGCTTGGATTGTTTGTAAATTAGTGATAAAAAGCAATTGCTCTGTACCAGATGCTGTAAGTTAATCTTGCAGTAGGCCTATGTATATACAGTGGAGCCTCGATTATACGTTTTCCAAGGGCCAAACCGAAAAAACGTGAAGCACAAAAAACGTATACAGTGGAGCTTTGGAGCATCAATTATACGTTTTGTACTTATACGTTTTTCGTATTTATACGTGATTTCCATATGGTCCCGGCCATTTCCCATAAGAATCAATGTTAAAATAATTTAATTATACGTTATTTGGTTATACGTTATTCTCGGTTATACGCGACAGAAATTGTTCCCCCCAGACATCTTGGTAGCGATTATACGCTAATTGGTTTTATTTGTCATCCGAAATCACTTCCTGGAAGCGCAAGCTTTATCTCGTTCGGGATATGCAGCTGTGAATGCGCGAGAATGGAATGTTGTTATTGTCAAGCGGTCACCCCACCTCGCCCCCCTCCCCTCCTCCCATTCGCTACCCTTGCTCACGTCCGGCTCTTGGCAGGTAGCCCAAGCCCCGAGCCAGCCCCTCACCCCTCCCACCATACTACGTTTCACAGAGCGTATGTCTGTCCATGCAGATTGTTCCAAGTTTGTTGGTGTTTTTAAATTGATACCACGTGTTCATAATGGCTTGTTTTGTCGATTGGTTGTTTTATTACTAGCCTCTGATTTTATAGTAACATTTCACGTATTGATCTGATCGTTTCTTCAATTTGTTGATTTAAAATAATTATCCGTGCCCCCAACCTTGCCGACGGGCCGAGCGCGGGCGCTGTGTGATACATCCCTCGCGGGCACTGAGCCGACAGCTGCCGCCAGCTCGTGATAGCGGTCTCCCGGTGACGCGCGGCCTTACAGTTGCGTCCAAAAAACACTTACGTAGCGGTTGCTGAAACTTGTTTATCGAGGCGAATATTGATCTGGGACGGGAAAATAAAGCGATCGATGCTGAAAAACGGTACGGCGAGCAACGATATTTGGAATAAAATGATTTAGATATCACTTTCGGTCGGGACTATTCGAAATAAAGACGACGATTTTCACGACGGAACATGTAGTAAAATATATATTTAGGCCTAAGCACCATTTCAACCCCCCCCCCCCCCCCGCTCCTACGTGCGCTAGAACACACCGTGAAGGGAATTTTTGTACTGCAGAAAGAGGAGACTGCCGAGTCACTATTTCCACTCATTGCAAACGAAAACAAATGTAATTGTAGTTATACGTTTTTTGTACTTATACGTTTTTTCGGTTTGGCCCTTGGAAAACGTATAACTGATGCCCCACTGTAACTAAAATTTCATTTGTTTTCGTTTGTAATGAGTGGAGATGGTGACTCTCGGCAGTCTCCTCTTCCTGCAGTACAAAAATTCCCTTCACGGTGTGTTCTAGCGCACGTAGGAGCGGGGGGGGGGGGGGGGGATTGAAATGGTGCTTAGGCCTAAATATATATTTTACATGTTACGTGGTGATAATCGTCGTTTTTATTTCGAATAGTCCCGACCGAAAGTGATATCTAAATCATTTTATTCCAAATATCTTTGCTCGTCGTACCGTTTTTCAGCATCGATCGCTTTATTTTTCCCGTCCCAGATCAATGTTTACCTCGATTAATCGATTTTCGGTTATAAATGTCAACGCGGAAACAAGTTTCAGCGACCGCTATGTAAGTGTTTTTTGGACGCGACTGTACGGCCGCGCGTCACCGGGAGACCGCTATCACGAGCTGGCGGCAGCTGTCGGCTCAGCGCCCGCGAGGGATGTATCTCACAGTGCCCGCAATCGGCCCGCAGGCCTATTACGTCGGCAAGGTCGGGGGCACGGATAATTATTTTAAATCGACAAATTGATGAAACGATCAGATCAATACGTGAAATGTTACTATAAAATCAGAGGATAGTAATAAAATAACAAATCGACAAAACAAGCCATTATGAACACGTGGTATCAATTTAAAAACACCAACAACTTGGAACAATCTGCATAGACAGACGCTCTGTGAAACGTAGTATGGTGGGAGGAGGGAAGGGGGGCGAGGTGGGGTGACCGCTTGACAATAACAACATTCCATTCTCACGCATTCACAGATAAAGCTTGCGCTTCCAGGAAGTGATTTCGGATGACAAAACCAATTTGCGTATAATCGCTAGAAAGATGTCTGGGGGGAACAATTTCTGTCGCGTATAACCAAAAATAACGTATAACCAAATAACCTATAATTAAATTATTTTAACATTGATTCTTATGGGAAATGGCCGGGACCATATGGAAATCACGTATAAATACGAAAACTGTATAAGTACGAAACGTATAATCGATGCTCCACTGTAGACTGTATTGAATATTGCATACTGCTGCTAGATATAAGCTATGACCCTGGTCACTAGAGTTAAAATTTTATCTGGACTGAAGAACACTTTTTTAAAGTGATTACTTAGTGCTGACTATTAAGGCTATTCCTCCCCTTTGCACACAGTCTTGAAACATTTGTTTTTATAAGCTACAACAACAAAAGTATCTTTACCCCAGTCTACTCGAGTATGACCAGAAGAAAAAAAGAAAAAAAAACATGGTTTTTCTACGCGTACCGGCCGTATACACTTCCAACGTTACGGTGCTTGCTCCACGGTTACAAAATACTAAATGTGACGTTTTAAATATTTCTCTCAATTTGAAATACTTATGAAATAATTACTATGAAATGACATGGTTGTAGCATAAACAGGGACTAAACTACTGTACAACAATTTTTGTGTACCGATCAATGAACAATAAATTAAACATTTTGAGAGAATACAAAGGTTGACAGTCTTAAAATATGGCAATTTTGGATTTTCAGGTCATAATTCTGTAATGGTTTGCTACGGCATATGTCGGAATATTTTCGACATCGACAATCGAAACGCAAATAATCGACATCGTTTTTTTTTTTAAATTGATAATTAATCAATTATTAATACAAAACTTTTGTCACCTGTTAAATGGAGCAATATTTGTTTGCTGCAAATCATATGTTCTACGACCACTACATAATAGCTATCAATACTGCAACATGAGGCATATTGTTGCCGACGGGTGGGATGAAGTGGCCGCGTATGTGCGGGCTCGCACGGACTCGCTTCCCGGCGATCGTTGCCTCTCCGTCGGCCAAGCGCCAACCCCTCGCCCGCGCTGCCGACTGCATATCGTACAACTTGTAACCACGATTGCTTGAGGCACGAGCCTAAACCAGCCTACTACACACAAAGTGATTTATGAGAATTTGAGTGAGCCGAAACCGGAAGCTCTTTAATTGAGCGGCGTCTTTTGTTGTCGAGACTGCCCTGATACACCGACCTTGCGGTCAGTGGCCGCTAGGTTTTCGGGCGTCAACAGGTGGCGGGAACACAAACACAGGCAGGAGAGAAGTCCCATCTCAAAGATTACGCGGCCGGAAGGAGGGGGGGGGGGGGGGGGGGGTGCTCTCGCGCGTGCAATTATTAATTGAAATGTGAAATTTAAATTATCGCGTTGAAGTGAATTTACATTTTTACGGGAAACCACAAAAATTGACAATTGATTATTTATTTAATTAATTGAAAAAAATCGATTAAAACCAAAAAAATCGATGTCGAAAATCGTCACCGACATCGATTATTAATCGATTAATCGATGTCGACACCCAGCCTTAGTATCTACCTTCTCTGTAGAACAGATGTTAACTAATCCAGTCATTTCAGATTTGTGCGAAACGTTGTTTACAAAACTGCTTCTTATTTTTTACTCATTAAAAGATAATCTTAAGAGGAAGGACTACTAGCCAATATTAAAACACACGAAATTAACGTATTTTCGTCATATCTCAATAACGCCACACAATATCAAAACAGTGACACCTACGCACATTGTGGATTCGTGAGAGCTCAATACCAAATGAAAATGATTTATTAGTTTGCAGTAATTATAATTATTATTTGTAATTTAACTAATTTACAAGTTAATTAGAAATTACAACTATAATTACTACAATCTACGAAATCTTTTTCATTTGATATTGAGCTCTCACGAATCCACAATGTGCGTAGGTGTCACTGTTTTGATATTGTGTGGCGTTATTGAGATATGACGAAAATACGTTAATTTCGCGGGTTTTAATATTGGCTAGTAGTCCTTCCTCTTAAGGTGCCATAGAGAATGATTGGACCAAAAGGCTTAAGGCATTGAGTTTGATTAAATGGAACTTAATAGCATAAGATGCATTGTCAATACATACAAATTGCAATTGCGCACATATCATACTGTCAAAGCCAATTCACACTAGTATTGGTACTCGGTACTGCAAAGTGCTATTACATGTATACATCATATATGGATAGTAAGTATATTATAAAATGTTTTAACCAAGATTCTACTCAGTGGTAAAAAATATACTTATTGCTCCACAGGCTATCATGAAGACAGCAATGAAGTTCAACCTTGGTCTGGACCTGCGAAGTGCTGCATATGTGAACTCGATTGAAAAGATCTTCATCACATACAAGGAGGCTGGATTAGCATTCTAAATGCAAGTGGTTCCAAATTGAGTCATGCAAACAACAACAAAAGACCTCATGCCATGGGCTGACCTAGAGTATTTTCATTTGCATACTTCATGTAGGCTTCAATTGTCAATCAATGAAAACGTTAATATGTAAATGTTATAATATGTTGGTTTAAGACTGAATGGAAGTGGATTGTTCCATCAAGTCTCTAAATAAAAATGTTTAATCCTATGAGTAGTTATAATTTCTTATTTATTTCAATGGTTTCAAGTATACATATCCCGTATATTCAAGTATACATACATATACATATTGTCATAGCCACACAATACATAAAAAAATTAAAAATCTAAGACAGGCACCTGGACTCCTACTTTCTAATTCTCTACAAAAGATTTTTGTTCAAAAGGAGAGGGTTAAATTTGGAATTCTTACTTGTTTTCTCGTCAAGCAGTAAAAATTGGGGTAAATCTGCCGATTGGGTCCGTGGTCAAAAATCGCTGTAAAATAAACATTAATGAAATTTCTTCATATGTATTATAATAAAAATATTAAATCTAGTGTATAAAGTATTTTTTTAGTAGTTTTAAGTTTTAATGTTTCAATTTAGTTTATAAGTAAAGAAAATGTGATTTAAATGTTCGAGATGACAGAAGGAAGAAAATCAGTCGGCCATTACAGATCGCCATCTTTGACGTTCCGGAAGTGTTGCCAACCATGCTCTCTAGGTCGTTGTCAAAACCCGACCCAATAACCTTCTTCCTTCCGTGGGATGTCAGGCAGCTAGGCAGTCACTTTCAAGATGTTTTCATAACCTGACCCCCTAACCTTCTTCCTTTCGTGGGATGTCAGGCACTTGGGCAGTCACTTTCAGTGTATTTCACTTTGGTAGGCCTTACGTTGGTAGACCTGCAGAACGTCAATCGGCAGAAAAAGTATCATGGCGACAATGCTGTTTTAGATCATCGAAAAAGGTAATTTTGAATGTTGTAGCAGACACCAAAACTTGTTTGGGTTCATTTTAAACATAAATTTGTCTACTGTATTAGTAAGTGTTTCAAGTACTTTCCGGGAATGTATTTGTGCAAATAAGCCGCAGACCCAATCGGCAGAATTACCAAAACATGTGATAGGAATGTAAATCATGAACAAAAGGTCAAAAATAACTCGCCTTCGGCAATAGCCATTCCCTTTTCATGTGCTATTTGTCCCTGAATGTTATTTTCCAGAGTTGGGAACAATAATTGGGCCTCGTTTCATCAAACTGGGTGTTCTTCTACCCGGTCCAGACACCAAATCTCGAGACTAAAAGTTTAGTGGAATATGATCATAAGCAGATCAATAGCAGAGACCTTAATAGGAACCTATGGTTAAGACAGAAGCTCCTCATTTCTTATTGGCGACACATTTTTGGTGGCAGTTATAGTGGGGAGGATGTAATCTGAGTTGGTTGGATCTGGAAGAGTCAATAAAGAACTTTTTGACAGGGAAACATCTTTATTGACTCTTCGAGTTAAACTATAGCTCCACTCCGCTGTTTTCATGTTGCCGCCTTTATAATGCTTAATTGTCACAGTTAACCATAGGTTCCTATTAACAAATACTGTAATAGACGCTATCGCTTAATACAGGAAACTTGCCCGTTTAACATGCATGGCAATGCAATGCGGATGGCGACACAAGTTCACGTATAAAGTTGAACACCATGCCACTAGATAGCCGCTAGATCGCAAGCCAGTCGATAACAAAATTTGGCAGCTTTAGATGCAGTGAGTGAACTTCTTTGCGTCGATCATTCACCTGGTTTACCTAGATAACTATAGTTTACCAAGATTACCGAGATAACTCCAAACCGCTAGGCCAGCTGTCTCCAGAAATCGACGGAAGTTTCCTGTATTAAGCGATAGCGTCTATGCTATTAAGGTCTTTGCAGGGAATGAAAGGAAAACCATTCCTGGTTCAAGCAGGTCTTATGCTGAACTCCTAAGATGGAGGTCGAAGATCGCAGAACGTCAAACGCACCACAACAAACCAATCGGAAACAGCTGCATTAGACGGTGCAGAATTGCATAGAAAGTCATTGAAATCTATCTTCTGCATTTTGACTTTTACTTTTGATGTCTTGCACTCTTTGCCCTTTACACACAGATGGCACATCAACAACAGCACCCAAACAAATTGCAAGTGTTTTGTTTCTAAACTTATCTAATGCAGAATTTTGTGCTGAATATGCCTATGGGGAGGCGTACAACAAATGACTACACTGCAGCGCTTCGAGCGTTCCAGCCACTGAGCTCTGCCTGCTAGAATTCACCGAAAACCCCTCTAAAAGGCAGTGCACTAATTATTATTGGAAAAATATCTATCGATTCCAAATAAGTCAAATTGAATTGAATTGATATTTGGGTTTAACGTCTTATATTTTTGCAACTTGGCTAATCATTGTTTTGCAATGCCTTAAGAATTCTTATTGTTGAAAATTGTGTGTATCCAATATTCAGTGACAGTTGGCCGGATCGCTCGCAACGCTCTCTGTGCACTTGTTCTACCTCAAAAATCTGATGGAAAATTACATTAAATTAAGATTTATTCAAGTTAATTTTGACAATTTCATGTAATTTTTTGTTCAGGCTTCAAGATAAGTAGGTTACATTTGATTAATGTTTCACATAGAGGGCAAACAATTAAAATAAATTAAATTTAAAATTAAATAAATTACACTGGGATTAATCAGCGTTTAATCAAAGTTGCATGATTTTAACGAATTGGATCCCGTATCAAACTAAGAAATATACAGTGGAGACACCTCGGACAACGAACCAGTCGATCCACCGCGTCGAGCTTATATTTACCTGGTTTGTAAACCCCTCGTTAGGGGGGTAGTTGGGCCGACTCGTTTGCGCTACATTCCATTCACTGATTTCCTAGAATTTCATAATTGGCTACATGAACAACTGTAAAAGCTAAATTCCAAATATAAATTAACGTTTTATTTGAATTAACGTTTCGGAAACTTCACCACGAGCTTGAAACTTTTTTATTTTTTCTTGTAGCGTTATTAAGAGATGAATGCGAATCAAACGATTTGCATACTGTATACATGAATTACATAATATGTTTCTTCATAATCCTACTACAAAGACGATTAAAAGATGACAATATACATAAATGTATTTAGAAAACGGTTGTGATAATTGAAAATGACGTAAAACCAGAGGCAAAAATAATAAAACTAGCACTATTTAACAGAATACAACAGTCCGCAATCTGATTTAACGATCTTCTAGCTTTGAATATTGACATGAATGCGATGCATTCCCAAGGGTTGTACAAAATATGGTCATCGCTCAGAACCGGTTTTCGCCAGAAATTCTGGTTCGTTGTCCGAGGTGTACGTACTGTAGAACTAAAATCTTTTCGGTCTACTATACTTGAAAAATTGATTTTTTTTGTATTATATGCTTCATGATGATTGACATTTGTTTAATGATGGACACACCATTACAGTAAATTATGATGTAAACATGATAAATAAAACACTCACGTAGGCTTTCGCGGCCCGAGTCAATCACTAAACTTGAACTTGGCTTTCGGGCAGGTTACACTACCCATCTTCAGAGCTAAAACCTGAAGAAGTCACAGAATGAAACCTACTCGGTCCAGCTCCACTCTGTGGCTGCGACAAGCCCTATTGTTTCCCGCGTATCATTCTCCTCCGTGAGCCACCCCGCGCCTGTTCTACCGGTTCGACTCCGTCGTTATCTGCTGACGTCATCTCCGATAGCGCTCGCCGTGTTTCCCGCGCGTTGTTGATGCGATGTATAGTAGGTCTCCAAAAGTGGCTCAACTTCAGTCCATCGTCTCGATTGAAATTATTTGGTTGCTTTTCAATTTCAATTGCTTCCCGGACCAGACGGGACCGATGATGCGTTGTTACAGCTAAAGCTCTTGTCTCTTCGAAATTAATGCGATGACCGTCGTTGAAGCTATGTTCTGCTATTGCCGACTTATCTATGTGGCCCAGTTTTGTGTGGCTGGCTATAATGTGTTCTTTCAATCTCGTTGAAATTGAACGCCCTGTCTGGCCTATGTACACTTTATCGCACGCGCCACACGGGATCTGGTACACACCTAACGTATACAGAGGCGGAAGTTTATCTTTGGCTTGATTGAGCATTGTTGATATCTTCCTGTCTGCTGAAAAAATTGTCTTAATCTCGTATTTACGTAACAACCTCCCAATACGGTCTGTTACATTTTCCACATAGGGTAGGCCTGGGCAACAGCTACTCGTCCTTCTACCTCGGGCGGTTTTGAAGTCTTTGACACATTATTCTCGCGTAAAGTTTGAGCTATAGCCCTATGCCCATATCCATTTTGTAACAATGTTGTTTTAATTGTTTCATGTTCAGAGCTTAGGTGTTTAGCATCTGATATTCTATACGCTCTCTCTAGTAGCTAGCGTGTTGAGCACAGCGCGTATTTGAGCTGGATGGTGGTGTGAGTCAGCATGCAGATATCGACCTGTGTGGGTAGCTTTCCTATACACCGAGTGTCCCAACGTTCCATCTTCATATCTCGTGACCAACACATCGAGAAAGGGTAGTTTACCATCGTTCTCCACCTCCATAGTGAAAGTTATGCTGTCATTTAAGCTGTTGAATAACAGAAATTCATTTAGCTTCCCCATGCCCCCCCATGAGTGGAGCTGGACCGAGTAGGTTACATTCTGTGACTTCTTCAGGTTTTAGCTCTGAAGGTGGGTACGTAACCTGCCCGAAACGTCAGCTTTTAAGCAATAATCGACGCGGCTATACCCGAAAGCCAAGTTCAAGTTTAGTGATGATAAATAAAAGTTATTGAAACGAACAATAAAATATTATCCTGGGTTTAAGACTCCGCCGGAGATGGGGGTATCGTGGATTTCGGTAGCGGGCTGAGGAAGAGGGGAAGACTTGTGGGCGTTCCTTTGTGCAAAGGACGACGCTATGACAAAGACAGAGAGAGAGACATTAATGCCAGTTCCCCCTGTGCCTCTCTCCAGAAATGTTAGGAGACCCTATGCGATAACAACTCAAGGTCGAGATACAAACAAAGAGCATATTGTGTGCATGCGCGGAAGCGAAGCTCAGTAGTAAAGATACAGGATTCTTGTAATAGTATTATTCTTCATATTTCTTGATAGTTTCGAGTAACTGGAAACAAAAAGCGTTGCTTATACATAATCGGTTTTAAACCGTTTATCTGTTATTCTATTTAGGCCATTATCTTAAATTATTTTATATATTATAAATATAACATAATACAATACAATACAATAAAATACAATACAATACAATACAATACAATACAATACAATACAATACAATACAATACAATACAATATAATATAATATAATATAATATAATATAATATAATATAATATAAAATAATATAATATAATATAATATAATATAATATAATATAATATAATATATTATAATATAATATAATATAATATAATAAATATAATATAATATAATAAATATAATAAAATATAATATAGTATAATATACTATAATAACACAGGTCTTTTCTCGGCCGGTAGTAGCCGCGCGTACCGGTAAAAGGCGTCAACTTCACCCCTATAGCCCTAGCCGGCTGGTTTTCTACGATTAGCCTACCTAGAAAACTCAGTTACATACATTGTCACTGCATGAACTAATTTAACAACACACTTTTCATATACTTCGTGTCCCATTCTTATTTACATGTTAATTACGAAAGCATATAACAAATTTCATTTAGCCCTTTGAAATAATTTGCCAATATTGACTTGATTGGTAATTTGTCATGTGATAATTGATAGATAATACGTGCGTTCGAAAATAGCAATTTCAGGAAATATAAATCATAAGTAAATACTAAAGAATAGAACGTAGTGAATAATGCATCTCGTGATGCATGATGAGCGTACCAGTAAATTCTGATAATTACATCTGTCACCAAGAAACCTTTTTCATTTTATTTCCTTTTTCTGGTCAACTATATTACAGTTGTTGAATCAATTTTAAAATTGATTGTTTCTTGTCACACGAACATTGAAAATGCGAGAAAAATGTACAATTAATAACTAGGCGTACTTCAAATATCAGTTTGAAATACAATTTGTGACTATCTTGGATGAGCGTAGAAAGTACACATACGGTATAAGGTGCGTGACATTGTAGATTGTGTATTGTCTACGCTGAAACTTCGAAAAACCCAAAACCTGAGACAAATTTGTTTATTTTCTGCATAGTATTATTTATTCATAGTTACTGATATTATCAAGTTTAAAGTATTGTCTACAATATGTTTATCAACGTTTCATATGTATAGACATATTTAGGTCCAAACTATAACGAGTTATGAGTGTAGGTTTTTATTACCTCTCTTGTACATAAATCTGTTTACCTTGATGCACTGACTATTTCCAACAATGATTTGCTCATAGGAGACAGCGTACTTTAATTTATATCTGGTAGTATGTTACAACAACCTGGTCGGGGGTGCTTCACTGGCGTCGAGTAATGTAAGGGTTCTCTTATATATTGATACATATCAAAAATTTAAAGAACACCATTATTGGCTAAAATCTATACTAATTCAAGGGCATCATTTACGTACATTAATTGAAATAGCATAATCGTGCAGGGGTTTAGCAAAGGGACGATCAGCGTGCTCGCCCCTGCCCCCATAACCCCCCCCCCCCCCTCCTCCAGGCAGAAAAAAACGAAAACATTCAGTACGTATACGCTATGTTCATATGCCTTGTTTAAACTTGTCTGTATTCGTGTCCAATGTCTCCAAATTAAAAACATTTTGCAGTTGTAAACACTGTAAAACATTCCAAGTCTAATGTTAGTGTACTGTAGAGCAAGAACAGCGCCTGCAGACGCCTCCGGAGCGCTGAGCCACAGCTACTGTTCAAACCCGGTCTAAGGGAAAATTACAAGTGAGACACCTCAAAGGTTTATTGTTTATGTAGCCTTTCTACGTACCAAAATTTGTCAATAAATCCAATTATTATTTTTTTTTTTTTAATTTATTTATTTATTGGTCTTTAATGTCGTACTTTCTGTTTACAGAGTGTGCATTAGTGTAAACTACTCAATGTTAGTGAGGGGTGTTACGTTTATGTGTACTGTAACATCCTAGTCGAGCTTATGGACGGAAGCGATGAAGGAAAACGGGACCATTTACCAAAGTTTCAAGGTTGCGTGCGATGGAGTTGAGCGCAAGCGGCTGGGTGATGTGCCTCGTGGCCATGGGGGGGGGGGGGGTTATGGAGGAGGAATAGGGCTGGCAATTGCGTCATACATAAAAGCCATCCGAGTCTTGAGCTAGAAAATACATATATATTTATTGCTGTTGATAGAATTCCTGCATAGATAGCCAGGGGCCAATAAAAGGTTGGAACGAAACTTTTTGGATGGGTCTCCCCGTATCGTGACCAGATGGCTAGGACTGAATTTCGGAACACTTTTTTTACCTAACCTAATGCAGGTGTAAACACTGTCGGAGGTCAAATGTTCGCTGAAAGTGAAACGGGGACAGTGGTTTTTAAGGGATTTTAATCCTCTTACTCGACATTTACATTTTTTAGATTTTTATTCCGTGGGGAGAATACAAATATCAATAGGATAATTGCTTCATTATAGAAGTAGCCTATTACTTTTAAAAAGAGCATTATACCTTTATGTACCCTGTCTACACTTCTCAATCACAAATCACAATTTACAATAACACTATATAAATGGTATAGGGGCACATGGTTATTAATACCTAATAATAATTGATAACGTAGCAGTAGCACTGAGGGTCAAATCCATGGTCGTGACTCAAGCCTTCCTCAACTCGGTCTCTCCTCAGCCTCGCTCAACCAGTAGTCACGGAACGGCATACCTTGTGGAGGGAGGGCTCTTGTGATTGGCGATTGGGCGAGGCTGAGGAGAGGCTGAGGAGAGGCTGAGTTGAGGAAGGCTTCAGTCACAACTATGCATTTAGCCATAAGTGTTGATGCAATGCAATTTGCCAGACTATTTTTTCTAAAGATCTAGAAAATAAATGTCCATGATTAGCACATAAATCTGCAAAAATACTCAATACTCAAAAGTGAACTTTACGTTATCAATATTATCGGAACTGATTATATATAAATTAATAATATGCTTTGCTATACCAATATATCAACTGAATATACTGTTTGAGACATGAAAAATATGGAATGGGTTGGGCCTAATAATTATTAAATAATAAACACAATAATAATGATAGCACAAAAGTAAAAAATTCTTCTAACATTTGAAATACAACTTGATACAAATTCAATTAATCTCATTAGTTACAATTAAACATATTTTTCAGAAATGTTTACTTTTTAACACAATATCTCTTCTGGAAATAGCAAAGGCTTAAAACTCGTCCTGTGTATTTTAAAGTTCAGCGCGAAACTACATTTACCACTAACTGTTTGCCTTCACGTAATTTCGTTTTTTCTCGTTGAAAATTGTAATTTTTAAACGCAAATCAAAGACAATCGTGAATTTACCAATTTCGGGACAAAACTAAAAGGCGCCCGAATTGTAACATTTCGGGACGCGGGACACTTGGGTCGATTCGGGACTGACCCGCATTTTTCGGAACGTCTGGTCACCCTACGGGTGCCGCCACTGTGAACACTGATAAAACGAATCTTAAATTTTATATTGTAACATTTACTTCAACAGAAACGATTGGTGGATGATTACCTTTCATTACTGCATTTGTCTGTGTCCGTAACAACGAATTTACCCGAAGAAGTGTTTACAATATCCTCTACTACTTTAATGTTAAATACACCAGAAGTTGCACAGTGACCGAGCTGTTGGCTACCGAGAATGGGGTCACACTTTCCTGATCAGTGACCCTAAAGAAATAAATAAAACGATTATGCATCATATAACCTTAACCCAAGAAACGTTTTCATTTCATTTTAACACTTCTAAAGGGTTATTTTCTGCACACAGAACAAATAACAGTCAACGATAGTGTAATGTGATACGCTTTTATGTAAATCAGGAATTTGTTTTCTTACTAGGCCGTAGTACCACAATAATTATGAAGATGTCTATCTATACCTGGTTGTACTTTCCACTTTCCAGCGGTTCCGTGAAGCCTCAGGAAGCCTTCTTTTTTTCCTTCTAGCCGTTAACTTGAGGCCTGATTTCCTTCCCATTATTAATTTCTCACTCACAGTTCAGGCCCTACACTATAACAATGGCACATTCTCTGCCGTGTTTGAAAACAACACGGAATAGCGGCAAATTTATTTAGATAACCATCATAGTAAAAAAAATCACTTACCAAAAGTGTGAAAGAAAATCAGTGATAATACACTAATATGGAATCACAAATCTACAATACACCGAATATAATAACAATGATCGAGAAAGACGCTTCCGTTAATTACTGCACTTCATTATTTTCTACGGGCACGATGTTATGTTCGTATGTCATCTGACAGCATGCGTTCGTACCGAGCACGTGGTAACAGACCGGCGGGGGAGGAAAAGGAATTACGTCGCGGACCAATCAGATTTCACAGCCTGCCGTCTGCGGGCGATGTCTGGCTTTCCAACGGAACGGACGAGGCGCGCGATCTCTTGAGCAATCATAGAACGACGATTATAGTAACTCACGTCACTCTTGCCTTTGTTTTGCCCTTTTTATTAGAATTTTGATGAAAACTATTATGGAATGATGCTGTATTTGATAGAGGAAGAATTACATTTCATAATCATGTTCGTAAATCTCCAAAAAGTACTAAAGCAAGAAAAATACGCAAAAAGGTCAATTTTAGTTATATTGACCTTGAAATGTACAGTAGCTGAGAAAAATAAATTAAAACGCGTCAAAATATTATTCTTTTATATAATAAAGAAAACCCTATGTAATTTTGTGCACTCATTTCTTAGTAATACGTCACCAAACAGTCGCGTGCATAGCGGTTTCAAGTGTTTTCAACAGCAATTCTCATTAAAAATCATACAAAATATATTTCGATAGTAAAAATTTTTTCGTATCTGTACATAGCTATGTATTATATACAGTTATAACAAAATAGGTGCCTGATTACATTTTGTTACGTAATGTTAGCCGTAAATGAGCCAGAAAAATGACGTGTTTTGAGATTTTGATGTACTTTGATATCGAATTCCTATAATATTCCAATTAAAAATTAAAATTTGCATGTATAAAAAGATAGCTCATGTCTTCACTTGTTAATGGCAGAAAACTTTATTTAGTTTGGTCAAACAGTATACGAGAAAAGTGCACCCGAAAAATGTGATATTTCTACCGTCACCTCCGGTGGTATCAAATGTGTCGAGTCATCAAGCAGTGGAACTGGAGGCCAAGTCTTGAAACCTCGCGACTCGGCCCGCTATGACGGTTCGAGTCACTTGTTGAAATCGCACGCGACTTGACAAGCTTGTATTAGCGTAGTCTTGAAACCGACCAAGTGATTCGAAACGCAAAGAGAGTTCAAAATATTCCGAGTGACTGACTTTTCGCGACTTGAGTCTCCGCCCCCCTCGACTAGCAAAAGGACCAATCAAAAACGGTGTTACAACAAATGTCGAGATATAATGATCGATATATTTCTCGATTTATACCATTTAGCGTGCTAAAACTAGCTACATATTCGGTGTCAACTGTAGACCCTCTCCTAGGCCTACATAAATGTACATCTGTTATTAGTTATTATATAGTGTAATTACCTGTTATGTATTATTTGTTCTGTATACTTATTTTTTATCATTTGCGTCGGCCTACGCAGAATGCCCAAGCAAACAGGCAAAATTCAGTAGAACAGCAAGAGGCTCTTGTGAGCATTATGGAATCTAACCTCAAACTAGGCCTAGGCCTAGCTTAGCTAGGCCCTACCTTAAACACATAGGCCCTACTTAGACTGAACACTAACTGTAATTAGGCCTAGGCCAACGTGGGAATTGTCATAAGCTAGGCCTAAGTCCTAGGTCCCTTAGCCTAGGCTAGGGCCTAGGGCTAGGTAGAAGAGCAGCCGAGATATTAGGCCTAGGATGCCTGGGCCCTATGCCTAACGCTGTTGCTACCCTATGTAACTTATTGTGTTTTGACTTGGTCTGTTGGATTCATTGTAGGGCCTAGTCCCATCAGTAGGCCCATATTTGTAAGCTTGCATAGGCCTAGACTTTTGTCTGTTGTTGTTATTGTTGTTGTTATTATTGTTCTGTTCACTGTTAGCCGTACGCCGGTGGATATAAGAAGATAGGTCCACAAGTAGGCCTATCCTTTCGGCAAGGATAATTTAATGATTGCCTTTGTTTCCATATTAAAATAATAGATACTTATTGACTTACTCTAGTGAGTCTGAATATCAAGTGATGAAGCACGTGAAGGCAGCTCCATAAACTCCGACAGCTCTTCTACTAAATCTAATGCTAAATGTTTGTTAAGCCTAAAATATTTTATGAATTTAGTATCAGAAAGAGATTCAAATGGATTGATTCTTTTACGGAAACGATCTTGCATATTTGCAGCTGCGATTTCGGCATCTTCAAGATCTGCAATCGCATTTATCATGAACCCGTCATCCATGATGTCAAGTTGCGCGCCCCAAGTCTCCAAAAACGCCCAACTCACATTGAATTGTCTCGTGGTTTGAAACGGGAAAAAAAGTTCGTTTCCAGTCGCACCACTAGTCGCGTGTTTGTGTTCAAGACTACCGTTCGGATGCTTTTGAGCGACTTGGCTGTATTTCGCGACTCGGAACGGGTGGTGAGTTGAAACGAGTGGTTTCAAGACTTGGCCTCCTGAGTACACTACAGGGGTATGTGAAGCGGATTTCTCGGGCATAACGTCCTATAGCCTCTCCATCACCCAAGACCGCCTATGCGTGATGAAGAATCACACCCTCCACGAGGTGGTGCTGGTTATGCAGAACATAGCGGATCTAGAGGAGTAAACCTCGAACAAAAATCCCGAAGGTTATCAGCGCCTGTTTCCCAGAGGGTCGGCTGCATATACCCTCGAGCAGCTGTGGTAGGGCAGTACCTTAGTGATACACCGAGGGAGGGTCTCCATAGCATTGTCATCTTTGCAGTAGGAAGGTGATATAGGGATGGAGGCGGATGAGTCAACAAACGACCAACGGCTGCACCCATAGCCTCAGTCAGGAAGGCTACTACGTCGGTGATACGATGGGGTGGAGGCTGACCTGGATCACTCAGAAATCTGCCTACGCAGTTGCGACAGGCCTAGCAAGTTGGCAGTCAAGAAAAAACACAAAGTAGTAGTAGTAGTAGTATTTTTATTACCAAAATGAGCTTTCGCTCTTTACAATGGCAAGTATCTACAATACACTTGTGATATGAACACATGACAATAAACGAATAAGACAAAGAAATTACATTAAAGAAGTTACACAGATTCACATAGCTATATATAAAAACAAGATATATAAACCTAGGCTTAGAGTACGCTTGCAAACCAGAAGAAAGCCTCGGAAAACGGACGGAAATTTTTGGAAAACGACACGGCTTACGAATTGGGACTTTGAATATCGGAACACTGAAAGAAAAACGAGATGAGATCGTGGATGTCGCCAATAAAAGAAGATTAGACATGTTCGGACTATGTGAAACGAAATGGAAAGGAAGTGGAGAGGCGGAATTGAGAGATGGGTATAAATTATACTGGTCTGGGAGCGTGGACGAGGCAAGAAATGGAGTACGAATAGTCGTAAGCCCAGGATTGAGAGATAAAGTTCTTGGAGCCACGTATGTGAGTGACAGGATAATGTGCATCAAATTTCGCATTAAAAGTAAAGACTTACTTATTCAAGTGTATGCGCCGCAAGTAGGGTGTAGTAGGATAGAGAAGGATGCATTTGAACAAGATCTGGAAAGTCGCATCGAGAAGAACAACATACTTATCATGGGAGATTTTAATGCACATGTGGGAAATGATTGAAACGGGTATGAAGACGAAATGGGCCCACACGGGTTCGGAAGACAAAATAGAGAAGGAAAGAGACTGTTGGAAATGTGTCGGAGACATGTGTTGAAAATAGGAAACACTTGGTACAAGAAACGGGATAGCCAGAAGATAACAAGATACAGCTGGAATGGTGAACAAGGAACAGTTTTGGATTATATTCTTATAGATGGGGATCTAAAACCAGATCTAGGGGAAGTGAAAGTTATTCCAGGTGTATCCATAGATAGCGATCACAGACTAGTAGTTGCCGAATTTAAAGAACTGAAGACAATCAAGAAGAGCACAACCCAAGAAAGGAAAATACGTATGTGGAAGTTGAAGGAAAGAGATGTAGCTACAGAATATAAGGAGAAGAGAAGGTGACTGCATTAATTCCAAAAGGCGATATAGGAGGGGTGGAAGAGGAATGGAATGCTTTCAAGAGGGGTCTTGCTCAAACGGCAGAATTGGTATGTGGCAGAACGGGTGGAAAAAGACGCTACAAAGAGACACCATGGTGGAATAACCTGACACGAGAAGCCACTACAAAGAAACATAATGCATTCAGAGAATGGTATAGAGTTAAGTCTCAGGAAACTAGGGCTGAGTACAACAAGTGTAAAAGAAATGCACGAGTAGTAGTCAAGGAAGAGCGGCGGATGTGGTTCCTTGAATGGACAGAAGAGATGAGGGAGGATGTTCATGGCAACAAGAAGATGTTATATGGCCTCATGAGAGAAAGGAGAAAAGAAAAGGTTGAATGCCAAAATCTAGTCAAAGAAAATGGTGAAGTAGTGACGGATGATGAGGCAAAGAAGCAAATGTGGAAGACATACTTTGAAACCCTTCTTAACCCTGGTGCCAATCAACAGCCAACAGTTGAGGAAATACATAGAGAGTCTACAGATGAGAATGATGAAGAAGAAGGTAACATCACATGGAGAGAGGTGGAAATGGTAATGAAGAAAATGAAAAATGGCAAAGCTGTGGTGGTGGATGAGTTGGCAATATAAATTATAAGAGCTGCAGGTGTTGTCGGAATACAGTGGTTATACAAGCTGCGTTCCAGAATTCATCTCGTGAGTAATCCCAGATACCCTACTATGACGTCAGGATACCTTGGATATCAAAACAATATTGGAACAGATGGATTACAACTATGGCGGCAAATATGGCAGGACCAAACGTAGCTTGTTGTCCCTCCATAAATTTTAAAGCAAATTCTGGATCTGGAAATAAATAAGGTTAAAATAAGACTGATTGTATTCAGTTTGGTGCTAGGAACTAGGCTAGGCCTACACGTAAAAGCTTTCAAACCAAAGACAGGGTAGACATAACCTAAAAACCAGATCACGGGCTAGCCTAGGCCTAGACCCTAGGGCCTAGGCCTAATTTCTATTCAAACGTGTTAAATTACAAATTACCGGTACTCACCATTTTGTATTTTTATGGCCGTGTCATATGACACGGTCAACGTGTAAATGTTCCCTTCATATTCAACAATAATATCAATAATATCCACACTCGCTTCCATTTTCCCGCTAAAACTGGTAATCTCATCCCAGTCATCTCCTTGCGGGTCGGATGAGTCAGATGCGTATCTGATTTGTTTTGGCTTATTTTCGGAACACTTGGATTGCAATCTGAGATTCATTTAGGGACACTTGGCTGACTTGGATTAGTAATCGGATGAATTCTGGAACGCAGCTATGTCTTGAATGTGGTATGGAAAAATAAGACAGTGCCATTGGATTGGAAAAGGGACTCATTGTACCTCTTTTTTAAAAGGGAGACAAGAGGAAGTGTGCTAACTATAGAGGCATTACACTAACCTGTCACTCTGCGAAGATTTATGGATGGATAATAGATAGTCGGATACGGGAAGCAGTTGAGGGAGACCTGAGAGAAGAACAACATGGATTAAGGAGAGGAAGGTCGACTGTGGACAAGAAATAAGACTGGGGGTCAATCATCCCTAGGGGTAGGGCTCGTGTACCCTCCTGCGATGTGTTGTTTAAGAAATAAGACTGGGGGTCAACCATCCCTAGGGCTCGTGTACCCTCCTGGGATGTGTTGTTTAAGAAATAAGACTGGGGTCAACCATCCCTAGGGCTCGTGTACCCTCCTGGGATGTGTTGTTTAAGAAATAAGGCTTGGGGTAAACCATCCCTAGGGCTCATGTACCCTCCTGGGATGTGTTGTTTAAGAAATAAGACTGGGGGTAAACCATCCCTAGGGCTCATGTACCCTCCTGGGATGTGTTGTTTAAGAAATAAGACTGGGGGTCAACCATCCCTAGGGCTCGTGTACCCTCCTGGGATGTGTTGTTTAAGAAATAAGACTGGGGTTCAACCATCCCTAGGGCTCGTGTACCCCCTATGGCTTATAGGGTAGGGTAAACCAGCTCTGAGGGGGTACTTGTACACTAGGGTAGGTTTACCCTTGGGTTAATCGTTCACTAGAGGTGGTTTACCGGGGGTTATTTGTGCCCTAGGGCTGGTTTACCGGGGGGTAATCCAGCTCGGGGGTAAACGATCCCTGTTACAGAAAAACTTTACTAAAACATGTCTTTCTCACATTTTGCCGCCATTTTGTTTCAGAAAAATGTTTTTCAGTAACTATAGTATAGTGTAACTCTGTCTGTAACTTTCCGAACAATTTTGACACAAAACTAATGGCATTCAATCCACATTAAGGCTTGTGGATGGTCCGAATTTCAACTTGATCGGACTTTCCGTTCGACCGCTATCGCGAGACATAAATAAAAAAACAAAAAAACAGAACGAGTGCGATAGGAGTAACATGGAGACGCTAGCTTAATTATTACTGCCAAGAAGAGGTTGTCTGAAAATAGCTTTGCCCCAGGCTAAAATAGAGCATATTAAGTTAAGATATTTTTTCGCAAGAATATCGATCTGCTGTAGGGTGTACCCTAGCTTTACCCCATATACCCCTCTTAAGGTGAATAACTAGGCATGTTAGGGTTAGGGTATCTAGATAGTTGGTAAGGAATGTGAAATGCTGGTTTTCTTAGAAAATTCCTTCAGTCAGGATTGCTGGTGACCAGATTATTGAACCGGCGACATCCAGACCAAGATAGCCACCTCTATCGGTTGTGTCTTATAAACAGGTGTAAAGAATAAGATTATCAAATCATATTTGAAAAAATACTATATAACTTACAGACGATCCTTTGTGCGTTGAAAATCAATTTGCTTGCAAGTAAAATTGTTTTAGTGTGTAATGAATGCTCTTTTTCATCCCTGGCAAATGTATGCTGGTATACTTTTGTATAGGAAATTTGCCCAGAAACTATTTCATGTCCCTTTTTCAGGTTACTATAACTAGGTATTGCGTTGGGTATTTGGAATGGTTGGGAAGGAATGCCGAGGGCTGTTAGTATGACTCAAACCCACCGATAGCCTTGTGACTGAGAAACCCTCGGGAAAACCGTTCAGTGAAAATTGCCGGTGGTGCCAGTCTCGAACCAGGGACCTCCAGAATTAATGTCTCACGTCTTACCGCTGAACAAGCTATCGGTAAATTATGTTTTAGAAAGTGGAACGTAATCATGTATAATTTAAGTTTGGATTCAATCAATAATTTGTCAATACTTTATCTCGTAACGTTAATAAACAATCCGTCAATTTCCACATTATATTCCCAGCCATGAAGTGTTTGTACATTAATCAACCAAAGAAATGGACTCTTATGTCCCTGTCGGCATTGTATTCTAGGCAAATTGCCCCTTCAAAATAATATCTCAGATCGCTCGCTTCTAAGGCTTTCGAGGGCAGTAATACCCCCGAAAAATGTTTGCCTCCGGCGGCTGGGACTTTGTCCCAGACCCCTTACTGGCCACGCAGGCTACGCAGAATACTTGGGCTTGACCTACCATGTACAGTGGCCTCCAAGGTATAATATCACAGCAACAAAACGTTTGGCAGCAAAGCCACGTTAGCCCTAGATAAGTTTCAGCTATTGTTGTCTCTGAGGTTTGTTATATTTAATCATTTCATATTATGATTATTCACTAGGTAGGGTTAGTGTTAAGGAAGAGGAACATGAATGTTGGGGCTTTTAATGTAGGACAGTGAAGGTCTAGTTAAAAAGTATGATTTGATACACGTGGAAAAATTATAAAACTGTTGTAGGCTACACACAAAACGTAGGTTCGAGGCTAAAGAATGGCAAGAAGATATTTACGCAGTTACAAATTCTATTTAATGCTCATCCTGGCAATAGCAGAAATGTGAAAAGTGCAGTCTTAATAGGTTGGCATGCCTAAATACCCTACCAGTCTGAATTAAATTGTTAGTGGACGGTTCCGTAAGAGCCACTTGTTTAACTTTGACTCCCGTGTTCACAAACTTGTACCTACATTTTAAAACTAATTCATTGTAGTCTTATGCTAGAGGCATATTCTTCCCCACAAATGTGTTCTCTTTTTCTTTCCAATTATTTTAGTATGCAGTGAATGTAGTGTCTCACATGAGCTAAATCATCTGTAATTGTAATGTTGGTGTAAAAATTAGAAAATACTGTAGAAATAATAACTAGCGACACCTCATATCAGATCACTCAGTCACATGTCGATACACCGTGGTTGAATGAATTGATTAATGAATATGTAGGTCTACAAGCCTAATTCCCACAAACAAAATTGTACCTATGCATACATGACCTTCAGGCACACTTGCTAGTTAATAGTCAACCTTTTTCAGCAGGGTTTATGAGAACTGCTAATAAAGATTACTGTAAAAGAGTTAGGGGTAGGTAAAAAAGCTTATGTAAAGCATTCTAAAACTTCTACATTATTTATGTTGTCTTTATTCTATTTCTATTAAAAAATTACTTTATTTATTTAATTATTTTTTATTAATAATTTTCTTCTTTTTTATCAAACATGTTTGTTTATTTCTTTTATTGGTTTAAATAGTTAATTAATTTTTTCACTCCTTTGTGTAGAGATAGCTACAAGTAGGCCTATTAAAAACTAGGGTTTCTCCAACAGTAAAAATGTGACTTTAAAATTAGTTAATATTTTATTCATTGAATTGATTTGAATAGGTACTGTTTTTCAAGTGTGTTGGCTCACCTATTGGTGAGCCAACACACTTTTACAATAGAATTTTTAAAATTTCTTCAAATATTACTGATAGCCTAATCTTCATATATTGTAGCTGCATATTGTCTAAAATTATTCCAAATTGACATTGTTTCAGGTGTAGAAAGAAAGGAACTTTTTTCTACAACTGGCTTTCACTGCACTAGTACCACCACCAGGGCCACCACCACCAGCACCACCACCACTACCACCACCACCATGCACCAGGAGGCAGGAGCAAACAGTATCCATGACCGGGGTCAACCAATCAGGCCTAGAGGTGCAACAACAGCAGCGTGATCTCATTGAGAATCGATTAACGTGTGTGTGTTTGATTTAATAATGGCAATATAACAGCAAATATGGTGTGGAAAGTGTTCCAGCGTTTTGTAAAACATCCTTGCGTATCACTGTAGATACAGTGTTTTGTTAAAAAATATAATTTTTTATATGATCCGATAATGCATGAGATTGTATTTCTTTAAAATTGTTCCTCGTAAAGTGGTATTGTTGGGATGGTGCATAGAACGAAGTAATAATGTTCAATATAGTTATCTCATTTATATCCAAACTAGATAAATGTAAATGCTTATATAATTAATTCACACTAGTGGCAAAGTCCTAGCAAAAGGTATACTATCGGTATATGTTGTGTTCTTTTAAAATGTAGGCTACTATACAACAAGGTCAGGCAAACTTTCACTTGATTGAATAAGAAAATCAAACCTACCCTGGATCTATTCAACTCGGAACTCTAATGGGCTAGGGTTGATTCTTAGATTTTTGTTTATATTTAGCAGGTGGGTGGATAGGAAGGAAACCAACAGCTAACCTAGTTATCACCCTTCAGAGTTGATAGGAACACATATACAGTGATTCTTATTTATAACAAACGCTCTGATAACAACATATTACAGTAACAAACCGTTTTTGTGGTCACAAAAGGTTATTAACTTATTATGCAGGTAAATGTACCATCTTTAAAAAGAAAAGTTTTTTATAACAAAATAATAATCTGGTTCCCAAACCGTAAGAGTTTCTTATAAAGAGATTTCACCGTTATACTTTTACTGGGCCCTAATTCAAACAACTTTTAACTTTTTGATGTTACTTCCACTTTTTAGTGGATTAATAACAACTAGCCTATATTTTTAAGGAAACATAGGCCTACCTTGACAAGTGATACTGTGGTTTTAGGACATGACATACAGGTAGTGTTGGTAAGTTGAAAATTTTCAGTGAAATGGTAGGTTTTAGAGGATTGTTTTTAGAACATTTTCAATTTGTTACTAATTGTAATAATATGATTTAGGTTGGTTACCTTGCATTATTTGTGATTAGGCCTATAGAATACCTACCATAGAAAAGCACTTGAAAATGTGATATTGTGATGTACCTGGGTTTTTATTTCAGATTACAATATGTTCTTCGCATAGCTCACACACACGGCTCTAACATCCAAACCGTCACTAACCAAACAAAACCTTCCATTTCTTCAACATTTGAAATCACTTGTTGCCCCCACCGCCAACGCGATGTGACATGTCCCCTCCCGGACAAGAATCGTCCTCGATTTGATAGAAAATTCGCCATTTTCAGCCACAAATACATTTACAAACGGTTAGTGACTAAAATTGTTGTAGATAATCGCAACGGTGCCTACAATGTTAATATCGGAATATCTTGTAGCAAAAGTATTTTCTTCACCTCGTTTTCCCAATCCTTCGTCTCAAGCAGCCACTTCTCCTTCCCCCTCCCCACGGGGCAAGGGGCTCCCCACGTCCGTCGGTTCTTCCGTAGAAACTTCTGATTTCGTTTCTTCTACATCAGCTTCTTCTTCTTTCGCTTCTTCAGCCTCACAATAGTTCATAAATCCCTCACAACCTCAACATGTTGCCCCAAAGCAATATCTAACCATGACGACTAAGGTTGGAATTCATAGTCGGCCCCTACACCTAGGGGTGCCCATTGTTACCAAGGTAACAGTTGTTTCCATGTTATTTCCCATAAACAAAACAAATCCATAGCAACAATGGGTGCCCCTAGGTGTAGGGGCCGACTATGAATTCCAACCTAAGTCAACACGAACACTCTTCACACTCCGAAAACAACGGCACACGACCACTAAATCAAGACGAAGAATGAGAACAAATCGACCAATAATCCAAATGCTAATCCTGCCAAGGAAGAAGCCAGACCTGGGGGTCAAACCACGGTTTGAGCCGAGAAACATGAACTGAATCAATTATCCACTTATTATTTAACTTCATTTAAACGTTATAGTTAAGGTCCGATAATTTTTCTGTAATTTTAAATGGGCCCATCCAGCGATGCATGAACTTCTCAATTTTACCCACTTTACGTAAGGGAAAGAACACCTTCACATACTGGCCAACGTCGTATGACACGTGACGATGACTCTGGTCATACAGCGTTCTGATTAGCATGTTCGTTCTTGATCACCTCTAAAACCTGTTGCCGCGCTTCCCGTAATGCTTCAATCCTCGCCGCGCTATCAACCCCTAACTGCAAATCAGGCTGCATCCCCGCATCCACTTTGCACAACAACACGGCAGGCACAATCAAACCTTTCTGACATAACAAAGAAGTAACAGGCTCGAAAATGCTAGCACCTGGCAAACCAGCGTCGGTAACAACAAACTCTACTATGCCTGTCTGACCTGGGCTGATAGTGACCTCCTTAGACACAACCACTTTCAATGGTTCGACCTCCACAACACCAACATGTGCCATAAATTCACACAATTCCTCGTCCAACAGGGCCGTAACACTGGGTTCATCCCCTCCAAACGACACCTGCTCACACTCTCCGCTCACGTGCAATAAAATACGCTCCGACTGATAATCAATAATAATATTAAACAGGTGGCAAAAATCGTTGCCCAACAAACAATCTACCGACAAACCGTCAACTACAATAAATGACATAGACAGGGTCCTACCCCCCATAGTAATGTTGACATCACCGACGCACCCACTACTCGTAACGACGAGTTATCTGCTGTCCGCAGCACTAAGCCCTCCACCGGCTGAATTGGTAGATCCCGAACATAATCTCTATTTATACATGACACACCTGCCCCGGAATCTACCAGTGTACTTACGACAACTCCATCCAGTCCAACAGGGACACGCAAAGCCCCAAATGTAGGAATGACCACGACATCGACACGAGTACCTGACTCGACGCACTGCACTCCCGTCAACACGCCACTCTCCGTCTCCCCAGACACTTCTCGTGATGCATCCAGACCATCCAAGCTCAGCGACAGAGGTACTTCATTCCCCGACGACCCATTGGTAATTGAAGTATACAACTGCGGAAATTCCCGCAAATAACGACGACGATGTACCATGCGCGCACGCCGAACACGACAACGATACTGAATGTGTCCTAATCGACCACAGATCCAACATGTAGGAACATGCGACCAGTGGCGTTGACCTGTGTCCAGATCACCACTCGACGCAGTTGACGAGGCCTCGGCTGTACAAGCAGCCTCCAGCTCAGCACACACCTGCTGCTGCGCCTTCTTCCGTACCGCACAATAGCGCTCCATATAGCCTGGGCGCCGACAAAAATAACAGACTGGGGTACCATTCACTCCTCGTAAGTTAGGACGCGTAGCTGAAACTGGGGCCCCCATTCGTCCCTCTTGTCCAAGAGCCGCAGACTGTAACCCCTGCACCTGCTCCTTTAACGCTCCTATCTCCTGCGCCATCCCCTTGATCAGAGTGACCAAGTGATCCTCAGGCACCGCGACACTCGACGACGACGAAGCCCTCGTCCGTCCGTGACCTGTCCAGGCCTGTCTTGGGCGGAATGCGTTATGCTGCCCTGGTCCGGCATTAAGCCACCGATACGGGAGCAATCACAGCCTGAGTTATCTGAGCATCCTCCACGGCCGAATCCAACTCCTCCTGTTCCTGAAGCTCGATATTCTTTAACTCTGTGAGGCGATCTAACAACTCATCGACAGTTGGAAACGACACTCCTACCAGCCCGCGAGCCATACCGGCCCTTAGACCCCCTTTTACCCAATCCACTCGATCCGCGTTGGACATGCGGGCATTAACGCGGTCGCACAGGGCCACCTTCGCAAAAACATAGGTCGAGACAGCCTCCCCGACTCGTTGTTTACGATCAGCAAGTTTCTTCATCCACTGATGTCGAGACTGCGACCGAGAACCCCAGGTTTTGATGAACAAATCCCGTAAGGAATTCTAAAGAAGGGGCTCCGATACAGGAGGATCGCCAGCCGTCGTTTCCAAACGTCGAACACTTTCCTCACGTCCGTCCAACCATTGGCTCCAGCTCCACGCTCGTACCGTAACACCCAGTCCTCTGCCCGCTCAACCTGCGAGTTAAAAATCGTAAACTGAACCGCCATTGTCATCTCAGTCTGATCTCCTGTCTGATTTCCTGTCTGGTCTCCGGTCTCTCCGTCTGGGGTTGCTACTGGCCTACTGTTCCTGAGACACGGTTCAGGTAGAATATCGTCTGTGAGTTTACTTACAGCTGATCTTAATTGACGTTGAAATGTGCTTCGTGTACCCGGCGCCTCCACCATGTGATGTACCTGGGTTTTTATTTCAGATTTCAATATGTTCTTCGCATAGCTCACACACACGGCTCTAACATCCAAACCGTCACTAACCAAACAAAACCTTCCATTTCTTCAACATTTGAAATCACTTGTTGCCCCCACCGCCAACGCGATGTGACAATATTAAGAGATCCATACTGTACTGTATACTGTATACTGTACTAAAATAAACACTAAGGTTGGAATTCATAGTCGGCCCCTACACCTAGGGGCACCCATTGTTGCTATGGATTTGTTTTGTTTATGGGAAATAACATGGAAACAACTGTTACCTTGGTAACAATGGGCGCCCCTAGGTGTAGGGGCCGACTATGAATTCCAACCTAAAAGTCTCTTCAAATACCTTCTACCACAGACAACTGATTTGTCCCTTATCTGTGCTTCTACATTAATTGCAATAAGTATTTTAGTTGTGATAACATATAAGTGTTTGAGTCGCTTTTCAATATACAGCAGGTACATTACATTTAATCAAAATTTTCTTTAAAATGCCTACACTAGCCACAGGCTATTAGGCCACCAGTAACAAAAATGCAAAAATAGCTTTCTTATTTGTACTTGCATTCTTATTTTTTTATGTATATAGGCTACGATACTATATGCTAGGTTAGGTATACGTAGTAGGCAATGCTATGTATTAACTAAATGTACTGTATGTAAAAACAGAAAATATGCTATTGTTCACTCTTTCGTGCATATTATATTCATTGTGTTGTGCGCGCCATTCCTGCGCGCGCCTTACGTTCCGTGCTGCTCCGGCGAGCCATGATACTTCTGACGCATGCGCTTATGCCAGGTTACGTTCCGTGCTGCTCCGGCGAGCTATGATACTTCTGACGCATGCGCTTATGCCAGGTTACGTCCCGTGCTGCTCCGGCGAGCTATGATACTTCTGACGCATGCGCTTATGCCAGGTTACGTCCCGTGCTGCTCCGGCGAGCTATGATACTTCTGACGCATGCGCTTATGCCAGGTTACGTCCCGTGCTGCTCCGGCGAGCTATGATACTTCTGACGCATGCGCTTATGCCAGGTTACGTTCCGTGCTGCTCCGGCGAGCTATGATACTTCTGACGCATGCGCTTATGCCAGGTTACGTTCCGTGCTGCTCCGGCGAGCTATGATACTTCTGACGCATGCGCTTATGCCAGGTTACGTTCCGTGCTGCTCCGGCGAGCTATGATACTTTTGACGCATGCGCTTATGCCAGGTTACGTCTCGTGCTGCTCCGGCGAGCTATGATACTTCTGACGCATGCGCTTATGCCAGGTTACGTTCCGTGCTGCTCCGGCGAGCTATGATACTTCTGACGCATGCGCTTATGCCAGGTTACGTTCCGTGCTGCTCCGGCGAGCTATGATACTTCTGACGCATGCGCTTATGCCAGGTTACGTTCCGTGCTGCTCCGGCGAGCTATGATACTTCTGACGCATGCGCTTATGCCAGGTTACGTTCCGTGCTGCTCCGGCGAGCTATGACACTTCTGACGCATGCGCTTATGCCAGGTTACGTTCCGTGCTGCTCCGGCGAGCTATGATACTTCTGACGCATGCGCTTATGCCAGGTTACGTCCCGTGCTGCTCCGGCGAGCTATGACACTTCTGACGCATGCGCTTATGCCAGGTTACGTCCCGTGCTGCTCCGGCGAGCTATGACACTTCTGACGCATGCGCTTATGCCAGGTTACGTTCCGTGCTGCTCCGGCGAGCTATGATACTTCTGACGCATGCGCTTATGCCAGGTTACGTCCCGTGCTGCTCCGGCGAGCTATGATACTTCTGACGCATGCGCTTATGCCAGGCCGGCTCGCCAGCGAGTCTCAGTTGACTTGAGGTCGTAGGACTTGCTTGGTGGACTTGTTGCAGAACAGTCGTTTGTGCTCTAGGCCTACCTATTCACTCTTTAGTACTTTAGTCTAGTTTGGTGTACACTGTATTGCAATATATATTTTCGTGTGTTGAATTTTGATTATTTATTTATTCTCTAATTTTGAAACATTGCTATATGTCATCATCCCCGACAGCTATCATAAAGATTACTTCTTCTAGTCGTTGTTTAAATTGTTTTGTCTAAGTATCTGTTATAGCACAGTACCATGATGGAACAAAAATTCCCAACAAGGTTAAAGAATATTTGTGGAGCTGAGTTTCAAAACGAGACATGCCCACAGTTTTAGGAAAATAAGTTAGGCCTACATATCAATTAGTAGTGACATTCTAGACCTAAATCTTTTAGAATGCTTAGTTTTGATCAGAAATGAACATGTCCAGGTGCAATAGCTGCTTCAAGTTGGGTGTTCGATCAAAAGGTGACATGTCCACTGCATGCAAACTTGGACATATCTTGTTTTGATCGAACATTCTTTTCTATTTGTGCATTTACTCGTAAAAACCCGTTTGTATTTATTATGTATTTTTTGTTTTTAAATTATGTAATTAGTATACTGGACCCTTGTGGTCACATGATGTATATCAGACAGCTGACAAATTGTTTTTCTTTCTATGTTCAAAATGAAAAAGTATAATTCTAAACAGTGCAAGTATTTGTCCTCAACTTCCAAGTTATAATGTGGCTAATATTAAATGTTTTTGAAATCCACCCATAAGGATCTGGCCTGGGCATAATTTTGTGATTATCTCCTTAATGTTTTTGGTGGCCATGTCTCGTTTTGAAACTCAGCTCCATATTTGTGGGCCTTGGAGTTATTTGTTAAAAAATGTACAGCACATCATGTAGGCCTAAAGGCTTTGTAGAAGAGTAGAAGTATGTATTCAAATGTAAGTATAGAATGTAGCAATAAAATTGTTTGACCTTTTGTAAAGCACTAACATGGGTGGGCTCTTTACTATCTTTTATCGATCTGTGCATCAACGTATCTACTCGTATTTCAGTGTATGGTGGTGAGCCAAAGCCTATCGCCACAGGTAACTTATTGGTGCAGGCGAGTCTTGATTGGTCTTGATCTATAGATAATACATGATCCACCAAGCTCTGCATGTTACTGTGCATGGTGTATGGTCTACATTGAGAAGGCCTAGTCAACTAATCACACACCATGCACAGATAGACCAGACGTAGGTCTGCAAATAATAATAATTCTTTATTTCACATCGATTATGTATTCATGTATATGATACAGATATAGCTTCTCCAAAATCATAATAAGCAATAGGCCTACACTAGGCCGTATCGGAACAATCGAGTAGGCGAAAGCGAATACCTAAGCAGGAATATCAGTTTTATGAATCCTAGATGCATTATATAGGTCTAGAAAATATAACATTTCTGCCTATGGCTTGTGCTGAAATCTTTGACCCTTGCCCTAAGAAAATGTGTAGGCTTAGGCTATGCTTCTTCCACTTTAGTTGTAGACTTGTAGCCCTAGGCCTAGTCCTCGTCATCTTTCTAGGTATTTGGTTTGTTGAAGTAGGGATTTAGGGCTACCATAAGGGAATTCTGGCAAAATAAATAGTAAAAAAGCTCTTCATTTTCAAGGTTGGGTCTGACAATTCGCCTCTTGGGCATTGACGTGTTCGTGGATGTATGCTGACAGGAAACCTGCACTGTTACTGGGGTGTGATAAGGCAGAAAATAATTAGTTTCTATAAAAGCGAATCCCGGATACCGTTTCAACTTTCCTATCAAAACACATTTCTGATATGTAATGTTTTTATTTAAAACACAAGCATGCACGACCTCACACGTTAGGCCTACTCATGATGAATTATTGATTACTCACGCAACTACAGTAAATATCATAGAGAAATGTAAATATAATCTGTAACAATTGGACTGGCTGGCTTTGACAGCCTACGGTCGGTAAAGTACTACTTGACCGACTTGCTTGACTACTTGACCGACTTTTCGCGCCAGCGTTTTTCGTTTTGTCATTTTGTAATGGCCACGCGACCAGCCGGTGATCACGTGACCTATGTCAAACTAAAGTTTTCACAACTATAGTAGTTAACTGAAGAATTCTTCAATGATCTTTACGGCATAATACCTTCCATACGCAACATCCGATCGAGATGAAATTTGAAATGAATAGTCTCGTGGTAAAAGCCCACCGATCAAAGAAAATTTGAGGTTTATGGTTTTGCGTCGGCAACATCGTGTTAAGTGCACTTCGATGCTTGCAGTAAGAGTCGCGTAGTGGAAGCTCGCACATGGCTTGGCCCGGCGCGCTCCCGCGCGCCTAGATTCCCCAGCGTGGGGATCATCCCATGCACGATCGAGTACTGAGTAGACTTCCCAGACTCCTTGTTGAATTCTGGATAATGATGGGAAGCAAAATTTTGTATTTTTCATTCCGGGGTAGCCTTCACTTTTTAAATAAAGTTTAATAACAATTACAGAATATGTATATATATATTTTCTTAATTTCAAAAAGGTAACGGCTATAATTATTTTATAGGTTCATTCATCACTATCCTCAATTTACACATCCTCTTGGTCTTGCTTTTCATTAAAAGTATAGGTCCAAATCAGAAACGCAGTAATTTTCTTATTATAATAGGTTGTAAAACAATGTGTAAGTAACACAATGACAATGTTCGTAGTAAGAAATAAATTGAATTTAACTTGCGACATTTTGGGACAAAACGTCAGAACCCAAATTTCTTTCCATTATTTCTGAAAACATTTACTTATGTTCGAAATAAATAAATTGTTTTGAGACTGATCGGTTACGTTTCGGGGCACGTTTTGTCACCAAACTCGTCTTCCTATAACTCTCGATTATTTCTGTCTGGTTCGTTGCGGATGCTGAACAACTCTCGAACCTGGTCCGCGTTTCTACCCCTCATCAAGGCCGCCACAGCCTTGCACGACGCGAGGTACAACGTCCTCATGTCCAGGAAGTCAGCGGCGAGGATAAGACTGAGAAGCGTCGAGACGTCAACTCGGAAGAACTCTTCCTCCCAGTTCGCGGCCGCTCCCTGCAAGCCGTGCTGTGGCCCCGTCTTGCGCCTCGCCCACTCCAGTACTCTCTCCAAGATGGCCGCCTTGATGGTGGGCAGCGGGATCGTCTCTTCCTCGTCGGGCTTCGTGCCGAGGTCGTGCAGCATCGTTCGGATTGTTCCGGAACATGACGTGATCGTGTCCGTTCTTACGCGGAACACTTTTCCATCGCAACATTCGAATTTTATGTGCTGCATTTATAACAGCACAGCTGTGCAGCCAAGAGGTAGAAAATTAAAGAAACTATTGAAAACAAGAGAACAATATACCCTAATACAGATGAACAATGTTCTCGGTGTTTTCACAGCCACCTTGTAAGTGTGTATGTGTATTTATGTGACAGACCCAATGGATGCCATTTATTCGAAAGTGCCCCTGCAGGGAGAACTTGTCACTTAGCTATGGAAACGTGGGTCAATAGTTGTTATTGAGGGTTATTTGTGACTAAAATGTCTAATGTTATCATGACTTCACGCTTCCGTATATTGACTGAGCCAGACCTTGAAGAAAGCTCAGTCAGGATAAACGGTGACCGGTAACGAACCACCGACCTCTCGTAGTGCACTGTAAACTGACAGGTATTTCACCTGTGAAGATCAGCGGACGGTGACAGAGAGATTGAGTAAAACAAGTGAACTTATCTGTTAAAAAATATAGTATTGGCTCAAACAAAAATAAATCTGCAAACGTCGTCGTACGTTTCCTTATTCTATCAAAGTTGAGCCCATGAGAATAAAAGTGGGCCGAGTCCCTTTTGAATATTTTCCAACTTAGCAACTTCAGGGTCCTCTGTGTCCACTAGTTTGAACATATTTTATAATTTTCGACATGGCCCACTTTCATCCTTGCACATTATAGCGATAAAAGTGGGCCATGCCCAAAATCACAACTTTTGAAACTATGGTCACAGAGGACCAGTGGTGTATTCCTAATACTTTGCTAGGGGGAACGGAAATGTTTGGTGATAAGTTGCATATGTTACCAAAATATAACTATAAATGAATTATTATTAGATGAAAGATGCTGATAATAAGATGATTTATTTATATGATCATTTAATTTATTTATTCATGCCACTTGTGAGAAAAATTACATACATTTTGTGCACCATTAGGAACGTTGGTAATTAACAATTATTTCAATGATCTTCGCAGTCAATTTATTAAGTTCAGAAATTGTAATTTTATCATTTGCATATTAGTGTAGTGGATTAGACAAATCATTCGGGGTTTTGTGATAGAAGCGTGAATTTTTTATCAAATACTCAGAAAAATATTCTAATCAAACTGCCCAGAGGAGGCCTCAAAAAAGTCTACTGGTTTAGGGGCTGGAAGGGGTCAAAAATGGGGGGTGGAGGGGACGTGAAAAAAATAACGAGCCACCAAATATGATCAGTACATACCCAAATTTTTAAATCTAGTAGCTTAAAGTCTATTCTATAAAGAAAAAAATCAAAATATGATCTTACGGCACAACTTCATCAGATAATGTGACCTTTGACCTTAAGTCACTAATTTTTCTAATCTGTATGAAAATGTATCGTGTGACCACTCGTTGTGTCAAGAATTATCTCTAGAACACAAATTAAAGGTCAATATATGTTTTATAGTTGGTAGGGTCAAATAACATTGTGACCTTTGACCAATTTATTGAGAATAAATGCCCGCGTTCTGGTTTTGGCGGTTTACATGCTTCAAAATATAGATCTCTCACGTACAAGTCTTGCGTGGAAAGCATGGTTAAGAACATTTACAAAAAAAGTACCCTTAGTTGTTGATGGGGTGGCTTAGTTCGACCTTGACCTCAATATAATGTTACATGTAATAGCGGCCTTTGTTATAGCTTGTGACTACTTATTGGAAAGGTAAAGATGACTTGGATACATTTCCTTTTCTTATTCCCTTTAATAATTACATGTAATCCTGAAAACCTACGACACTTCCCCCCTTCCCAAGAACTGATACCTTATCGTAGTGGTTAGGTTTGCTTGTTTTGGTGATCCTGAGAGCTATGGCGGCGGAAGCGTATATGTTTGTGGTCTAGGGCACACGTCCTCCCATTTCCCTTTTCCACCCCTTTACGAGTCAGGTGTCCCTTTTCTCGAACCACCCCCAGACGTCATATGACCTAGTTATCGAGTACGTCGTTAAACAACTAATAAACCATACGATAATTCCCAAGCTCCCAACTTGCGGGTGAAAACTTGTTGCTTGCTAATTGGACAATTTCAAAATGCAGAAATGATGAGTATTTTTGAAATAATACTGAAAATGATATGCAAACAAGACATTACTGGAAAATTGTAATTAATACGATAATAGCATTGATTTTCTTTATTTACTCGTTACATTCGCCCCTGCACTTGCACGAAGCACAGCATGATTGTCCACTTATATGACATGTGCATTGATCTTCAAGGCAATCGTTTTTACATTTACAAACAACCACTTCGTTACATGAGTGCATTGCGTCAGGAAGGGTAGTCCATTTGGATTCCCACACATCAGACGCGTCTTTACACCATCCCCAGATAGCAGGACTAGGATATTTTGGGAAAGAGATGGCTGATGATCCCCAAACGAACCCAGCCTGGAACACAGCACGTAGAATATGTTGATGTAATGCATCTTGAGTTGGAGGCAAGCTCTCCATTGGCCTTCCTTTCTGCGTGAACAACTCCTTACGGCATTCATTCACGATTGCACAGTCACTGGTTCGATCAAAGAGTAGAATAATAAATGTCTCCAACAACCCTAAGATGTAATCGTCCACTTTCTCTACAGGCCTTGAAAGAATTTTGAATACATCAGTAACTTCTGGCAATACAGTCCACGTTTTCCAGGCTGATTTCTTCCCTTTACTTGCGAAGGATGAGCATGTATCACAACCAGTAAAAGCGTGAAAGAATGGGAGCTCTGCAGATTTTTCTGGTCCAAGTGTTCGGGCAATCGAGTGTGCTGCTATAATTCGTACATTGCTGCCTACCCCAAATTGTACCCACACCTTCTTTTCTGTAAGGTTATTAGCTGCGGCAATGCAAAATACAACAACATCCGAGTCTACCGTGCGTATCAGAACTTCATTCTTCTCATTGAGTACATAGTACAAATGTAAGATGAGTCTTGTGTCTGCTTCCTCGTGGTTGCAGGGTGCAACAGCTTTCAAACACACTGTCGTCATTGCACAGAGCATCTTCTCCCTTAGTGACAATTACTAATCCAATTGATGTATTGATCTTAAGAACAAATCCACACATCATGTTGAATAGTTCTGATTTATTTACGTTTGTTCGAAGGAACTCTTGCCAGTTGTTTGGTAATGTGTTAGACGCATCAACGCGTCTTCTGATTCCCAGACCCCTTTTGTTTCTGGTATGCGATCGAAAACTTCCACAAATGCATCCATTGGTGAATTACTGATGAAAGGTCACCGCTCATGTGGCATACAGAACGCAAAGCTTCACATAACGTGTTAATCTTTCCACTCCCGACTGGGGCAGGGGTATCAAGTTACAAAAATCACACATAATTACATTTAATCATACATACATACACACAATCTACGCGTGGCAGTCATTGTCAAATTAAATTGCAACAAATTTTCACGTACAAATTGCAAGCTTTTGTTAGCTTTTCAGGATTATAGTAAATTATTAAAAAGAAATGAATACATAAAACGTATGCAAATTATCATGACCTTTTCAACGAGTAGTCACAAGCTATAGAAAAGGCTTTAATTCAATTAAATGAAACATTTTTGAGGTCAAGGTCAAACTAAAACCACCCCATCAATAACTGAGAGCACCTTTATGCAAACTTTTATAACCATGCTTTCTACACAATAATTTTACATACGATTTATGCATTTTTTAAACAAGTATCAACTAAACACCAGGACGCGGGCATTTATTCTTAGTTAACAGGTCAAAGGTCACGATATAACTTGACCAAATACATTACAAAACATATATTGACCCTCAACTTGTATTCTAGAGATAATTTATGAAACAACGAGTGGTCACAAGGTACACTTCCTCAAATATTAAAAAACTTATTGACTTCAGGTCAAAGGTCACATTATCAGTCAAGAATGATAAGTTGGATCATATTTCATTTTTTTCTGTGTTAGAATTGACATTTAGCTACTTATTTATAAATTTGGATGTATTATGATCACAGTTGGTGGCACGTTCTTTTTTTAACCTCCCCTCCACCCCCATTGTTTGACCCCTCCCAGCCCCTAAACCAGTGAACTTTTTTTAGGCCTCCTCTTGGCAGTTTGATTAGAATATTTTTCTGAGTATTTTATCAAAAATTCACGCTTCTATCACAAAACCCCGAATGTGTCCCGTATTTTGCTCTAATCCACTACACTATATTATGTTACTGCAATTACAACAATGTACAACGTAAAATGTAGACATGTAATTTACTCACTCAAAAAAGCCCACATGCTATGTTTAATTGAAGAGTCTATTTCCCGTTTTCTCTTCATTGTTTGAGTACCAGTTGCATAAATATAAACTGATCTGTACACATTTTTATTTTTGGAATGTATGTAACAATATAACGTTGTTTTTCGTAATATACTAATGCACTACTCAGGTTAAATTAATTGATTGTCACAAAACACCAATTCAGAAAATACAGTATGATGTTGGTGTACTTACATCTACATCAGTACTAGACCGAGACGACTTTGAAGTTGAATATTCGATAGATATTTTTTTATCTGGAACGCAACTTTGTTTAGAGAAAAAATTTAATAAGGATCCTTGCTTCTGTCGTTTCATTTCAAATATTAGGCCCAAATCGGCTTCAAACTTTTAACACACTTACAAACTGTGTGACTGCTCTTGCAATACTAACACTTCAAAAAGCAGCCAACCTGCCACATTTTGTGTCCCTGGCAATGTCAAAGATGCTGTCTTTTAGGATTAACACGTATTCAAAGGATGCAACAAGCGATGTAATTTACTAAAAGTTAACCTAATGCAGGTGTCTCCGTAGGTCCGAGATTTTCAACGTTGTTTACTGTGCGACAATAACCAGCCCTCCCAAGCACCTTGTTGCTTTATTGTATCAAATACGCACATAATTTTCCAATTTAAAACATTTTTGTACAGCCGTATTTGTGCCAGCCACCATAATGGCGTTCATCCGCGTTCCCCGAGAAACTTTCCAGAGGGAACGATAGCCCATACTTTTTCTCCAGGGGGAACGCCGTCCCCCCCCCCCAATACACCCCTGCAGAGGACGCTGAATTGCTAGGTTGGAAAATATTCAAAAGTGATTTGGCCTACTTTTATTCTCAAGGGCTCAGTTTTATTAGTAAACTACAAACTCCGAAATGGCGACTTTGGGTCCAATGCTACGACGGACATTGAAGGTTCACTGAAACTCCACCAGGTAATAGAGGATTTTGGGCCGAACATTGACAGGACCCTTATTCTGTAACAGAAAGTGAGAACTTCTCCCTGGGAAACGAAACGAAGACTCGATTTGGTATTCTATAACGCCGTTTTTAGACTTTTCGTTTCGTTCCGTTGTGAAAACTTTTCACACGGGAAAATATACGGGAGAACTTTTCGCGCAAGCCCGCGGACGATATTTGACTTGATATTCATTGATATTTTGTCACACTTTTTGTAATTTTGAAATGTTTTATTAGATTAAAAGTCAGTTTTGGTTTAATTGCGATTCATATTCATGTTATGTTGATAGAAGACAAGACATAGGCCTACATACACGGTAGGCTAGGCCTCATTGAAGTCCTAGGCCTAGTTCTTCTTCATGTCCTAGTTCTTGCACTGACAACCTTGCAGCCAATTATTGTGCGAGGCAGCTAGGCTAGACGGTATTGGGAGTACAATAAGATTATCTGCGTTGAAAGTGTGAACAAACAAGGTCCATTGTCCCTTTGAGGGAAACGAAACACGTCAAATGCTGCTGGACGAAGTATATAGGCCTACCATTGCTGCATGTCCACGGTCCACTAGATCGCTTGTAGCGCGCGCGCTTCGTAATTACTCCGCTAGGAGTTAATCCAGTAGACCTTGCTGCATGCCTTTAAAGTTTGTTTGTTTATAGTATTTGTATGGTATTTGTATTGGTTAATTCAATTCTACTTAAACTAAGCTAGGACTAGGCTTAGGCCTAGCCTTACGTACGCTAGGGCCTAGTCTAGGCCTATAAGCTAGCCTACCTTCACAACATAAAGAAGCCCCTATTTGCAGTCAACATAAATGGTGTTCCCTCAACGGTGTTGCCTACAACAAAATGTGACAGATCGCTATTATTACTATCCGCCATTACATACAATCTGATTGGTTGAAATCTGTCACCGGCTCCGCCGTCATTGGCCAGCTCAGTCGTGATGCACTTTTTCCAAATACCTGTGCATTTGAAAACTCGAGTTCTCACTTCACAGTATAGAATCGCTTTTTTGACAGAGTGTGAAACCAAGTGAAACGAAACCTTTTCCCATCGCTGTGAAACGAGAACTATTGCAACTTTACAGAATAAGGGTCCAGGTCCGGCATTATGAAACTTTGGCAACAACTAATAGGAAGCATGGTTGCCATGGTGAAAACACGTTAGACGGTAGCTTATTTCATAACTTGGGCGTTTAGTGGCACTATATGTAAGTAATGTGCTCGAAATATGCAAATCTTTTGCCCCCCACATTTTTATTTATTTCCTATGGCTAAAGGCCCACTAAACCCAAACATGTCGAGTCAATAGACGCTGACGCTTTTGCATAAGTCGAATGAAAAAGTACCACCGCTCAACGAGGCTTCGTTCGGCCCACATAGCAGGTTTCGTTTTCTATGACGTTCAACCAGTAGGCTACGGGTACGATCATTGAGCTGGAAAGAACGCCTCACTTGCTCGAGCCCAGATATCAATCAACGTCTCGTAACTTACTCAACTGTAGGCCGATGTCCAAGTGCGTGACATTGCCGTAACGGGCGTAATCTGTGAATCATTGTCATTTTTTAGTCCCTGTCGATTCTAATATATGCGAGGAGGTTTTTATGATGATGGAAACAAAACCTTGTAAAGTCGGAGGCTTAGTTTTATGTGCAAGCCGAGATTTGCCGCTCTCCATTGATGCGGAATAAGTGAGGTCTGTCGGATAGCCACCCCAATTTTAAACACCTGTGCTCTGCAGCGTTGCCATGATTCAACACTCAATACAGTAACGGTCGCTGGCACGTCGTAGGTATTTGATATGGCAAACACCTGTGCGCTGCGGCGTTGCCATGATTCAACACTCAATACAGTAGCGGTCGCTGGCACGTCGCAGGTATTTGATATGGCAAACACCTGTGCGCTGCGGCGTTGCCATGATTCAACACTCAATACAGTAGCGGTCGCTGGCACGTCGCAGGTATTTCATATGGCAAACACCTGTGCGCTGCAGCGTTGCCATGATTCAACACTCAATACAGTAGCGGTCGCTGGCACGTCGCAGGTATTTCATATGGCAAACACCTGTGCGCTGCAGCGTTGCCATGATTCAACACTCAATACAGTAGCGGTCGCTGGCACGTCGCAGGTATTTGATATGGCAAACACCTGTGCGCTGCGGCGTTGCCATGATTCAACACTCAATACAGTAGCGGTCGCTGGCACGTCGCAGGTATTTCATATGGCAAACACCTGTGCGCTGCAGCGTTGCCATGATTCAACACTCAATACAGTAGCGGTCGCTGGCACGTCGCAGGTATTTGATATGGCAAACACCTGTGCGCTGCGGCGTTGCCATGATTCAACACTCAATACAGTAGCGGTCGCTGGCACGTCGCAGGTATTTGATATGGCAAACACCTGTGCGCTGCGGCGTTGCCATGATTCAACACTCAATACAGTAGCGGTCGCTGGCACGTCGCAGGTATTTGATATGGCAAACACCTGTGCGCTGCAGCGTTGCCATGATTCAACACTCAATACAGTAGCGGTCGCTGCCACGTCGCAGGTATTTGATATGGTAACACTTGTGCTCTGCGGCGTTGCCATGATTCAACACTCAATACAGTAGCGGTCGCTGGCACGTCGCAGGTATTTCATATGGCAACGTGGACCTCTATTGTAATTTACGATTGATTTGTGAACTGAGGAATTAACGCGCGTGCAAGTGTTACACGGGCAATTTCTTTGGTAAAATTAGTCTCCTCTGAGAATTATCTCTTGCACCTAAAATAAAGTCTCTGACTTTAATCGGCCGCCCACTAACAGCGTGCGCAACGCGACGATTGAATTTGGTACCAAATTCTGTATCAAACTCTCAGCTTTCATATGATGGAAGCAGTGTGCCAATCACGGCCCTCTAGATCGTCTCTGGAATCATACGTGCGTGGCAAGTGGCAAACTCAGCCAATTTCGGGGAATCGCATAGTGATTAAACAAAATTCCGGTCGATGTAGGTAGATACCTTCTCGTGGTGACCAGTGCCCGCAAAGAGGGCTCTCGTGCATATCTTTGATAATCCATTAGCTCATTATCAGTGGTAAGATGCGAGACTCTAATTCGGAAGGTCGCCGGTTCGATTACGGCCACCTACAGGCCTGACTGAAGGTTTTCCAAGGTTTTCCTCAGTCGTAAAGGTGAATACTGCCTACTAACAGCCCTCGAAAATTCCTTCCCAACTATCCAAAGACTCTAATAACCTAGTAGGTCACCTGAAAAGGGGCACATCAGGTAAAGCTGGTGTGCACCCGGTAACGGGTATTCCTACGAAATATTATTAATTAATTACCATTATTACATTATTAAATCATTATCATTACATGCATTGTATGAGTATTATAGTGTTAAAGGCATATTGTCATCTAGCGTTGTAGTAAAACTATGTCAGACCTTGAATTATTTTAAGAATTTAGGAACAAAAATGAAAGAAATCGGCCCGTATTTAAACAAGTTACGAGCAATTTTAATCAAGAATGTCCATTGGGTGACGTCACACGCGTGACGTAGTTGGATGCGAGCTGTGCCGCGCTCACTCATCTTCGCTGCTGGCCATCCGTGGCGCGCCCCACCGCCCCCGACCTCTATCTATCCGACAGTTGAAGGGTGCATGTTCGAGATGCAGTATGCTTGTCTCGGAGGAACTTATATTGTCATCGTATTGAATTGATTGTCATCGGTGTAATCACTCTCACTATCATTGACAGATTCATATTCGTCAAAATCTTCTGTTTCAAACGATTCGTCGTGGTTGTTTATTTCATCGGTTTCACTTTCCGAACTTGCACAAAACGTCATCCCCTCCGCAAACTGGTTGGCTCTTATTTAGTGTTTCAATATCAAGCTCAAACTTTATTTCTATCTCTTTAGGTTTATTCTGAAATGTTTCGTGATTTAGTGAGTCGTCATTACATTAACATTAATCGTATAGTAGTACAGCGTGATGTGGAGATGTACTTTGGGCACTTTGGGTTTGATGTTTTCAATAGGACTATGCTTGTTTCCAGCGGCAAGGTAACATGCACTGCGCTCTGTTTTTAAAGGGGTATCAATGCTGCCTCTTAATTTGACAGACGGTACTGCTCATTATTAAACACACGTTTCGATTTTTTGTTCATTAGATTCATTTTCCATTTTCAAACTATTGGTAATTTCATAGTCGTCTTTAATGAAATGTTCGGAACATACACGAGTGTATTTGCTTGGTAGGTCTACAGAGTTCTTACTATTAATTTTCGATAGCCAGTTTTTATGTCGCACTGGCTAAAAACCCAAAGGCACTGGAGATTTGTCCCTGTTTGGAACACGGTGAAACGACATGTCGATCGGGCTTACAAGACTGTTATTGCATCCGTACGCACAACAATTTCATACCATGATTACTGATTAGTGATTAATATAGCTGGTGCGATACGTACACTATAGTCTATATGGCCATTTACAATAATAACATAACAGTTTTGACACTTTCAATGTCTGTTATGCTTAATGCCTCCACGACAAGCATAATGAAACTACAACTACAAATAAATCAACTATAGAACCTAAAGACGCGTACTCTACACAATCCACTTGTCCGTGCACTCTCTTAATAAACTGCTGGATATTAGCACTCACATTAGTTATTAATAAAACTATTCATTGTACATCTCTTGAAGCAAATCTGACAAACAACCATCCATACAGACTGTCAAGTGTCAGCCCCTTACTGCACCACGCAACGGGTGTTCCTACCCGAGTCGCGCCTCGCCCAGGCGCTCGGCCCGCATCCAACAACGTCACATGCCCTGAGGCGCGCGTCAAAACAAATCATTGTAGGGGGAGTAGGCTTCGTCCAAAGTTGCCATAAACTGCGGTTTTCTTATTTTTTTAATGTCTATTTGAAAACAAAAAATACTTACTTGTATGTGAAAATAGGCCTTTAAGAGGGCTCGCTGAGACGAGGCCAACTCCGCGTTGGAAGTTACGGCGAAGAAAACGAATATTGTAGATGCCTGGTGGGCGGAGACTAGCGAAACGGTCGCTCAAGTTCGGCTCTGATCGGCTCTACCCGTAGCTTTTAGGGCCCCCTCACACGGGAGACAAGTTGCCCAGCAATAAGTTGCCCGGCAATAGCAAGTACATTGGGGTGATAGGATGTCCTCACACGGGCGACTGGCAGTCGCCAGTCTCCCGACGACAGGAAGTCAGTCGTCCATCCCCTCGAGTTGCCCAGCAATAGGGCAACTGCCCATCGACAGCAGAACCATGCAGTTATACGAGAGTCCTCACACGAGCAACAAGTTGCCATGGCTCCTCCAATTATCGAGCTATTAGTCGACACCAAAAAACTGATAAATTCAATGGAATCGCCCCACACTCACAGGCCAATCAGTTTGAGAATGGGGCCGCAAGACTATTCAATATACCATGCAATGTTTTAATACCGCTTAGGCCGTGCACTGAAATAAAACAAAAATAAGCAGTGAGTGTATTCTATCCAAGCATTGAGTCTCAAGTAAATGATAAATATTGTAGTAGGATACATTTAAGATAAACATAATTATGCATTCGTTAATATTATGCGTATATAATTTGGAGTTGGAGCATATTAAAGATGACGGGCTGCACGGGCTGCACTGCACCTCAAAGCCAGCGTACAGGGAGACTAAAAAGGTTGGTGGGGCATCGGAGAGTGGGGTATCGGAGAGTGGGGTATCGGAGATGCGCCCAATAATTCATCGAATGATTCCATTGACATCCGAAAATAATTTAAAACTTGACTTTGTCGCGTTTCAAATCTTCACACAGAATCCAAAACGTTCCCTTTGTAAGGCGTTCGCTTACCATAGGGTGTACCCACAATGAGCAACGATCTTTTTAACTTCCAACATCGTTCTGCATTCATTCCAAAAGTTCGCGGATGGAGAGGGGATGGTCTGACGTCACGGGCAACAAGTCGCTCGCGAATTGCCTGCACGTTTTCGTGGTCACCTGCCGCCGAGCAACAAATTGCTGGGCAACTTGTCTCCCGTGTGAGGGGGCCCTTACGGGCGAGATCTGTCGCGCGTCACGTGACCTCACCAGTTGATCTCACGCGGTGGCGGTGTGATGGTCGATGAGTCTCGCTTACAACAGCGACCACTGCTCGGAAATACATTCGCTTCCCCGTCGGCCGTCACTCCGCGTTTTGTAACTGTATGGAACTAAAAATATTTATGGAGATAGCCCTCACTTTATCAAGCAATGATTATGCCAGTCGTTCTTCTTGCATCTACATTACATTCAATTTCTCAATAATGTTGTTCACAGAATAGTTATAATAGATAGCCTCCAGCATCAAGTGCCCACTACGAGAAATAAATATAAATAATACTATTCGAAGTAAGATGAACTAAGACAAATACGGGTTACAATAATATTAATCAATCATGAGTAGGCCTACTTATGGTGAGATTGCGTTTCTTTTGCAAAAATTAAAATTAAACTCAAGAATATAGGCGTAAAATAAGGCCTTTGTGTAGCAAGATTTACATTAAATAAATACCTATAACCAATGTAACAGTACAATCATAAGGGCAAATAAACCCAACAGCTATTGTAAAGTTGCGTGGTTTTTCAACTTCACAGAATTTTAACAGTGTTTGTGCAAACCAATACTTATGATATTGATAAGTTCATAATACTACTGTACTTATAATATACTAAATATTATGTTTATCCAACAGACAGCAATAAATTAGATAGCGCGTATACGCACCTTCGTTCTTATCACGTCAACACAAATGCACCAGCATAATAGCATTGAGTTTATTAGTGTAGTAATTTAAAAAAAAAAAAATTGTGTACAGTAATAAACTCAATGATAATAGCAACTGCTCGGAAACACTCGCGCTCCCCCGTTACCATGCGGTTTGTAACTTGACGTAACTTCCAAAATATTCATGACAGTCTTTCTCCAGTGGCGTATAGGAATAGCCCGGGCGAAGCCCGGGGGCCCGTGGTCTAGCCTCTAGAGGGGCCCGGTTTCTAGACTGGCTTGAGTTGGAAACCTATCATTGTTTATAAGCTTCAATAAAATTCGAAACTCATACCAACAACTATTAAATTAATAATTGCCGGTGCGGATCATCTCATTTCGGTCGTGTTCAATTGACATTGTAAGTGACATTGTAAATCCTGCTTCTATAAAAGTGTAGTTTCAAAATACTGCATATATTTCACTTTCCTGATGTTTGTTCTGTGAACAGCATTGATGGTACTTTCCTAACACTACCAGTTACTGTTGCAAGTTCAGAACGCTTTTTTCACAATTTTGAATAATGCATTGCAATAGAACACTTTCGATCGAAAATAGCTCAGAAGAAAAGTATATATTACGATCACCTAATCAATTCCTTCGATATCCGGTAAGTTAGAAATTGGAAGCTCTAAATCAATGGTGAATTCATGCCATTTAAGTTGAATTTTGTAACACTAATTTTGCTATTGACAATTTCGTCCCAGATCCCAGTTTTCATTATTGTTGCTCTTCATGTAAAAAACAAGTCTTTACAGTATAAATCTACTCGACTAGCTAGCAGACTAAACCAACAATCAGTGACAATAATTAACAACAATGGCCAATTGTTGTATTAGCCGACGCGATGTCTAGTCGACTAGCGTCAAAATAGAATGAACATAATCCCGGACACGACACAAAATTACGTTTACGAGTATATGTTGGGGGCCCACCATGGTTCTATTGCCTGGGGGAAAGCTACGCCACTGTCTTTCTCCCTTTATCAAGCAATGCTGTTCTTTAATATATAAAATAAAATACATTCGTATTTATAGATTCTACCCATCTCAGTAACAAGACTGATTTTCAGTGGGGGACTTTAACTAAAGTGACTAAACCAACCCTGTAGGCTCCGAACACCATCGACGAGTGAACGATATTAACCAATCAAGATCTATATTTCAAATATGTAAACATATGAACCTGTGATTTGACAGTGCGAACACCTGCGGACAGATGCCAGAATCAACAAGGCTGATTCAGAACAACTTTGAATTTATTGAATTCTTCCTTGCTATAGGACGTTCGTCCGTTCTAAATCACATAGAATTTATCCAAGTCATTGCGTGTCGAATATTTATAATAATAATATCACGTGTCCATTACTAGAAACAAAACTATACGAAATAAAATAAACCTAAAAGAGACGTGCGGGTCACAACATGTAGTAATAATCATTATTTGTCATAGTGAGAAATGTGCATCTTTTGCACAAACAATTAAAATAATACCATTGTGTTACAATTGTAGTACCTATACTGCTACATTACGTTACTTTTGCTTGAATGTCACGGTGACAATGGCAAAGCAACCCAAATCAGCACTATAAACCAATTTAAACTTACGTGGCTTCTGAACGTTTGCGTAACAAATTCTAGTATTTACATTAAAAGGTCGATTACAATTATTAGGGCCGGTTTTTCAATCACTTTTTAATCAGTGTTTAGTGTAACCGGGGCTATTACCAATATTGTCAATGTAAAATGTATTTACAACCTAAACATATATTCAAAATGATATTTTTTAGTTCAAACTAATTTTGTATATGATACCAATTTTAAAAAACCCACAACTTAGTTCTAATTTATTGAATTCATAAGCCCAAATGTTTGATAAATAGGAAATAAAATAGTATATGTATGTTTATTCTGGTTGGCTATTATTTAAGCATTTGTCAAGCTTACAAAGATTTTAAATTATGCAACGTTTAGAGAACAATGATCTGTCTATACCAAATACAATGTAGTCTACATACGAATTTAAAGTCGCTGGAATATGAATTTTATCACTTTGATAAGAGTAATTAGGATGTATTTGATATTTGGTTACTAACAGTATGATAGCATTCTCAAAATCCCTAGTTAGCTTAATCACTGACTGATAAAAACTGGCCCTTACATTACACATTTTGTCCACAGCTGGGTTGACCTTCCAACAGACTAACCCAAAGTAAACACATTATGAGTCTGCAGACGTTAACTCCGGCCCAAGACATTTCGATTCTGTATGACTTATGATGAGTGTGCCTATGCTGAATACCAATTACAAATGCAGTAGCCATTTCATAGTAGTTTTTTCTGTGGTCCCGATAGGTAACGTGAAACAGGTATCAAAATATTGATAATGTCTATTCCCACTCATTGCAATCTAATAGACTAATAGTTAGATGTAATATGAAAACGTGTTTATAAACACATGCTAGTGATTTTTAATATGTTTATACATTACGTAGTAAGGTCATAAGAAATTTAAATTCACTAGCTTGGACCTACGGTAACGAGGCCACGCAATATTTGAATGACACAAATACAATAGTATATTTGAATTGCCTCAACGCTTATGTAAGATGTCACTTCTCATATACAATCAAATAATTATACGCTCATTGCCATAATGTCATAAAGGTAATCAGCTGCGAAGCTTATGACTATTACGATCGTTGGTTGTGTCTGAACCGTGGATGCGTCGACATAGAATCTGTCTTATTGTTGTCTTAGATTTGTAGGTGCATTATTTATTGTGATATGTGAAGATGGCAAATTGCACTGCCCACTTAAACCACACACGAAATAACACAGAACTTCACAAACCATTTACAGTTGAGATATGATTATGCATGAGGCCATGCAGATACAAATTTAATTTGTTTTAATTTGTTATCTGTGATGAGGCTCTTATAACAGGTGTATCAGTAATAATCGTAATTGTTGGTAGGACCTGCACAACTTGGCCCTCTTCAGGTGACATTTACTGTGGTATTTGGTTAGTTGTGGAAGATTGCCCGAGAGCTATTCGTATGACCGTGGTATGACTCAATTTCAGCATTCGCCTCTATGATTGCGAAAACCTTGAGGCTAAACTTCAGTCAAGATAGCCGGTAAAGCGGGTATCGAACCTGCGATCTCCCGAATTAGCGACTTGTTTGCTAACCATTAGCCGGATCTCGATCGGTATTACATATTTTATCGTAATAGAGCCCCCCCCCCCCCCCCCCCCCACATAATAGTTGCCTATTATCAATTCCTGTGCAACGTAATGCAAACTACTAGATTTGTGAAACTTTGAATTTAGTTTGTGTTGATGTTTGTACATTATTTGTGATGTGTATTTGGCAGTCTGCTCCCCCCCCCACCCCCCACACACACACACACGTTATAAACAAAGCAATGTGTGTGCGTATACCAAACCAACCATATGGTAGATTGCATACATAACACAGTTCTTCGTGTGTCCTCCCGGCCCGACAAGCCAAATATATACCTCGATCCGATTCACAACGGATACGGGTTGCAATTTTTTTTTAACTTTATATCTTATACTTACGAACACATACATTATGCACCAACCTTTCCTTGCGAACTTTGGGTTGAGGTTTGTGAGGTACGCTTTGTGGGTCACTCAATAAACTTAAATTAGTCTATGCGCCTTGATAAGGGAAACAAAACTAGTATTAGCTTTTCTTATAGAAATAGTGTTTCGCTAGCATGCACCACTAGTTTGAAAGGTCACTGGTTTGATTCCCTGCACTGTGAATCATACTAGTACTTTTCCGAAGTGTTTCTCAATGGATAATCCGGGATGTTTACAAACAACCCTCGGCCAATTTCAAAATTGAAAAGTATCAGACAGCCCAGCTGTTTCACTTTTGCTCATAAATTATTTATCATCAAATATAATACTTTTGCGTCCGGGTCCACCTTCAACCTCCCCCCCCCCACCAAACCAAGTTTATGGGTGGCTCGTACAGTTATCACAGATGACTAATTATTATAAACACTTCGTGCTCTTATGCAAAAGCCAATTAGTGTAAGCTTAGGACTACTATACGTAGGCCTATCAACAGGAGCTTTTAAAATGAGCCTATAAAGTAATGCAATGGACAACACAGTGTCCTTCCATTTACATGTAAACACATTTTTGTATTAGAATGAAAGCAATTCTTTTATTCTCCAATAATTATCATCAAACAATACCATTAATTATTTAAAGTATACACAGCCGTCCGCGGAAACGCATATGATAAGAGTGCAGGGGACTGCAAGTGCATGCAGTTCCCAAGCATACAACACCGAGGAACGTAGGTTCTGGTCCTACGTGGGACAGTTTTTTGTAATTTCCTTCATCAACAGTTTGTGTCACCACTCATTGTCTTTGAATGCTATTACCAGGCGCATAGGAAGGGGGGGGGGAATGGGGGGAGATTCCCCCCCCACTTTTTCCTGTGACCCACCCAATTTAGCGTGTTAGGCACATTCCGACATACAATACCACACGGATACCCGGGTAAACATTCACCAACTAAATTTCATATTTCACAAGAGAAAATAATATTTGCAGAAACACAGAGGGCCCCACGCCCCGGAGAAAGCCAAGATCTTCGACACAAGATACATTTCCTCTGCCTTTGTTTGTACTTTGTAGCATTACAAAATAAAAGCGAATGGGTGCTTGAGGTCAGTGACGTAATTAGGGAAGAGGCGGGTTAGGGCCCTCAAAACGTATTTATTTAAGCCTAAAAATCGAGAAATAACTAATATAGCAATACAAATTTTCGCCGTCGGCGAAAAGGCCTCCGGAGGCTGGGGCTCCGCCCCAGACCCCGCGAGTTATCCGCGCTTCGCGCTCACAATTCTCCCCCCGCCCCCCCCCCCCCCCCCTTGATTTAGAGTTCCTACGGGCCTGGCTATTACCAAGTCTGCAAAGTGTGGAATGAGACCTTTGAGAGTCTAATTAGTAATTAGTCACTCAACAATGAGACTTTGAAATTCGCTGGCGTACCAGTACCAATAGACTTGATTGGTTGCCCATCTCTGGTACTGGTACATACTCCATATCTAACGTTAGGCAGCTTGGCTCTCTCCCATCCCATCGCCAGAAACCACGCTCGACTCGAGCTGATAATGATATCTGTTGCACGGATAGTTTCGGTGCGCGGTGCGCGGGGAGGTGAAACCCGCCAGCCAATAGGAGACGTCTCGAGCGTTCAAACCTCGGCTGCAAGCGCTGCGCCTTTCAACCGTTAGGGCGAGGTAGCGGCCGAGAGAATAAAATAAATTGGAACACAAAACATGCGTTTTGTAAATGAAAATGCCCTTTGAACCATTTAACCGAGAGTTTTGAAAGTTAACATTTGCACTCAGGTTGATTTAAGCTGCTTGTTGTTGTACGAAAATATGTTTAAAAAAATTCCAGTCATTTAAAATAAGCAAACGAATTTCGGGAAAGTTGAGTGAAATCAAGAAGTTTCTCAATTTTTCACTAAAAATTGGGTGACTGTTTTTAAAATGTGTTAACTGGAGCGAGTAGATCGTTTCTTAATTAAGGATATGACCAAATATGAAAATTATCGTAGTAATCGTTTAACTGAAAAAATCAGTCGTCTCAGTGCTTGTATTTGCCTCCGCGCTAACCTCAGCGAGTCCTCCGTAACAAATAATGGTGATCATAATGTAAAGCAGACACTCACGCCCAAGTTTATACTTATGTAAGGGTCTTGCTCCACAATATCGATCCAACTAAATCTATGCTATGCATTGAGATTGTGTACTATGTAATAATAATAAATAATTAAAAAAATAATAATTAATAAATAAATTAATAAATTTTGTTCGGTTGTTTAATGTTTTCCTCTCTGTGTCTTCCTTCTCGTTTATGGTGGCCCTGTTTGCGGATTTGCGAACTGAACGTCTAACACTCCCCCCCCCTCCCCCACCATATTTCCCCTAAACCCTCTAAGTCCCTTCTATGTATTTTGTTTCTCTTTATGGCGATTTATGGCGGTGGTTACATCTTCAGAAACCGAAGAATGTTTTTATTTTTAAATTATATCTCAACTTCTCAAGAATGGACTTCGAAATCGAAAATCTGAATCAACAGCGCACAGTGGTTTGGTATGCTCTACATACTGAATGCTCTAAATTGTGTCTTACATTATAATCAGTATGGTTTTTATTTTTAATTAATTATATTACTAATTATCGATATAATAATCAAATTAGCTACGCGAATGGTTATAATATTTCATTCAGTCAGGGCTTACCACAGCACAGTGCGCTGTTGATTCAGATTTTCGATTTTGAGTCGCGTTCTTGAGATATAATAGAAAATGAAATTTGTCTGTGATTTTTGACGTACAAGTACCCTTTGTTCTTAGGGCCGTATGCAGAGTCAAGTGTTAAGTTTAGTACAGGATTTATTGCTATGGGATTGTTTTATTACATGCTATTTTCCATGAGAAGAACAAACTCCATAGCAACCATAAACAAATCACATACAGTAAAACCTCGTTAACTCGAAGTTGAAGGGACCCAAAAACGGACATTTCGAGTTATAAAATTTCGACTTATCCATCAAAATTCAAAATAACTCTCAGACTAAAAAAAAAAAAAAAAAAAAAAAAAAAAAAAAAAAAAAAAATGGTTGCAAGAATAAAAACTATTATTTTTGTAAGGTAGTTTTAATATTTCAAAACATAATATAGAAATTACAGCATTAATCTTATAAATACAGTGGTATTTAAGAACGAAGATAAATAATACCATACAGCCTCTATCAAATAATTATGTCATCATTAATGAAAATCTACTCTCGCGCACGAGAGTACCATGCACACCACGTAGTTATAATGTATCATCTTTGATGCACACTGCCTGCCCCAAAGATGATACATTATAACTACGTGCCTGCCCATCCCGAACCACCGAGCGCACAATGTCATTTGATACCGGCAATCGACTGCCCGCCGCCCGCCAACACGCGCCGCTCAAGGCCGGTCCCTGCGCGTAAAGAGGGGGAGGGGGGGGGGGGAGGGGAGTAGCACTTGTTGGACGTTGACGTTTATCACGCGGACTGAGTGGAAAGCAACCCCAACTTGTCTGATAAAACACCTAAGCTCGAATTGATTTTGTTAATTTTTATTTTGGTTGTTGTTGATGTTGCTACGGGAAATGTCAGGACTAAGTCCACATGATAGTACAGTCAAACTTCAAACCAAACAAAACTTTTATAGGCCTACTTTTTAAAAAAGTCAGCAATTTTAGATTGCTTCAATTTGCACGCATGAACCGACACAGCATAGTCTGTTAACTTTTGAAACGATGACACTAATTCTAAGGGGACGTCGTGCGTGGATATGAACTGCTCCATAGTTTGGATTGCAGACATTACGTCTTCTTTGCTAGGTGCTAGCACAACCGACTCACTGTCCTCATTATCACTCTCGATCATTTCGGGAACGGAGTTGGGCTCCACATAAATTTGTGATGTTGCCACGTCGTTGTCAACATCTACAAAATCACTTAACTTGAATTTGCCCAGCAACTCGAGATCAGACACTGGCATTTCAACGTCGGCAACATCAATGCCTGCGTTGTCACTTTCGTGCACTTCCGCGTTGTCACTTTCTTCAATGTCTTCCATGCTGTCGCTGTCGCATTCTTCAGCTGTGTTGACCGTTTTAACAATCCCTCCTTTTGTGAAGCAATTCTTGATTGTTTGCGGCGTCACTGCATTCCAGGACAAAGTCACATTTCTAATGGCATCAAGAACGGTCCACTTCTGGATATCTTCCTTCTTGACCCCTTGTTTTATCTGACGTAGGTAGCTACGAATAAGCTTGCCTCGGTAGTGTCTCTTGAAATTCTCAATAATCCCCTGATCGAGAGGTTGCATGACACTTGTCGTATTCGGCGGAAAAAACAGCAACTCGACGTTGGGTGTTGCCAAGTTGATGCTAGTGTGCGACGAACAGTTGTCCATCGTGAGAAGTATGTGACGATTCTGGGATGCCATCTTTCGTTGAAGCCTAATCAACCATTCTTGGAATAAGGTTCCTGTCATCCACGCTTTTTTATTGTGGGCGTATGTGACGGGTAAACTGTATTGATTTATACCCTTGAAACATCGGGGATTTGCCGCCTTGCCGACAACGAGGGGTTTAATTTTTTCTTTGCCACTCATATTGCAGCACAACACCACAGTCAATCGTTCTTTACTTTTCGTCCCACCGTGGCACTTCTCGCCCTTAACTGCCAAAGTCCTGTCTGGCATCATGTTAAAAAATAACCCGGTCTCGTCCATGTTAAAAATGTCATCCTCTTCATACTTGTCAAAGATTTGCTGATGGTCGGCGATCCAGGTGTTGACTTCCTCCACATCCACCTTTTGCGCCTCCCCGCACACGGCCAAGCATACAATGGAATGCCGTTTTTTGAACCGATCCAGCCATCCCTGCGACGCCTTGAAGTCTTCGATTTGGAGAGTCAGCGCGATTTCGTTAGCCTTTTCGAGAAGCATCGGGCCCGTTAACGGAACATTTGCAGCTCGCACTTGTGAAAAATATTCGAACACTTTAACTTCCAATTCTTCGTTTTTTGCGGGACGCATACGTTGACGTTTCGACGCACTGCCGCCAGATTTTAAAAATGCTTCCTCAATTTTATCGCGATTTTTTATAATTGTTGACAAAGTTGAAGGAGGTATCTCGAACTTTTCCGCTAACTTTGTCTTAGATTCAGTTTTTTTATCGATTTCTTCTAACAATTTCATTTTTTGCGGTATTGTCAATGTTTTTAATTTTCGCGGTATCGGTGCCATCGCTCTACAGTAATAACTTTTAGAAAACAGTACTGTAATGTAAACAGTGTAACGGCACTAATAAACTGCTGAAAATGCGAAAAAATATGTTTCCACAAGGGCTCGAACTAAACGCAAGTACCACACGAAGGAGTTGAAAACGAATAAGCGGTCAGTTACTGAATGGAGATGTTTTAGAGGCTTGACCTTGCAGCATAGACTCTCATTGGCCCGTTTGTTCGTTTCTTTCCGATGGTGGGTTGGTTGGGGGGGGGGGGGGGGGGGTGGGGGGGAAACACTTTCACTTCGCGCTGCATTCCGATGCGATAGAAGACAGAGACAAGACCCCATGTAGGCGCCGGACACATGTTCGCATTCTCTTTCTCTTTCTCTCTCGCACTCGCTTGCACGGGTCGACAACAAAGACGAATCCGCTAGCGGGCGGTCAACGACCTGCAGTAAACATCGCACACAGGGGTAGAAGGATTTGATGGGTACAGGCTGCATCGAAATAAAGTTCACCTAAAGACTTCGAGTTATCCACTGAAATACAATGTTACATTTCGTCTTGTTGTAAAATATTACTTCGAATTACGAGTTATGACGTTTTTCGACTTAACCAATCAATTAACATTAGCTTACTTATACCTGCTGATGGGGATTGAGTTTCCTTTGAGGTATAACGAATTTCGAGTTACCGTGGTTCGAGTTAACGAGGTTTTACTGTACTTAAAAGGCCCACTAAACCCTCACATTTCGTTTAAAACGTGTAATTGTAAGCCAAATCTGTAACGGTTAGTGCATGTGTCAAGTTGCCTAGTGTATCCCAGCTCGTGAAATCCACGAAAAAGTGTTTCGCCCCAGGCGTTGTGACGTCTACAAAACTACGCGCTACTCGCTGCATATGGAGCATCTTCTGTGTTTCGAGGCCCGCGCAAATGTATCTCGTCGTCCAGGTCCATCTAATTCACTTGAGTACAAATCAAACATACCGCTGAATTCGTCTTACTTCGGTCTACACGATGAATGTTTAAACAACCTTCTACCATTTATGCAACTTATTCTATAAAATGTTAAACATGAAGCAATTACCACATAATTTAGATGGAAACACAACCAATTTCCAGCTAATGTAATGAGAAAGTAGCTTAAAAAATCAGAATTCCAACCTCACCGGGGCAAGAGTTGCCGATCTGTGGGTTTGAGACCAGAGGGGCAGTGGTTCCCCAAAGCACCCAAAGCTTATGAGTCAGCTCCCTTACAACTGCGTTAGTACGCTTACTGAAGCATATTTCAAACCCAATGACTGAAGGCTTGTGCATCAACCAACTGGTACCTACAGCTGCAGGGGGTTCCCCAACCGCCTCACAATGACAACACCAGGCGCTCCTCTCCCCCACCGTCAACTCGCCACACAGTGCCCACTATGCCAGCGACTCAGCTACCCACCTCATCTTCTTGGCTGACGTCCAGTCGATCTCTTCCCTGAAGCAGTCCTTTAAACAAGGATGATGGCCCACCTATTCATTCGGCCGATCATCTGCTGTCCGCGAAGGTTCTTATCACCTTCTTTCCGTATTCTTCACAAAGGTTCTTGCGCCTCACAGGACCATTGAGGTCCTGGTCACTGTCGTCTGACTAAAAAAGACAAAACATACATATCAATCATTAAGGAATGTCCACACCTGCAAACACACACACACACTTGTTGAAATCGCCCGCGACTTGACAAGCTTGTATTTGTGTAGTCTTGAAACCGACCAAGTGATTCGAATCGCAAAGTGAGTTCAAAATATTCCGAGTGACTGACTTTTCGCGACCTGAGTCACCGCCCATAACGACTAGCAAAAGGACAAATCAAAAACGGTGTTACAACAAATGTCGAGATGTATGATCGATATTTTCGATAATAATCGATTCATACCATTTAGCGCGCTAAAACTTGCTACATATTCTATGTCAACTGTAAACCCTCTCCTAAGCCTACATATATTTATATCTGTTATTAGTCATTATATTGTCTAATTACCTGCTATCTATTGTTTGTTCTTTATATTTATGTATTATATCATTTGCGTCGGCGTACCGGTCGAGGTGGGTCCCTCCTCGTGGTGACCGGTGCCCGCAAAGAGGGCTCTCGTGCACATCTTTAATCATCACTTTCTTCATTTTGCCTTCATCATCCTTTCTCTTCTTACTTTCATCACCTTCTTCCTCATCCGTGCTGGCCCTCTTAGCGATCCAAACGCCCACCAGTCCCCCCCCCCCCCTCTAAATGGTTTGTTTACGGCTTGTTCCCCTGATGACGACCCTAGCAATGATTATAGGTTATGACTCGACTCTCTGATTGATTTGACAGCACTTGGGCTTGGGCACAGATTGCGTCGGTTGTATGCCCAGTGCAGGAGGTCCCTCTAGGCACCGTCCCAGGGCCGGGGGCCAACTGCACTGTTAGAAGGCCGATTGCGTCTGTGTCCCATCCGGACGTGAAATAAGCACTTTCCTACATACCTCCTGATGCACGCAGAAATCGTTAACTGGCTCTACTTCATGAACGGTGTATGTTGTCATGTCTAGCTGCCTCATGAAATAGACCCTGTTCCGTTTACAAGGCCCTATGTAGTAGAACCAACACGGGTTAGTTGAGTCTGTCATTCCGGGAAACTTATGTAGGTTGTCCCCAATTAACCATGGCTTCCAGCACAAACCACGCCCCTGGGAACCCCCATCCCCCTTCAATCTCAAACACCACCACTTTAAAAAGCAACAAACGACCCCGATCTTTGTTCGACACCCCGATCACGCTTGATACTGTACTTAAATCACTTACTACTACTGAAACTCAGCCACGATTTTTTGTTATTCAACAAGAGGATGAAAAATCATTTCTTACAGAGTCGCCCTTTGTTATTGTCAAAGCTCTTCAATGCATTGCAGGCACCGTGAAAAATGCCAGAAAACTACGCAATGGCACTATTCTAGTGGAAACGACTTCGGATAAACAATCCGAATTACTATAATGCAACGTCATTTGGTAACCGTTACAACATCTCGGTTAAGCCTAACACCAGCTTAAACACATCTAAGGGAGTCATAAGATGTCCCGATTTATTGTATGCAAGCGACGAAGAGATTAAAGAAGAACTTGCCTCCCAAGGTGTTATAGATTTGTACCGTATTAAATCACGCATTGATGGTCAACTAAAGCCAACCGCAACAATTATTCTCACCTTCAGAACCCCCAAACTCCCGAACAAGATTGTTGCTGGTTTCCACATCCTGGAGGTTAAAACGTACGTACCAAATCCCATGAGATGCTTTACCTGCCAAAGATTTGGGTATACGAAAAACCATTGTTATAATGCGCCTACTGCCGGGTTTGTGGTCTTGATTACCATGAAGACACTGCCTGCACATCCCCAACAAAATGCGTTAATTGCCAAGGTCCCCACATTGCCTCCTCCCGAGATTGCCCGAAGTGGATCGAGGAGAGGAAAATACAAGAAATTATGGCCCCGGAACGTGACCCAATCAATGAGGCAAAACGTAGGTACAACGTCATGAAACCACCCACAAACCTACCTTTTTCATTTGCACATGTTGTCGCCAGCCAACATGCATCATCAGCGGCTCGCAATGAAATTAAAGATCACGAGAATGCTCAACTTAAGGAGACCATCAAGACGTTGCTGAGAACTGGTATCGATCATTAAACAAAAAGAAACGCCTGATTTGACAAAAGAGACTGTTAAAGGAAACCACGAACAAAGAAAACCTGCACCAGAGTGTATTAAACCAAACCCCGAACAGAATACCAAGGGCAATTCGAAATCTAGGCGTCTGAAAGGGACCCCACAAACTCCCATTCACGGATCCTTTTGGCAGAAGGTAGGCGGTAGTCCATACGCACGCTTCAAGGCATATTGTCATCTAGAGTTGTAGTTAAACTATGTCAGACCTTGAATTATTTAAAGATTTTAGGAACAAAAATGAAAGAAATCGGTCCGTATTTAAACAAGTTATGAGCAATTTAAATCAAGAATGTTCATTGGGTGACGTCACACGCGTGACGTAGTTGGATGCGAGTGCCGCGCTCACTCATCTTCGCTGCAGCTGGCCATCCGTGGCGCGCCCCACCGCCCCCGACCTCTATCTATCCGACAGTTGAAGGGTGCATGTTCGAGATGCAGTATGCTTGGCTTGGAGGAACTTGTATTGTCATCGTATTGAACTGATTGTCATCGGTGTGATCACTCTCACTATCAAATTGACAGATTCACATTCGTCAAAATCTTCTGTTTCAAACGATTCGTCGTGGTCGTTTATTTCATCGGTTTCACTTTCCGAACTTGCACAAAACGTCATCCCCTCCGCAAACTGGTTGGCTCTTATACGTGTTTCAATATCAAGCTCAAACTTTATTTCTATCTCTTTAGGTTTATTCTGAAATGTTTCGTGATTTAGTGAGTCGTCATTACATAAACATTAATCGTAGCGAAGTACAGCGTGATGTGGAGATGTACTTTGGGCACTTTGGGTTTGAATGTTTTCAATAAGACGATGCTTGTTTCGAGCGGCAAGGTAACATGCACTGCGCTCTGTTTTTAAAGGGGTATCAATGCTGCCTCTCAATTTGGCAGACGGTACTGCTCATTTTTTTAACACACGTTTCGAATTTTTTTTCATTAGATTCAGTTTCCATTTTCAAACTGTTGGTAATTTCATAGTCGTCTTTAATGAAATGTTCGGAACATACACGAGTGTATTTGCTTGGTAGGCCTACAGAGTTCTTACTATTAATTTTCGATAGCCAGTGTTTATGTCGCACTGGCTAAAAACCCAAGGGCACTGGAGATTTGTCCCTGTTTGGAAAACGGTAAAACGACATGTCGATCGGGCTTACAAGACTGTTGTTGCATCCGTACGCAAACAATTTAATACCATGATTACTGATTAATATAGCTGGTGCGATACGTACACTATAGTCTATCTATATGGCCATTTACAATAATAACATAACAGTTTTGACACTTACAATGTCCGTTATGCTTAATGCCTCCACGACAAGCATAATGAAACTACAACTACAAATAAATCAACTAGAACCTAAAGACGTACTTTACACAATCCACTTGTCCGTGCACTCTCTTAATAAACTGCTGGATATTAGCACTCACATTAGTTATTAATAAAACTATTCATTGTACATCTCTTGAAGCAAATCTGAGAAACATCCATCCATACAGACTGTCAAGTGTCAACCCATTACTGCACCACGCAACGGGTGTTCCTACTCGAGTCGCGCCTCGCCCAGCCGCTCAGCCCGCATCCAACAACGTCACATGCCCTGAGGCGCGCGTCAAAACAAATCATTGTAGGGGGAGTAGGCTTCGTCCAAAGTTGTCATAAACTGCGGTTTTCTTATTTTTTTAATGTCTATTTGAAAACAAAAAATACTTACTTGTATGTGAAAACAGGCCTTTCATCACTAGAAGATTACTTGATCAGTGATGAGCTGATGGACCAAGACCCCGCGTCACTAGCTTCATCTCAGTTTTTTAAGAAAGGTGCAAACAAAAAGAAATCTTAAAAACTTGACGAAAGATCGAAGTTTTATTAAAGCTTTAACATGGATGTTTTACTGCAGTGGAACGTAAGAGGTTATTTTACGCTGTCCGAAGAGATCAAGCTTTTAACCTCCAAGGAAAACCCCACTATTTTATGTCTGCAGGAAACCCATTTTAAAACTACCAACAACCCAAGGCTACCTGGCTATACATTTTTCAGATTTGATGACGACTCGGGAGAACAGGCTCAGGGAGGAGTTGCTACTATCATCCACGACAGCATCTATGCAGAACACTTGCCTCTCACAATAACTTTTCAGGCGGTAGCTGTCAGAGTAGCTTTTCCCAGCCCAGTTGCTCTATGAAACGTTTATCTCCCACCCCAGACTGTGATATCTAAAACTCTAGTCACAAACCTTTTAAATCAACTACCGCGTCCTTTTATTGTAGATTTGTATGCACACAATAATTTATGGGGGAGCAGAACATGCAATCTAAGGATGGTTTAATAAAACATATTTTAATATCTCACAACTTGTTTCTCCTTAATAATGGAAAACCAACTCATTTTACCACTGCGAATGGGTCTTCCTCTGGACGTCGAATAGGACATCTTGCCGAATCTCTGTGGAAGCGGACGTTTCCCAATTATGACCAATTTATTACATCAGAACGAAATCAGGCAGAGGAAGGCACTGATAACCCAGATGTTTTGTGCCTTTAAACCACAATAATAATAATAATAATAATAATAATAATAATAATAATAATAATAATAATAATAATAATAATAATAATAATAATAATAATAATACTTATAATAATAATAATAATAATAATAATAATAATAATAATAATAATAATAATAATAATAATAATAATAATAATAATAATAATAATAAATATAAGTACATATCTAGTGTATTTAGAGTTGATATCAATACGTAATGTTTAAGAGATTGTGTACATATTTATCGTAATTTGGTCGGCAAAGAATTGCCTACCCTTCTCTTGTATCCATATTTGCAATTTATGTTTAAAGTTTGCAACAGAAGTCAGGCCTCGAATAGTTATCGGGGGTTGGTTGTAGATGCGAGGACCAAGGAAATCGGCGTGCATTTGTCCAAGAGTTAGAGTACTATTCTTTTGGGGTAAAGCAAGGGATTTTGTAATATTTCTACACACATTATGATTATGGGTAATACAAGGACCTTTACTTGTATGTATGTTGAAGTTATTAAATATGTGAATTAGGTTTACTTTAGTATATAATTGCCTGACATCGAGGACTTAAGTTATGTTGAATAGAATAATTAATTAATGGGGCTTAACGTCTCATATTTATGCAACGATGGCTAATCGAGACGATGAGCGGGTGATAATGAAGATGAGAAAGATGATAATGAAGAATAAAGCCACATCCGAATCAGATCCATTGTACGTCGCGTGCGTCGTCATACGGGAGTCCAGCAAGGGAGGGCAGGGCCAAGTGGGAGGAGAATTATTCAATGGGACAGTGGGGCCCTTATGAAAAATAACTACAGTCAACTACAAAAAAAAACTACGGAAAATAGCTGTAGTTATTTGAATTAGTAAATTCGGACCTTTTTTCAAGAAAACTTCTTACAATAACTACTAAAATTAACTACTTGCAAAAACTTTGAAAATGATTAATCTGTAAAAACTACTAGCATTAACTACGGGCTATAACTATCGACAATAACTACGAGCCATAACTATGGGCTATAACTACGGAAAATAACTACGACCTATAACTATGGAAAATAACTATTGAAAATAACTACGATCTAGAGCTGTGGAAAATAACTATTGAAAATAACTACCGGCTTTAACTATGGAAAATGACAGCGGGTTATGAAATAACTACCGGCTTTAAGTACGGAAAATTACTGCAGACTAGAACTATGGAAATTAACTATGAAGAATAACTACGGGCTTGAACTAGGGGCTGCGGGAGAAACGCAATTAAGGCTACATTTTTAACAAGAGACATGCATGCATACCAGTACTGACACTAGGAGGTTTGTACATTAGTTTGGATCCGAGTATGTATATCTACCCTACAAATTAACTGTAGAAAATAACTACAGGAGACACATGATAGCCATGCATGGGAACTTTAGCTATGGACTACAAGGGAATGTGGTGGGATGTTTAAAACATAAATTAATGACTAAATGTTAAGAATGTTTACATTACCTTATTAAGCTCGCTTTCTTGTGTGGAACATTTGCAATTGTTATAAAACCAGTAAATCGTCCTTGAATTAAAAAAGATAATACCGCGCTATATATGCAATATGGGCTCGCGATTATTCAATATTCATAGAATCCCCACAGCAGCCACGATTGCGACACATTTGATGTAAACCAATCTTAGATCATAAACGAATATAATATTCAAATGTACTAAAAAACCAGAATTTATACCATTTAGGCATAGGCCCTAAGTGGCACACAAATCACAAATTATAACCCATACAAATTTTATTTTAAAAAGGGGCTTAATTTGAAAAAAGTATTTGTGTTATCACAACAGGCTTCAACACGTTTCTCCATGGCAACGTCAAAGTTTGAACACAAATGTGGCTGCCACGTGCACAGATGACATACATGCAATCTATGAATTTAGGTATCGGGAATTGGTTATACACATTACAAAATTAAAACAAAAACAGATGGGAGCTTATTAATTTGACTATAATTGCAGAATACAATAAGCATATCTACATCCACTACAGTAGTGTAGTACAAAATGCACATGCCTCAATATCATTTTTAGAAATGTAAAAAATACATATACCATGAAAAATGCTACCCATATATAGTTCAGATAATATGAACTCCAATATCAATCTAGTTCAAATATATAACAAGAATGTATATAAAACAAGAATGTATATAAAACATTAGGGCTGGGCGCGAGCAGGCATATTTTAAGTTGAGCAAGATTTGGCAACTGTGCTTGAATTTCGAGCGAAATTCAAGATCGAGCCCACATAGCAAATCTTCCTTCAGTACTTACAAAAAATGGAATTTAAGTAAGATTGTTTTATATTTATACCCAGGATTAATTTGTAGAATATTCGCCAAACACGAACGATATTCACATTTACTAAGTTAAGTTTATGGTATTTATAATAGTCAAGTAAATTCTAAGGTCATTATCTCAATTTTCGAGACTTGCTGAGCCTTATAAAACATAATAAAATGTAAAACAACTACAAAAACAAACTCAGGTAAACTGGTAAAAATTATAAAAATGAAAAATTATAGTTAAAATATAAAACAATGAATAGGCCTAGGCCTACTACATATATACATAACTAAAAAAAAATAATATGCCTACTAGTACTACTCAATGAATATTGAAAAATTACTTGTGTACTTGTTGTAGTAGGCATATATACAAATAAAATATATTTGAGGGCTTGAGGGGAGGGTGTGATTTATCTTGAATGAAGAAGTGCCAGTTGTAAAATTTATTTAGCATACATTGTAACATTTTGCATAATTTGTGCATAAAGTTTCATATTATTATCTCATATCATCAAGCATTGACTATAATCCCATTGGAAAATTGTGTAGGCCTAATTAAAATGTGGAATAAAAAAATTTAAAACAATGTCATATATTAGGCGTCGTTTTAACCGGAACCTTTTAACATTAACTGCCAGCCCACATCTTCAATTACAAATACAAAATGCTGCCAACCGTAACTTTATATTATGCTTGTTTATAAATAAATACAAACTAATAACGATGTTAATTCTTTCATATCGAAGTACTGTTACTAAACGTGGCAATGCTCCCCGAAACATTCGAACGAGATAATGAATCACTACACCTCCCCCCCTCCCCACTTACAAACAAGATTGAGGCCATCATTAAAAGCTAATCTTAAACAAATACTAAAATTAATAGCGAGTACAATTTTACTCTTTGTCTCACCCTCAAAAAGAAAGAAAAAAAGAAAAATGGAGAAGAATAACAAAAGAGAAACGTTGAATTTACAAAAGCTGCATTGTGAGTGACAACCAAGCAAGTGGCTGGTTTGCTGCAGCAGAGGCGACGTAGCAAAACTGGCGACTGACTTGAGCAAGTCAACATTGTTGTGTGCACGCGGTACGCGCAACTTGCCCATAGTTTATCACGTTTCGATGACAAAAACATAGAGGCCGTTATTGGTTATATAGGTTAGAAAACCCAAAGATAATGTGGGCTACCATGTTTTGAGGTATTAATTCAAAACGAGGGCAAAACAGTGTACTATGGAATCCAGGAAATCTTCAATGTACAAACAACAACATAAATAAAATGCAAATAGCAGAGCTCAAAAGTAAAGGGTTCGTTGCTTGGCACGCGCCTGTCGCATCTCCAAACGTGTAACAGTAAATCTCTGGTGCCGGATCGTAGTAGCGTTTAGCGGCTCGACGTAACTGTTACGTCCTGTGCATCGCTTATGCAATATCGTACTACTAGCGCCATCCATGTGACACTTTATGAACTTTTTCTTCATGCGCCGTACTACATTCTGAACTACTTATTTTCAACGAATTTTTTCGATAAATACCGAATGAATCCCGAATAAAAACTACCCGTTTGGGATGTTTACTTGTTTTTTTTAAAAGAATTTAAAAAACCTGCATGAAAAAAAACTACTATAAACAATTAGATATGTACGAGACGAGTACTGGTAGTGCTTCTTGGTTTGAGTCGACATGAGTGTCGAGTTGAGATGTAGGCCTAGGCTTAATAGACTTTAATCTTATTTATGTATATAGGCCCGATCTTCTTGGTACGATGATGACAACAGCACGGAATTACAGTAATTTTTAAGAAGATAACAGTAAGCGTAAGCCTACTGAAGACTCAGACAGAAGGCTGAAGACTCCACTTGACAATTTAGTGTATTTCCCTAGTATTTTATATCGCTAGCTCTTGATTCCGTAGGCCTAACACTTGCTACCCGCCAGTAATCAAACAAAGTTCTTCTGCGGTTCAAAAATAAAAAAAACAAATTTAAGCTTGTTATATAAACGGTTACATGGCATTCAAACCCCAGCAACACAAATTCTTAGCTGGTATCACCACTGTACTATTTACGCCTATCAGGGCTACCAATAGAAAGGTGACAGCAGGACATGCCCAAGCACAATTAGCAGCATTGAGATCACAATCGGAATCGGTAGGCCTAAATTGTAAAATAGTCACTTCTGACTTGGCTATGGTACCGGACTACCGGTACTGCAAACAAGTTACACACGTGTACATAAAGAACTTTTCACGTTGCAATTAGGCAAGTTAGTTGTAGAGCCTAAATGTTTTATATTGTCTACAATTGCGATGCAAATGAAACCGATAGCATTAATTATCCACGATCATCACAGTCTCAGGCCGCGTTAATACTTAATACACAGGCTATGATGGGACACAGATGGGAAGTTCTAGGCCTACGTACCAGTGGTAACTGGTCCTGTTTTCTACTGCCGGATTCACACAACATCGCAAGGATTATGGTTTAGTTATAAGCTGAGTTGGGAGATAGGGATCGGAAACGGGTAATGGTTTACCCAAACTCGTCATTGCAATTGCAATAGTCATACTCATAGTCACAAGCGAGTTGAAAAATGTTCAACTCTCTTATTGCTAAACCATAATCCATGTGACGGACCAATCGGGCATTGAAACATCACTTACTTACTTATAACTAGCCAATGAGATGCCATCGACCACGAATCGATGCAACAGAGCTGAAAGCTTATTGCAATACCATTATGACTATTTCAAAACCTTGTGACTTTGTATGAATCTGGCTTACTGCGACTACCCCCCTAATTGCAATCTTGATGTCAACATTGCTCTGGCCTTGGCATTAGGATACTTCCCTGCAAAGGCTGGGACCAGAGAGTCTATTTCGTAAGTTAACTCTAGTGACAACTACGTAGGCCTAAATATAATAACGCATGCTACAACTTGTCGATCGAGGGTGACAACTTATTAAATTGAACCCTAGGGCACACATTTGATAATCTAGCACGTAATAATACTAGGCCTACCGCGCCACGCATGACTAATTCTATTTATCAAGTTGCCACTGTCGATACAACTTGTATTTTGAGTTAGTATACAGGCCCCCAACGCTAGGCCTAACAAATATTATGTCTATAGTCCTAAGCCTAGGGTAGGCCCAAGCTGTTGGGTTTGTAAAAGGGAACAAACCCAATGCCCTAGCCTAGGCCTACATATTATAAACAGCTCTAGACTATCATTTAAGCAAAGGTTAGGATCAGGCCTTGCAAGATTAGGCCTATGGCCTATGCCTACCCCCTAGTCTATAAGGCTATTCCTAAGCCTAGTAGGCCCTAGGCCTAGCCATTACCCAATGCTTTAGCCTACATTTAGATTATTTGCATTAAGTAGGCCTACATTAAATAGAGGCATTGCCGCATTGGCTTTGAAGTAGGCCTAGCCAAGGCCTAATGATTGAGGTTATGAAGCAAGCCCACATTGTCCAACCTTTTCAACTAGCCTATCCTACTTGTTGCATTTGTGGCCGACACTAGCGTAGTATAATAATTACGTGTTTGATTTTATTCAAATCAATTTGATGTTGAAAGACGAACGGTAGACGAAGGAAAATGCCAACTGCAACAAACAATCTGCACAAAGCGTCTTCACAGGTTTGAATGAACCAACGGATGAATAAACGCGGCAATGCCAACTTCACGAAAACAAAATGATAATGTAAGATGTTGTTTCTCAGTTGTTTTATCACAGTAGGACCGTAGGAAAAGACAACTATGTTATTAAAACCAGTATTTAAGAAGGTATATCAGTAAATTTATAAGGTAGTTGAAAAATTTACCTGAGAAATCAAAGTTTAGAAACATCTCCCCCAGTCGTACGCCGCGCCATCACGTTGGCCAATCTGGTAATTTTAAATGCAATCTTCGCGAATGTCACTTTTATGAAGAAACAAATTAAATGATTGATAATTTGGTGTTTAACGACGTATACTCTACAGTTTAGGCGATATGATTTGCTCTGAATCATATCCATTATGCATCGCGATCGCGGGAGTCGTCGTAGAATCCAGTCCAGCAAAGGAGGGCTGAGGTTGACAGAAGTGCATGTGCCGGGTTTTGGTTTGTGGGGGGGGGGGGGGGGGGGGGGAAACTCGGTTATCCTACTTGCCCAGGGAACAGCCAACTAAAAAATTTATTTACTTTAATATTTTAATGTAGATGCGAACAATACGTAACTTCATAATTTCATAAATAAATTAAATGTCTTATTAAATTATTAATTTTAGTAGGGCCTATAATCATTTCTAAATAAATAAACACAAAATAAATAAATATAAATAATGCCTTTAGTTTTAACTTAAACGTACCGGTATTAATTTACATTTATTTATTATTTGTTTATTAATTAAACATTTTAACTTAATAATTAAATCAAAATGTTTAAATTATAATCATGCAATGCAGCGTTACAAGTTTACAGAGTGTCAATTGATAACCCCGACCGCTTATACTTAGTTTATCAAGTGACCCGAACAACTGACACATTATAATCAGTTGATGTCGAATTATATCAATTGGTATTAACTGACATCATTTGAGTGCAAGCTGTTCCTACCAACTGATTCCAACGCCAATTGACAATACCTATTGATATATTTCTACATCAACTGGCACAAACAGACAGTACCAATTGACATCAATTGACATCAGCTTAATCAACTGGTACCAAGAGGTAGTACCAATTGACATCAATTGACATCAACTGATATCAATTCAGATCAGTTGATTTTCATCCAAATACCAATTGGTCACCAACTGAAATTTTTACCAGGGTTTGAACTGTTCGAAGTTATGAGTCGGAGTTATTTGAACACACAACGGACATTTGGTAGTTATCAAGAACAACTATGACAATTGCTATAGTTTGCTTTTTAACTACGAAAATGTTGTAGTTATTTTTTAAAACTACTAACAAATTCGTAGTTATGTAAACAACTTTAAAATATTAGAAGTAATTTAAAAAAACTTTGAATTGGCCAGAGTTATTTGAAATAACTACCACTTCAACTAAAGTTATTTTTAAAAACTACAAAAACGTTGTAGTTATCTGGCAAAACTATGAAATTGTTCCAACTTTAAGAAAAAACTACGAAAATGATGTAGTTATTTTAAAAAACTACACATATCGGTAGTTCATTTTCATAAGGGGGGGGGGGGGATGGGGATTGGGGTGTGGACTGCACTTCGTCTGACTTCTCCTCCTCGACCAGTCCGGCTAGGGTGGCCCTACCAGAAGCATACGCTTCCGCCGGCATAGCTCTCGGGATCATCAAAGCACACAAACCTGCCCACCACGATAAGGTGGCAGTCCCTGGGCAGGATGTTGAATAGAAGATCACTTAGAATTGTTTGCGATTGTTTGTATATAGCTTTTTGTGTCACATTTAATAGTTTGAGATTGGTGTTATTTACTCATTGTCTCGATTAGCCTCGTTGCAAAAATATGAGACGTTAAGCCCAAATAATAAAATTACTCCTCCCCAGCCTATTATACCATATTGAATAATTGACTGGACAAGCGATTTGTATACTGCGAATAGCAGAATTTTGCTTAGGATGTGACGCAGTCTGTAAAATATGATAAGCATGTGCTTTATAGTTTTTGCCATATCTGATAGGTTACTTTAAGGCAAAGTGTCAACTTAATCTATAGCACACACGTGGTAGGCTACATTGTTACTCTACAACAATATTTAACTATAAATAACAACTATGTTTGCTGTATACAATGGTAGGCTACATACCTACTCTACAACAATATGTCACTATAAATAACAACTATGTGTGCTGTATACAATGGTAGGCTACATACCTACTCTACAACAATATGTCACTATAAATAACAACTATGTGTGCTGTATACAATGGTAGGCTACATACCTACTCTACAACAATATTTAACTATAAATAACAACTATGTGTGCTGTATACAATGGTAGGCTACATACCTACTCTACAACAATATGTCACTATAAATAACAACTATGTGTGCTGTATACAATGGTAGGCTACATACCTACTCTACAACAATATTTAACTATAAATAACAACTATGTGTGCTGTATACAATGGTAGGCTACATACCTACTCTACAACAATATGTCACTATAAATAACAACTATGTGTGCTGTATACAATGGTAGGCTACATACCTACTCTACAACAATATTTAACTATAAATAACAACTATGTGTGCTGTATACAATGGTAGGCTACATACCTACTCTACAACAATATTTAACTATAAATAACAACTATGTGTGCTGTATACAATGGTAGGCTACATACCTACTCTACAACAATATGTCACTATAAATAACAACTATGTGTGCTGTATACAATGGTAGGCTACATACCTACTCTACAACAATATTTAACTATAAATAACAACTATGTGTGCTGTATACAATGGTAGGCTACATACCTACTCTACAACAATATGTCACTATAAATAACAACTATGTGTGCTGTATACAATGGTAGGCTACATACCTACTCTACAACAATATTTAACTATAAATAACAACTATGTGTGCTGTATACAATTATAGGCTACATACCTACTCTACAACAATATTTAACTATAAATAACAACTATGTGTGCTGTATACAATGGTAGGCTACATACCTACTCTACAACAATATGTCACTATAAATAACAACTATGTGTGCTGTATACAATGGTAGGCTACATACCTACTCTACAACAATATGTCACTATAAATAACAACTATGTGTGCTGTATACAATGGTAGGCTACATACCTACTCTACAACAATATGTCACTATAAATAACAACTATGTGTGCTGTATACAATTATAGGCTACATACCTACTCTACAACAATATTTAACTATAAATAACAACTATGTGTGTTGTATACAATGGTAGGCTACATACCTACTCTACAACAATATGTCACTATAAATAACAACTATGTGTGCTGTATACAATGGTAGGCTACATACCTACTCTACAACAATATTTTACTATAAATAACAACTATGTGTGCTGTATACAATGGTAGGCTACATACCTACTCTACAACAATATGTCACTATAAATAACAACTATGTGTGCTGTATACAATGGTAGGCTACATACCTACTCTACAACAATATTTAACTATAAATAACAACTATGTGTGCTGTATACAATTGTAGGCTACATACCTACTCCACTGTCACAACAATATTTAACTTTAAATAACAACTATGTTTGCTGTATACAATTATTGTAGGCTACATACCTACTCTACAACAATATTTAACTATAAATAACAACTATGTGTGCTGTTTACAATTGTCGGCTACATACCTACTCTACAACAATATTTAACTATAAATAACAACTATGTGTGCTGTATACAATGGTAGGCTACATACCTACTCTACAACAATATGTCACTATATATAACAACTATGTGTGCTGTATACAATGGTAGGCTACATACCTACTCTACAACAATATTTAACTATAAATAACAACTATGTGTGCTGTATACAATGGTAGGCTACATACCTACTCTACAACAATATTTAACTATAAATAACAACTATGTGTGCTGTATACAATGGTAGGCTACATACCTACTCTACAACAATATGTCACTATAAATAACAACTATGTGTGCTGTATACAATGGTAGGCTACATACCTACTCTACAACAATATGTCACTATAAATAACAACTATGTGTGCTGTATACAATGGTAGGCTACATACCTACTCTACAACAATATTTAACTATAAATAACAACTATGTGTGCTGTATACAATGGTAGGCTACATACCTACTCTACAACAATATGTCACTACAAATAACAACTATGTGTGCTGTATACAATGGTAGGCTACATACCTACTCTACAACAATATTTAACTATAAATAACAACTATGTGTGCTGTTTACAATTGTCGGCTACATACCTACTCTACAACAATATGTAACTATAAATAACAACTATGTGTGCTGTATACAATGGTAGGCTACATACCTACTCTACAACAATATGTCACTATAAATAACAACTATGTGTGCTGTATACAATGGTAGGCTACATACCTACTCTACAACAATATTTAACTATAAATAACAACTATGTGTGCTGTATACAATGGTAGGCTACATACCTACTCTACAACAATATGTCACTATAAATAACAACTATGTGTGCTGTATACAATGGTAGGCTACATACCTACTCTACAACAATATTTAACTATAAATAACAACTATGTGTGCTGTATACAATGGTAGACTACATACCTACTCTACAACAATATGTCACTATAAATAACAACTATGTGTGCTGTATACAATGGTAGGCTACATACCTACTCTACAACAATATTTAACTATAAATAACAACTATGTGTGCTGTATACAATGGTAGGCTACATACCTACTCTACAACAATATTTAACTATAAATAACAACTATGTGTGCTGTATACAATGGTAGGCTACATACCTACTCTACAACAATATTTAACTATAAATAACAACTATGTGTGTTGTATACAATGGTAGGCTACATACCTACTCTACAACAATATGTCACTATAAATAACAACTATGTGTGCTGTATACAATGGTAGGCTACATACCTACTCTACAACAATATTTAACTATAAATAACAACTATGTGTGCTGTATACAATGGTAGGCTACATACCTACTCTACAACAATATGTCACTATAAATAACAACTATGTGTGCTGTATACAATGGTAGGCTACATACCTACTCTACAACAATATTTAACAATAAATAACAACTATGTGTGCTGTATACAATGGTAGGCTACATACCTACTCTACAACAATATGTCACTATAAATAACAACTATGTGTGCTGTATACAATGGTAGGCTACATACCTACTCTACAACAATATTTAACTATAAATAACAACTATGTGTGCTGTATACAATGGTAGTCTACATACCTACTCTACAACAATATGTCACTATAAATAACAACTATGTGTGCTGTATACAATGGTAGGCTACATACCTACTCTACAACAATATTTAACTATAAATAACAACTATGTGTGCTGTATACAATGGTAGGCTACATACCTACTCTACAACAATATGTCACTATAAATAACAACTATGTGTGCTGTATACAATGGTAGGCTACATACCTACTCTACAACAATATTTAACTATAAATAACAACTATGTGTGCTGTATACAATGGTAGGCTACATACCTACTCTACAACAATATGTCACTATAAATAACAACTATGTGTGCTGTATACAATGGTAGGCTACATACCTACTCTACAACAATATTTAACTATAAATAACAACTATGTGTGCTGTATACAATGGTAGGCTACATACCTACTCTACAACAATATTTAACTATAAATAACAACTATGTGTGCTGTATACAATGGTAGGCTACATACCTACTCTACAACAATATTTAACTATAAATAACAACTATGTGTGCTGTATACAATGGTAGGCTACATACCTACTCTACAACAATATTTAACTATAAATAACAACTATGTTTGCTGTATACAATGGTAGGCTACATACCTACTCTACAACAATATGTCACTATAAATAACAACTATGTGTGCTGTATACAATGGTAGGCTACATACCTACTCTACAACAATATGTCACTATAAATAACAACTATGTGTGCTGTATACAATGGTAGGCTACATACCTACTCTACAACAATATTTAACTATAAATAACAACTATGTGTGCTGTTTACAATTGTCGGCTACATACCTACTCTACAACAATATGTAACTATAAATAACAACTATGTGTGCTGTATACAATGGTAGGCTACATACCTACTCTACAACAATATTTAACTATAAATAACAACTATGTGTGCTGTATACAATGGTAGGCTACATACCTACTCTACAACAATATTTAACTATAAATAACAACTATGTGTGCTGTTTACAATTGTCGGCTACATACCTACTCTACAACAATATGTAACTATAAATAACAACTATGTGTGCTGTATACAATGGTAGGCTACATACCTACTCTACAACAATATGTCACTATAAATAACAACTATGTGTGCTGTATACAATGGTAGGCTACATACCTACTCTACAACAATATTTAACTATAAATAACAACTATGTGTGCTGTATACAATGGTAGGCTACATACCTACTCTACAACAATATTTAACTATAAATAACAACTATGTGTGCTGTATACAATGGTAGGCTACATACCTACTCTACAACAATATTTAACTATAAATAACAACTATGTGTGCTGTATTCAATGGTAGGCTACATACCTACTCTACAACAATATTTAACTATAAATAACAACTATGTGTGCTGTATACAATGGTAGGCTACATACCTACTCTACAACAATATTTAACTATAAATAACAACTATGTGTGCTGTATACAATGGTAGGCTACATACCTACTCTACAACAATATGTCACTATAAATAACAACTATGTGTGCTGTATACAATGGTAGGCTACATACCTACTCTACAACAATATTTAACTATAAATAAAAACTATGTGTGCTGTATACAATGGTAGGCTACATACCTACTCTACAACAATATGTCACTATAAATAACAACTATGTGTGCTGTATACAATGGTAGGCTACATACCTACTCTACAACAATATTTAACTATAAATAACAACTATGTGTGCTGTATACAATGGTAGGCTACATACCTACTCTACAACAATATTTAACTATAAATAACAACTATGTGTGCTGTATACAATGGTAGGCTACATACCTACTCTACAACAATATGTCACTATAAATAACAACTATGTGTGCTGTATACAATGGTAGGCTACATACCTACTCTACAACAATATGTCACTATAAATAACAACTATGTGTGCTGTATACAATGGTAGGCTACATACCTACTCCACAACAATATGTCACTATAAATAACAACTATGTGTGCTGTATACAATGGTAGGCTACATACCTACTCTACAACAATATTTAACTATAAATAACAACTATGTTTGCTGTATACAATGGTAGGCTACATACCTACTCTACAACAATATGTCACTATAAATAACAACTATGTGTGCTGTATACAATGGTAGGCTACATACCTACTCTACAACAATATGTCACTATAAATAACAACTATGTGTGCTGTATACAATGGTAGGCTACATACCTACTCTACAACAATATTTAACTATAAATAACAACTATGTGTGCTGTATACAATGGTAGGCTACATACCTACTCTACAACAATATGTCACTATAAATAACAACTATGTGTGCTGTATACAATGGTAGGCTACATACCTACTCTACAACAATATGTCACTATAAATAACAACTATGTGTGCTGTATACAATGGTAGGCTACATACCTACTCCACAACAATATGTCACTATAAATAACAACTATGTGTGCTGTATACAATGGTAGGCTACATACCTACTCTACAACAATATTTAACTATAAATAACAACTATGTTTGCTGTATACAATGGTAGGCTACATACCTACTCTACAACAATATGTCACTATAAATAACAACTATGTGTGCTGTATACAATGGTAGGCTACATACCTACTCTACAACAATATGTCACTATAAATAACAACTATGTGTGCTGTATACAATGGTAGGCTACATACCTACTCTACAACAATATGTCACTATAAATAACAACTATGTGTGCTGTATACAATGGTAGGCTACATACCTACTCTACAACAATATGTCACTATAAATAACAACTATGTGTGCTGTATACAATGGTAGGCTACATACCTACTCTACAACAATATGTCACTATAAATAACAACTATGTGTGCTGTATACAATGGTAGGCTACATACCTACTCTACAACAATATGTCACTATAAATAACAACTATGTGTGCTGTATACAATGGTAGGCTACATACCTACTCTACAACAATATGTCACTATAAATAACAACTATGTGTGCTGTATACAATGGTAGGCTACATACCTACTCTACAACAATATTTAACTATAAATAACAACTATGTTTGCTGTATACAATGGTAGGCTACATACCTACTCTACAACAATATGTCACTATAAATAACAACTATGTGTGCTGTATACAATGGTAGGCTACATACCTACTCTACAACAATATTTAACTATAAATAACAACTATGTGTGCTGTATACAATTGTAGGCTACATACCTACTCCACTGTCACAACAATATTTAACTTTAAATAACAACTATGTTTGCTGTATACAATTATTGTAGGCTACATACCTACTCTACAACAATATTTAACTATAAATAACAACTATGTTTGCTGTTTACAATTGTCGGCTACATACCTACTCTACAACAATATGTCACTATAAATAACAACTATGTGTGCTGTATACAATGGTAGGCTACATACCTACTCTACAACAATATTTAACTATAAATACCAACTATGTGTGCTGTATACAATGGTAGGCTACATACCTACTCTACAACAATATTTAACTATAAATAACAACTATGTGTGCTGTATACAATGGTAGGCTACATACCTACTCTACAACAATATGTCACTATAAATAACAACTATGTGTGCTGTATACAATGGTAGGCTACATACCTACTCTACAACAATATTTAACTATAAATAACAACTATGTGTGCTGTATACAATTGTAGGCTACATACCTACTCCACTGTCACAACAATATTTAACTTTAAATAACAACTATGTTTGCTGTATACAATTATTGTAGGCTACATACCTACTCTACAACAATATTTAACTATAAATAACAACTATGTTTGCTGTTTACAATTGTCGGCTACATACCTACTCTACAACAATATTTAACTAAAAATAACATGTTTGCTGTATACAATTGTAGGCTACTTACCTACTCCACAACAATATTTAACTTTAAATAACAACTATGTTTGCTGTATACAATTGTAGGCTACATACCTACTCTACAACAATATTTAACTATAAATAACAACTATGTGTGCTGTATACAATTGTAGGCTAAATACCTACTCCACAATAATATTTAACTATAAATAACAACTACGTTTGTTGTAAACAATTGTAGGCTACATACCCATTCCACAATAATATTTAACTCTAAATAACAACTATGTGTGCTGTATACAATTGGAGGCTACATACCTACTTCACAATAATATTTAACTATAAATAATAACTATGTGTGCTGTATACAATTGTAGGCTACATACCTACTCTACAACAATATTTAACTATAAATAACAACTTTGTGTGCTGGTTTGGCTGGTTGGTCGCCTGGTTTGGCGAACTATGGTTTCATCTGAAACAACAAGTTAAATAATGAATGGTGATAAAAAACGAAATAACAATACAGATTATTTTTAAGGTTTGATACCCCTTAATTGCTTAGTAATGAATGTTCAGAAAAGATATACAATTTTGGTTAAAGATTGTATGAGTGTAAGTTGAACGCGAATCAGGTGCTGTCGCAACCTGCGTGCATTTGCCAGGATTGGGTTTACATTTCTGATGACTTCAGCTTCAGCTTGCTCTCCACCAATTCCCATTCCGAAGTCTAGTTCCCCTTCAGCGTCATGGTCTTGCGCAGCTGGTGGAGGAACGCCGTAAATTAAGGGAAGGGGTTAATTTTCAAATTTGAGAATGGCAACATTAAATTTAGGATTAAGTTATTCAAGTGTAACTGTAATCGGTTTAAATATTGCTATTAAATAAAAGTTAGGATTTTCTAAATAAATATTAAGGGATGGGGTTAATTTTCAAATTTGAGGATAACAACATTGAAATTGAAATTGATTGATGTATCCTCCACTCATCTGACGTCATGTGACCATAGTTGTCGAGTACGTAATTAATTAGCAACAATCATCATCATTAGGAAGTATTCAATAATTCAATTCAATTCAATTTTTGATTTCAAAGTTTTTTATTCTCACAATACAATTTACATATAGTATGGTTTACAGATGTATATAATAAAAATTATTTAGCAGTGCTTTTTTTGTAAAAAAAAGTTTACCGGTACCGTTAATATTGTGTTTCCTAGGACTGTGACTAGGTGATAAGGTGGGTTGGGAAGGGAGGGGTCTGGGGCAAAGCCCCAGCTGCTGTAGGCGAAATTTCTGTTGGGGCTGCCTAAAAAGCGTTTAAAGGCTATTTTATATTAGTACTGTGGGTCACTTTAGCTTTTAACCCGGACATAATTAGGAGAAAGCTGATTTTTTCAGGGTCGCTTAAAAATGTTATTTTGTATAACATACTTCGGGTCCGCCAAAATGTGCCTTGTGCGTTAGCCGCCATCTTGAAGAATGTCAGTGATTACAGTCTTACATTCAATCACTTCTTGTGAGTGCTACGAATATCATAAAATGACGTGCGTAGTGTCATATGAAACATACTATTATGATTAATCATAATTAATAGCAAACTCAAAGTTATTTGTCATATTACTATTAAAGCAGGCATTAAACTGATGGACCATATACGTGTAGGCAGTTTTCAAAGGAATTTTATGCAATTTCTAAGTTTTTCCAGGATTCCGGACATTTCACTACTTTTTGGAAATTCCTGTAGGATGTATTTTCATTTCAAGTATAACATAGAGGACATGTCTGAGATTTTCCGGACGTATGGTAACCCTAATCGCGTATGATTAATCTTAATTGTATGTACACATGCGTAAATTTTCTGACTTCTACCCTACAGACAGGGCATGTGGGCCTTCCGCCCCTTCCTCTTTGCAGACGCCTGGCGAATTGTTTTAGTGTGTTGGCACAAGACACACACAAGGCAATGTGCCTACAAGGTTTAACTTGGATGCACATTCTCTCTCTTAAACATACCTTGCACGCCATAGCTGAGTCTACTGCACGCATTACTTCACTCTCCCTTTCTCTCCTCTGGTTATCGTCCTCTTCCTGTTGCCTTGCTCTCTCTTCTCTTCTCCTTTCCCTATCTTGTTGCCATCTGTTTTCATCTTCCTGTCTCCTCTCTTCTTCCTCTTCCTCCTCCCTTCTTCCCACACCTCCTTGTCTCTCTTGATTCTCTTCTGCATCTTTCCTTCTTACCATGCCTTCCTGTCTCTCTTGATTCTCTTCTGCCTCTTCTATTCTTAATATGCCTTCCTGTCTCTCTTCGTTCTCTTCTGCCTCTTCCCTTCTTACCATGGCTTCCAGTCTCTCTTCATTCTCTTCTGCCTCTTCCCTTCCTACCATGCCTTCCTGTCTCTCTTGATTCTCTTCTGCCTCTTCCCTTACCATGCCTTCCTGTCTCTCTTGATTCTCTTCTGCCTCTTCCATTCTTACCATGGCTTCCTGTCTCGGTTGACGATCTTCCTCATGTCTTATTTCTCCTCTATCTACATTTACTTCCTGTAACCACGAAAAGAAAAAGAAATTAAAATTCGATACTTTCACAAAGCATTTAAATTAAATAATATGTTTATGAAAGTGATATATAGACAGTCATAAGTGGTGTTATTCAAATTGTTATGAGTTTGTTACTGTATATATTTTAATATGAATAAAGTACAGCATACCCTAGAGATGTTTGGGCATGCAACTAAGAACAGGTTACAAAAACAAACTTGAACAATGAACATAAGGGGGAGCATTGGAATAAAAAATATGAATTAACGCATTATTAGTAAGGTTGCCCGTCGGCATCCATGTCGATTCAAATTTCCGATATCGATTTTTTTTCATAAATCGAATCGTTAAAAAAAAATTGTGTACCCGCCATTTGGTATACGCAGTTCCAAAAAAATTAATTCGGCCCCATAATTTTAGCCGACTCAAATGTTTTGTTGACTGACCCCAATTATTCATATTTTTACTTTGAGTCGCCGCGCCACGGCTACTCGAGAAGTCGCGTCACTCCCAACTGCCAACTGGGCATTGGGTTTAAAATATTTTAAACCCAATGAACTGGGTGGCCGACTGCAACACAATATCAACCTACCAGAAGGATTACGATGAACAAGAAACGATTTTCCTAGTTTTTACATTTTCTAAGGAATTTTTTTTCGATATCGATTATTTCAGGTTTGATGTCGATGGCGAAAATTTTTCGACATCGCGATGTGACATCGATGTTCTAATTTAACATTGATGAGCAACCTTAATTATTAGTGCAAAAAAAGTTCGTCAAAAAAATCAACTAATAGATAGCAGTTTGTATTTCTTAGCAAGCTGATTATTAAAAAAAAAAAACATAATGCACGGGAAGTTATTGCAATCAAACAGATTGCAATCAAACATGGTATTTTGGTATCGTATTTTTCTACTTCTATTTCGTTTTCACAATATGGCAGTACTGATTTTGAGCAGAAATTACTGCGACGTATTTAAGTCAGTTGACGCACTGATGCAAATAAATAACAGTGTAAATAAAATGAAATATATTTACAGGGATATTATATTTGCAAACAATATTTAAGATAATATGCTTCCATTTAAGGAGGGAAGCCACTTTAGTTTAAATACTAACTTTTGTTCTATGCAACAATTAAAGTGAAATTTGCACACATTGCTAAAGCCCAATTTAGACGGTATCAATATTCCGTTCAAGATTCAATGACAAAACAGCATCACAGAAAGAGGAGTATTGTTGTATTTTATTACCTATAGATGTTTTGATGCTTTTTTGTTATTGAATTCAAGGAAACTTAAACGGAACATTGAATCATCTAAATGGGGCATAAGGTATGTTTGAAACAATGGTTACAAAAAATTAAAAATTAAATTAAAATATTTCCGTTGTTATTTAAATTTGCATTGTTATTGTAACAATGCCCATGGGGCTGGCTGTAACCAGAGAACCAATAAAGATGAACTATTTTTTTAAATTTTAACATGAAGATGGTTAGATATACAACAAAACAGTGCATGACCAGCATGACATTGTTAATATTATGGGAGCTATTAGTTTTTGTGTTTTAATTTTTTTGCTAGGAAACAAAATCTCAAATTTTTAATGAGTGAATTATTTTTGTTTGTAAGTACTAATACCCTAAGAGGTTTCATAATATGTACACTATCTCAACTTAAATCTATTAAAGATAGCACACACAAAAAATCATTTTTGTGGGATAAGCAGTTTGCAAGATATGATTGTCTCCATACTGAATTGTGTATGAAAAGAAGATAACCCAGAAAGAGGCTTCAAAGTTTACTGACTATTTCAGGCACTAAAAACTATCAGTACAGTATATTGTACCAGAAGCTATACATAGCTCCCTACCTCTTCATTTTGCATCCTCCACATATGCTTGAATTTTAGCGCAAAAAAGCTGTCTCAAACATAAAATAATGCACATTGCATCAGTAATGTATCTTGTTTGGGTTAAAATTTAAATTTTAAAATGGTCAAAATAATTAATGTAAAAATTAAAAAAATCAATTTTTAAAAATTTCAAGTCGATATAAAATGGCTTCCCTCCAGTTAAAAAGAAACAACTATTTTTTTACTTGCATTTTTAAGCTGACTCTGATCAGTAGACTTAGTTGACTTTGACTAGTGAAATACACTTGGAGGAGTTACTTAAATATGGAATAAAAATATAAAAAATATAAATGAAAAATTAAATTTCTTAAAAAAATCACTATCCCCGTTTCACTTTCAGTGACCATAAGACCTCTAACGTGGGTGTCCCGAAATTCAGTCCTGACTAGGAATGGTACGTGTCATGTGTGCACGTTTATCATTTTATGGTAAACGTGTTATGTGTATACGTATCATAAATAAATAAATCCATTTTTTGGGTCTACTCACTCAGTATAATGATTTTGAGTGGGGGACTTTAATTTTAAGCGACTTACTCAACCCTGTAGGCTCCGAACACCATCGGCGAGTGAGCGATAACCAATCAAAGATCGACATTTGGAATATGATACCTGAACCAGTGATTGGACAGTGCGAACACTCACGGACAAGTGTCAGAATCAACAACGCCGATTCAGAACAACTTTTGAATTTATTGAATGCTTCGTTGCTAGGACGGCTCCAAAGTCACCGTTTATTTGTTACTAAGCCAAGAAGTGATGGAATTGAATCCATATCAGAAGTTAAAAACTTCTGCCTGAAGCGGGATTTGAACCCGGGACCTTCTGCATTGGAAGCAGGGGTGCTAACCAATGGACCAACGAGCCACCTAATAAAATGTACCTAAAAATATGTAAGGCTATTTTTATCCTATGTACCCCCGAGTACGACGCGCCGAATTGTTTTCTCACGAGTCAATTTGCAGTCCTGAATGATTCATTGATATTATGACCAATATTTTTTTGCACTTCTTGTAGCATTACATGTGTAAACGTGTACACGGGTTAGTGGAAGAGATGTAAACGTTTAATAAAACACACGCTTTTTGACATCCCTAGTCCTAAACATCTGGTCATCCCTAGTTGTTATGGAACAAAACATTTGTGTATTATATTGAAATGACCCACTTAGTACCAAGTGAAGACCACGTGATAGGCAAGAAGGAGAGGAAGGAGAATATTAGCTTTTATACACACCTCATTGGCAAGTATGCTGTTGCGTGCAGCGACTTCCAGTTCTCGGATTCTTGTGTCGAATGAGTGGGACACTCTAGCGAGGAAGTCGTTTACGTTCAGAATACCTACGTTCAACAAGCGGAGAGCGACTCTTATTCTCCAGTCTTGTTGAATGTAGGTAATGCTGGGTCGGTCCCTGATCTCTTCCCCTCGGGCTGCCAGTACGGCTTCTGCCATTTCACATTTTTCAATTGACCGAAGTTTGTCTGGAATAAAAGTAAACAATTATGAAATAATAATGCTTAGCCTGTTACTAGGAACACTTTATGCTCAAGATGAATGAATAGTCATTAATTGGGTGAAATATAATATCATATTTAAATACAAATTTTGTTGTTGTTTAATCATTTAATATACATGGACATCATTCAAAATTGACTGATGTGATTTTTAAAAACCTTGAAAAGTTATTTTCTAAAAGTGATCACATTTGCTGGAAAGTATATGTATAAAGGAAGGCAATTAGGATAAAGATCAGTTAAAAACAAAACATACTATCCTATTCAGTACTATACCAAGACCGGTAGATCTCGCTCTCGAAATTAATTGAATTATTGATCTACTTCTACCGAAAAACTATTAACTTGCAAACGATTGTTTGAAAGGAACTTTGAAATTTCAAAATGTCCCAAGAATTGGAAACCTTTGAATATTCACGTTCACCTGAATAAATAGTGAACGAGTTCCTAAAGACCAATTGACCACTGGTGATTTACCCGCCCCCTGACGTTACGAAAGCAATATTACGTAGTTTGTGGGATAGTGCACCAATGGCAACAGGTAATTGTCCCACCCCACAAACTCATCATGTGACCTAGCCCGCCAATTTAGACGGTTCAATGTTCCGTTCAAGTTTCCTTGAATTCAAGGACAAAACAGCAGCATCAGAGAAAGAGGAGTATTGTTGTGTTTTATTATCGATAGATGTTTTGATGCTTTTTTGTCCTTGAATCCAAGGAAAATTGAACAGAACATTGAATCGTCTAAATGGGGATTTTCAAAAGTTCCTTACCCAACAGTGGGCGTACTGTTTTGGTGCTGTCCCGGACCTGACACAATACTGGTAATGCTGATGAGTGACTGGTGAGGGATATAATGAAATATACACCTCATCTTAAATGGGCTTTAAAAAAGTGTGGTGCGATTTATTTATAAATTGAAATGAATAATTAAAATGTAAATATATTTTAATTTAACCAATTTATTTTATTTAATACAGGCCAACTATACCAATAATATTTCTATTTAAAATTATTAAATTCAACAGTCTGAGTGTTTTATTTTGCAACTGCAAAATTGCACTTGCAAACAAATGGCTGAATTACTGGACATTAGTCAATAAATAATTAATAATGTTATTTTGGATTTTAAAGGGAATTGAGAACTATTATTTATAATTATAATACTAGGTTGAGAGGTAACAGGTTGAGAAAAGATATCTTTTCTCAACCTGTTACCTCTCAACCTAGTATTACATAGCCAATTGGCCTCTCTAACTCAATTATTTACAATTAAATAATTACTTAATACTTCTTTGATACCAATCAATGATTGATATTTAAATCATTTGATCTAATTGCATATAATTTAAAGAAAATACACTCTGCTTACAACTAAAGTAAGTAGCCTAGTAGATAATTTGTTTGTTATACTGTATACACACCAATAAAGATCCAGAAATGTGGGCTTGTACCGATCATCTTGCTGATCTTTCTATGGTATGCCTCGCTATTGTTATTTGTTCGGCGAGGGCATTCAGCAACGCTAAACCTCTGTGCGCCAATTTGGATTTTCCAATATCGCTCCATATATAAGAAGTGGCTGGTAGCCATTTCTTTTTCAGGTCCCTGGAGGTTGTCCAATTTGTTCTGTAAATGAAATGTCGGTACAATAATAATTTTCAATGTTCGTTCTGAATTTTTGTTTCAATTCAACTAAACAATATTTTACTGAATAAATTGCAACTAATACTAACATGGTACCATATAAAGTTGGTATTCTAGTAGTATATATGGGCAAATGGTAGCCACGTGTTTTTTTTATCCCCAATGAAGACTGTTTTACTTTGTTTGCATTATTTCTCTTTTCACATCATAATTGCATACTACTATATTGGCCTACTGAAAAACCATATCTTTCACACAAACTGTTATATAAAAAATTATTATTATATATTTACATGTTTTATTAAAATGCCACAAAATATTATTGAGTAAACATCAAGGCAGCGACATATGTGAAATATGTTTTGAAAATATACATTTCTTTGCCACCACACGGAGAAAATGTTTGAAAAGTAGTATAGGTCCCATGACGGCCCGCTAAATATTTAGCTACTGCTAACTCAGTTTACTCCATGGCAACCACCAATCAGAAGAATGGTTGGATTGGTTGCCATGGAGAAAACAAAGTTAGCGCGGTAACTAAACATTTAGCGGTCCGTCACAATACCGGGCCTAGTGATTCAAATCTCATCACTTACATTGGCCATATGCCTATAAATGTTTTGTTTTTAAAAATGTTTTCTGTGCCAACACACAGAGCCCTTACTTGGTTGCAATGGAATTGTTTGGAATGTTTTGGAAATGTTTTCTACTTTCTGAAAATGTTTTTGAAATATGTTGTGTGTCATCAACTTGGAAACTTGCATTAAGACGGATGATCACAAAAAACTAAGGCTAGGGCTATGGCTACTATGGCTAACAACAATGGTAGCTGTTACCTGACTGGTTCTGGACCACAATCAAGACCACAAACCCGGCAAGTAGGCGCATTATTACAATGGTTTTTCGTATGACCAAATCTTTGGCAGGTAAAGCATCTCATGGGATTTAGTACGTACGTTTTAACGTCCAGGATATGGAAACCAGCAACTATCTTGTTCGGGAGTTTGGGGGTTCTGAAGGTGAGAATAATTGTTGCGGTTGGCTTAAGTTGACCATCAATGCGTGATTTAATACGGTACAAATCTATAACACCTTGGGAGGCAAGTTCTTCTTTAATCTCTTCGTCGCTTGCATACAATAAATCGGGACATCTTATGACTCCCTTAGATGTGTTTAAGCTGGTGTTAGGCTTAACCGAGATGTTGTAACGGTTACCAAATGACGTTGCCTTATAGTAATTCGGATTGTTTATCCGAAGTCGTTTCCACTAGAATAGTGCCATTACGTAGTTTTCTGGCATTTTTTACGGTGCCTGCAATGCATTGAAGAGCTTTGACAATAACAAAGGGCGACTCTGTAAAAAATGATTTTTCATCCTCTTGTTGAATAACAAAAAATCGTGGCTGAGTTTCAGTAGTAGTAAGTGATTTAAGTACAGTATCAAGCGTGATCGGGGTGTCGAACAAAGATCGGGGTCGTTTGTTGCTTTTTAAAGTGGTGGTGTTTGAGATTGAAGGGGGATGGGGGCTCCCAGGGGCGTGGTTTGTGCTGGAAGCCATGGTTAATTGGGGACAACCTACATAAGTTTCCCGGAATGACAGACTCAACTAACCCGTGTTGGTTCTACCACATAGAACCTTGTAAACGGAACAGGGTCTATTTCATGGGGCAGCTAGACATGACAACATACACCGTTTGTCAAAGGCCGGTTGACCGCACGTATGATCCGTGCTGCGTGTGGGGAAGAGATGTAAATAGTTAATTAAATGAATCAATCACGAGGCACGAACTTAGCCGAAACTCGTGATTGTTATTTAGTATTATTTCACATCAAGACAAGATAAGAGACAATAATATTTTTAAGTATTCATTCATTTTTGTGTTGTCTGTTTATATTTCCCGCTGTATATATTTTTGCTTTCAAATGTTAGTAGTGTTTGTAATTTTCATTTTATGTGGTTGCCACTACTGTGTCACCCATCTCGGCCGCCGGACTAAGGTGCCCTCTGCGGCCGAGTCTTCAACTATTCAAAGGTTTTGGCGGGCCGGGGTGGGTATATAAGACGGGGTGGAGATGAGCAACATTTAGTGCTGTTTCGGTTATGCCTGACACGCTCATCTCCTCTCGGCAACAGTGTCGTTTCGATTATGTCTGACGCACTTGTTATTCCTATCTACGACAGAGCTCTTGGTTCGACTATGTCTGCCAGTCTCTGGGTATTATCCTAACTGTACCAAATTGTAAATACAACCTCATTAAGTTACACCTATATCACTGCTGTTCAATTTTCCAAAGACAAGCTTTCCTCTAACTTCCTGCATACCGATTCAAACTTCGAGAAGTCTAGAAGTCGAGAATTCGAGAACGCCGAGAAGTCAAGAACGTCGAGAAGTCGAGAATTCGAGAAGTCGAGAATTCGAGAAGTCGAGAATTCGAGAAGTCGAGAATACGAGAAGTCGAGACGCACTGTAGTCTAGTTCCCCAGGCGTCACGACGCTTGTCCCTTACCAGTAGCCACCTCCCGCTCATTCAACCTTTTCCACCCCCGCGAGCCCGCGTGCACGGTCTTCGTACGAGGGCGCTCGCAACACCGTTCATGAAGTAGAACCAGTTAACGATTTCTGCGTGCATCAGGAGGTATGTAGGAAAGTGCTAATTTCACGTCCGGATGGGACACAGACGCAATCGCCCTTCTAACAGTGCAGTTGGCCCCCGGCCCTGGGACGGTGCCTAGAGGGACCTCCTGCACTGGGCATACAACCGACGCAATCTGTGCCCAAGCCCAAGTGCTGTCAAATCAATCAGAGAGTCGAGTCATAACCTAATCATTGCTAGGGTCGTCATCAGGGGAACAAGCCGTAAACAAACCATTTAGAGGGGGGGGGGGGGGACTGGTGGGCGTTTGGATCGCTAAGAGGGCCAGCACGGATGAGGAAGAAGGTGATGAAAGTAAGAAGAGAAAGGATGATGAAGGCAAAATGAAGAAAGTGATGATTAAAGATGTGCACGAGAGCCCTCTTTGCGCGCACCGGTCACCACGAGGAGGGACCCACCTCGACCGGTACGCCGACGCAAATGATATAATACATAAATATAAAGAACAAACAATAGATAACAGGTAATTAGACAATATAATGGCTAATAACAGATATAAATATATGTAGGCCTAGGAGAGGGTTTACAGCTCGCTAAATGGTATGAATCGATTATTATAGAAAAATATCGATCATATATCTAGACATTTGTTGTAACACCGTTTTTGATTTGTCCTTTTGCTAGTCGTTATGGACGGTGACTCAGGTCGCGAAAAGTCAGTCACTCGGAATATTTTGAACTCACTTTGCGATTCGAATCACTTGGTCGGTTTTCAAGACTACAATAATACAAGCTTGTCAAGTCGCGGCCGATTTCAACAAGTGTGTGTGTGTTTGCAGGTGTGGACATTTCTTAATGATTGATATGTATGTTTTGTCTTTTTTAGTCAGACGACAGTGACCAGGACCTCAATGGTCCTGTGAGGCGCAAGAACCTTTGCGAAGAATACGGAAAGAAGGTGATAAGAACCTTCGCGGACAGCAGATGATCGGCCGAATGAATAGGTGGGCCATTCGAAGGAAGATGGCCGCCAGCAGGGTCCCCCCTAAACGTAAGTAGGGAAAAGGTGAACTGTAAATAGTAAAATCTCTTTAACTGGTGCTTGTTGTATGTAAATAGCTAATTACTGTTCTCTGTTGCCATGTTAAGGAGACTGAAGGAGTGCGTGTTTGGGAAATCTTAGTGGTAATTTTATACCTAGTTTATTTAAAGTTTTATGTAGTCTATTTATATTGTGACACTACAGCCAGTCCCATTATCATTCCAAACCATTGTAGTGATTATGAATGTTAATTAATAATTAATATAAAGTGTTTTCATTGATTATAATGTGATCAATTACAATGTTTTCAATATTTAAGTTGTCATGGTAATGCCTGTATTGCATACTGAAAATGTCTCATGTATTCAGCCTTCAGCAATCATCATTTAATGGTTAATTACTTATATTTTGGTAAAATATTATGAAAACGCATATGGGACCAGTACGTTGTTTGTGTTAAAAATACTGCGCAGAAGAGCAAATTAATAACGCTTCAGTGGACACGCAGACGAAGAGGCACTTCTATTCAGGAGTGGTAGAGTCCAACACGGTGAGGTGGACCAGGTTTAAAATATGAGGGGTTGCAGGAGAAAGTGCCCGAAGGCCTACATGGTGCGAACGGGGTAAGAAATCTAAAGAAGCTTCTAGAAGGCAATGTTAAAGGGTGCTATGTATCGGACGCTCTTACAAGACACAAACCATGAGACGTGGTAGTGAAGCCGTGAGGGGCTCACAACCCGAGGGTTTAAATACACCCGTTGAGAGGGAGAGAAGACAGTTTGCGACGTGCCGTGAGGGTGGTCAAACAGCTCGAGTGCCTCGGGCACGAGCCAGGTGTGAAACGGTATAGTGATGTAAACATTTTGTTCATGAAAACTTATTAGACAGTTCGCGGCAGTTCGTGGACACGTTGACGAATAGCGAGTGAAATGGACATTCTAACAGTTGGCTTGTGACGGGCATGAGCTAAGTGTCTCAGATTGTGCAAAGTTACGCACGTGTAGAATGTACTTTAAAACCGACACGTTGACGAATAGCGAGTGAAATGGACGTTCTAACAGTTGGCTTGTGACGGGCATGAGCTAAGTGTCTCGGATTGTGCAAGTTACGCACGTGTAGAATCTACTTTAAAACCGACACGTTGACGAATAGCGAGTGAAATGGACATTCTAACAGTTGGCTTGTGACGGGCATGAGCTAAGTGTCTCGGATTGTGCAAAATTACGCACGTATAGAATCGATTTTAAAAAAACATAAAAGTATTACCGGACTGTGCGAGTAAAAAGGACATAACCCTCATGACGATGGAACCTTCTAGAAAATCGTGACATCACTACCGTGATTCCGTGGGAAGGAGACGCCTTTTTGGACGCCATTTTGAAAGTAAGAGGAGCACCCCTGACAGCTGTCAAACGCACGTGGACAATACCTCGAATACTTCCGGATCAACAACAACAACAACAACAACAACAACAACAACAACAACAACAACAACAACAACAACAACAACAACAACAACAACAACAACAACAACAACCTCGGCAACAGCAACAACGTCAATGGATGAGTACTAAATCTTTTAATTTCCAGGGTTGAACTTTTTGATTGAACATCAATTTTTTTAATTTCAATATTGTTTACATCATAATCACAATTTGTTTGAATTCCTATGAAAATTGTTCAATTTATTCTTTAGTAATAAGCAGTTAGTAATGGGCCCTTAGGTAGAAGTGTTTTTCATTCATTGTAAGATGTGTTTGTCTTTAATTATACCTAAAGTAGATTTAATTTATTGGTTATAATTTAACCCCATTTCCATACTGATCACATCCCGTTTATGATAATATATAATTAATTAATGAGATTCGAAATCGCCGAATGAGCTAGCAAATTAACATGTACTTTTACACTCGATCCTGTCGGGTAACATTTCGGGTTTTGAGTGTGACAATTTGGCGTGCCCAACGTGTGGCTTGATCATTGCACAAACTGAGATTTAAAAAAATACATAAAGTTCCTAGTTAAATTTTCTTGTTTATGTTGTGAAATTTGTAATTAGAATAATATCTAGAGATTTCATGCAATGTTGCTGTAAATCGTTACCTTGAGTACAGCGACTTTAAAAAAATAAAATAAAAGGCACACTCCTTGATAGAATGTCAACTTACGAGGACATTTTCTTTGATGATAGTACGGGGAGGTCAAGTACAGTAGAGGACAATATCATAACATACACCACCATGGCGAGTGGGAGTAAGGAACCGAAAGAAGTTAGGAGGGATTGCGATTTACGCGCATTATTCATACAAATGATAGAGATAATGAAGGATGGGTTTAAAATATGAATGATAGATTTGACAGGATTGACAAACAGGGCCAAGAGTTTAGAAAAGAGATTAATGAGCGATTTGACAAACAGAGCCGAGATTTTAGAAAAGAGATTAAAGAAGAATTTGACAAACAGGAAATGGTCGAGGAAAAAGAAAAGGCAGTGGAAGTGACTGAGAATGGAGAGAGATATAACATGGATAATTTGATTGTTGTACGTAAATTGAAAAAAGGGAAAAGGGTGCGTAAAGAAAGAAAGATAATCAAGAATAGAATCACCATGATAAAGAGTCGATTGTTAGATAGTAACGAAAGCATGTTTCGAACTAGTTTGAAAAGGAGAAAGAAGCGTAAAAGAGAAATTTTGAAAAGGAGAAAGGTAAAAGAAAAATGACAAAGAAAACAATAAAAATTAAGAAGGTAGGAGCTAATGGAAATTTGCGATGGATAATGGTAAACGATAACAAGGAAAAGGTAAATGAGATAGGAGACGGATTCGATAAGGGAAGTTTACACGCGAGTTGTGTGAGGTCGAAGTTTGAGCCATTGACATTTAAGGGGGGTACTTAAACAATAATTGTAACCTGGAGTCTTTTGTTGATGATTGTCCGCGATGGCATAGAGAGTTGTCATATTATTTTTTAGATCATTCGTAATTATTCGCTACTGTATTAATAGATTAAATTGTCATTTTGCTTATGTATGATTAGTTATATTAATGTCGATTTGTTTTATGCGATTTTGCTTGATTTGATTGTATGTTGCGTACGCGAGAATAATTTACTTAAGTGGAACATAAATGAGTACATGAATGAGTTAGGAAATGCTGGGGGCGCAAACTTTTGTTTATCATGATGTTACGAATTAATGAGATTTTAGGTCACTTAATAGACCTCGGATATGATTGTGTGAATTTTCAAGTGATTAGTTACCTCGTCGTGTGTTATTGATGAATTGAAGGGATATCGTATTTTTATTTTCATGTACCGGTTCAAATCCTTCTGTAGTAATCTGTCACTAAATATGTGTGTTATTGATGAAGTAGGGGGATGCCGTGTTTTTTATAACTTTACATACGCATATTCGTTCTTAGTAGTCTGCCACGCCGTTGTGTAAATTGCGAGTTAGAAGCGTCATATGGGAATGTTGTGTTTGTCAGAGATATGAAGTAAGTCGTCAAGGTTATTTTTCTATCATTCTGAATCATTCATTATTGTGTCACTGGATTAAATTGTCATCTTGCTTTGCTTGTATATGTATATGTTACGTAGTACGTTACGATTTCCAATTTTGTGTTTATGTACTAAGATTGAGAAACTGGCTTGAGAGAAGCGATCAGCTGGTAGTCAAGGTTGCGGGGACCAGTGAGAGTGCGATGCGCGAACGAGGTTGCGCGGGGGGTTGTTTTGTGTCAGGAGAGCGACCACGAGGTCGACGCACGTGCTCTTCAAGCATGCAGTCAAACCGGTTCTATTGCGCGAGCGAGGGATGTCCTATCAGCTGAGAGAATTGCGCTGTCAGTGGCGTAGCTTCGGGTACTGATAGCTGTTTCACTGTTTACCATTTCTTATGTCTTTGTTTTTTTGTGTTTAGTGATTAGACAATATAATAAGGATAGTAATCATAGGAGATAGTTGTGATTTTATCATTTTTCTTGATATCAAAATTTTTTTTTGAATTTTTACAATTGTAGTTAGAAGAGCTAACGTTGTGGACGTGCCTGAGAGTAGTGATTAGTGGACGAGACGTTACTCATTATGGTGTAGGAGTGTGATCCTTTGAATCATAGTTAACTATAAGGTACAGTAAACAGTTTTCATGATTGTTGCGAGCACCCTCGTCTACGTGGACCGTGTACGCGGGCTCGCGGGGGGGTGGAAAGATGGCAATGAGCTGCCGGAGCTAGAGGAGAAGGCTAGGAACAGTCAAGCGTCGAGACGCCAAGGGAAAACTATAGACTACAGACGCTCGGAGGTCAAGACGGTCATAGACTGGATGTTCCCGAAGTTCCAGACGGTCATAGACTCGAAGTTCCCGAAGTTCCAGACGGTCATAGACTCGAAGTTCCCGAAGTTCCAGACGGTCATAGACTAGACGTTCCAGACGGTCATAGACTCGAAGTTCGTATGGTAGGTGAGGTGGGTAATTTTGGTATGTAGAAAAATGAGAATCGTGACGTAGGTTGAATAACAGGGTGGTTTATTTACAGTTGTGAGATTAGGCAGGATACGCAAGTAGCAGGCATAGCCGAACTACTGCGAGAATAGGAGAGTCACAAGTAGCAGGCATAACCGAACTACTGTGTGAGAAAGTCACAAGTGCCAGGCATAACCGAAGCAACAGTATGACGTGTGAATGGCAAGAGTATCCAAACCATTGAGCTAGCCCTTGTCCAGCTCGCTCTATATATACCCACCCCGGCCCGCCAAAACATTGTTTGGAAGAAACTGGCCAATCAGAGGGCGTCTAGTTTCGGCGGGCGGAGAGGGTATCCGGTAATATATACACCACAAATGACACAATAAAGAATAGAAAAGTAAATGGAAAAATACTTAAAACTACGATTGTCTTTATATAGTGTCTTTGACTTGAGGTAATTGATTATTAATAAGAAAACATATGTAATTGTTCACTGATCGTCACCAACGAAGTAATTATGTACAAAAAACACACGCGGGTTTGTGGGGATTTTACACACTCCCACCTCGGAAATGAGTCTAACTGCTCATTTTCGAGCTCACACGCACAAACACTCGCGCACACGTGTCTTCAATCGGCTCCGATGCTGATTCAGTGAGGGGGGGGGGGGCGTAGACGTCGAAAGACGATGCCGGGCCTCGTTGTGGTGGTCTGCTGCGGGAGGGCGATGTACGAGGGAGAAAAACCTCGCATTTGTGCCCCGAAGGTCGTCGTCGTGGACCGGGTGCTCGAACGGAAGACTGGCCACCCAGTCAGACGGCCCCTCGCAGAGCCCCCATGGAAATGGCGAGGGCGACATGGCCTCGCATGTTGGTCTCGAAGATCGTCGTCGTGGACCGGGTGCTCGAACGGAAGACTGGTCACCCAGTCAGACGGCCCCTTGCAGAGTCCCCATGGAAATAATGGCGGCGCAAGACTTCTGGTATCGGCAAGAATCTCTCAGGGATAATGAAGAAGGAAGAAGAAATGTAATGTGGAGAAGTGAAGACAGGGGGAGGGAGGAGGATCTTAATGAGGGATGCTTAGTCTCTCTGGTTTGCGACTAATCCTCCCACTCCTTGTGACAAGTGTCCCTGCTTCTTCTCGCTCACGGATCTCGACTGGGTGCAGCCTCTGAATGGGGCGAACGTACTCCCCATTCTCGGTTTTTACTTTGGCCACCCTTGAGAATCCGTCTTTGCCAGGATACACTTCCAACACACGAGCCAGGGGCCACTGCAATCTTTTGTTATCGTTATTGACAAAGACTAGATCACCCTCTTGGATTGTTGGGAAGTTCCTTTGGGCCGTAAATTGCATTAATTCCGAGAGATATTCTTTTCTGAAGCGCTGTTTTAAATCTTGCAATAGTTTAATTTTGAAGTTGTATCTTTTCGAGAGTGATTTTTGGTTGACTGATTCGGTATCGATGATCTGACTGCTTGGTATCTCATTGAGAAACAAGGCTGGCGTTAAAGCTTGAAAATCATTGATATCTTCCGACATGTAGGTCAAAGGGCGTGAATTTACTATAGCCTCAATGTTGCATAACGTTGTTATCATTTCTTCATATTGCAGGACTGATTTCCCCAATATTCTTCTGAGAATGTTTTTTATGATTCTTATCATTCTCTCCCACCATCCACCCCACCAGGGAGACAATGGAGGAATGAATTTCCACTCAATCTTTCGCATTACGGTCGCTCGAACTACTTCTTCTTCGAAGTTTAAAACGTTTTTCGCGCCTACGAAGTTGGTGGCGTTGTCTGAGTAGACCGTCCTCGGACATCCACGTCGACTTATAAACCGCTCGAGTGCCTGTAGGAACGCCTCAGTGCTTAGGGAAGTTACTAGTTCAAGGTGTACGGCGCGATAGACAGCGCACGTGAACACAACAATCCAGGCTTTCCTCCCACCCTTCAAGTGTAATGGGCCCGCCAAGTCAACGCCGCTTACTTCGAATACTGCTGCGTCGTTGACCCTGTCCGAAGGCAGAGCGGGAGGGTTGGAACTCATTGGTTTGGCTGTGAACCGCCTACATCGTTGACAACTAGATATCACTCGGCTGACTGTCTTTCTGCCCCTCAATATCCAATACTTCTCTCTTAGCTGGCTTAGTGTTATATTTACACCAGCGTGAGAAAGATTGTGATGCGCGTCAAGAATAATCTTTTCAACAATGGCATGTTTACTCGGAAGAATAGCGGGTGATTTAAACATGTCCGTATCATGACGCGCTGTCAGGCGGGATTTGACAGTCAGCAAGCCCGTGTCTGTTGTTTCTACGTGAATGCTCTTGATCGATTTTAATTGATCCGAACTGAAGGATTCAAGCTGAATTAACCGAATGATTATTAATTCCGCATCTTGAATCTCTTTCACGCAAAGTTCACCTATTGTTTTCGTTGCAGGATTCTTGCAATTGTGAACGAATCTTTTCATCCATGCAACTACTTTTAACATGGTTCTGAACTTGGAGAAACGAGTGTTTAACATTTGTGAACCCAGGGCCTCTGCAGTTGTAAAGTTAATCTTTATGGTTTTACGCCTTTCAGAACTGATCTGTTGTTCGTCGATTTTTTGTTCGCTAGTAGGCCACGCGGACATGTCGCTATTCAGCCATTCAGGACCGACCCACCATTTACATTTTATGAACTGCTCTACTCCCACCCCTCGGGATGGAAGGTCAGCTGGGTTGTGAGTGCCCGGAATGTGTCGCCACGTGCTTCCTGCTGTCAGGTCTCGAATCTCACTCACCCGGTTCCAAACATAGGCCCCCCACTGGTCTTGCCGAGATATCCAGCTAAGGGCAGTCGTCGAATCAGACCAAAAGAATATTTTATGCTTTGGTACTTGCAAGGTCTGATTCACTTCGTGTGTTAGGCGGGCACCTATGAGACAGGAGAGTAGTTCGAGCCTCGGAATAGTAATGTTTTTAAGCGGTGTTATTCTATTCTTTGCTTGCACGAGATTAACCGTTGTCTGTTGTGAAGATTCGTTTCTTAGAAATACACAGCAAGCATACGCGCTTTTACTCGCGTCGCAGAATGTATGTAACGTAATTTCGCCTGGTCCTAGGTTCAATGCCCGCGGAATTTGAATCTGATCCAACAGTGGTAACTCTTCTTTCCACTTATTATATCTATCTCGGATTTCAAGAGGCAATTCTTGATCCCAATTAAGCTTGAGCGCCCACGTTTCTTGTAACAGCAGTTTAGGCGGTATCGTTATGGGACAAGTGAACCCGATTGGATCGAATATTTTATGTGTCGTAGACAATAAGCTTCTTTTATTGAGAGAGCCACCGAATTCTTCAACCAACCTGTGCGTATCACAGCTGAGTGTATCGTTTTGTTTATTCCACACAAGGCCTAAAACGGTTGTATTGGTTGATTCTCCCGCGAATTGCCCAGAGCACTCCCACCGTCTTAGTTCAAATTGCGCGGTCTTCATTAAGTCAGTGGACTCGGCGATGAATTTAGTGAGCGCCTTCTCGTCGTCGACACTGGTTAGACAATTGTCGACGTAAAACGCGTCACGCAAATGATTGGCTGTTGCTTCGAGATGCTTAGGTGCATTGTCCAAGTGGTAGTTTATTGTAGCGGCCAATAAGAATGGACTGCTTGCCACGCCAAACACTACCCTTGTATGCCGAAGTACTTCAATCTCTTTACAACAGGAATCTTTCCACCAAAGGAATCTAAGACAGTCGCGATCGCTTTCGTTGACGGAGATTTGTAAGAAGGCTGCTTTAATGTCCGCGAAAACACCGATTTTCTTCTGGCGAAACTTCAATAAGATGTTTGGAATTAGCTCGATCAGGTTGGGGCCCTTAGATAAACAATCGTTCAACGAGGGCGACCTTTTGTCTTTCCTCGCTGACGCGTCGAAAACCGGCCTAATTTTCGTGCTACTCCCATCTTTAATGACAGCTCGGTGCGGCAAGTAATGGCAATTATTCTTGCTTGTTTCCGGTTTTACATCTTCAATTATACCCTCTCGTTTCCAACTATCGAAGACTGATTGGTATTCGTCAAAGTGTTTTACAACTTTCAACGTTTTTGTAGTATTTTCAAGTCTTTTGACAGCGATGTTGTAATTGTCCGGGATAGGGGGGTGTCCTTCTATCCACGGGAGGTCAACTGCGTATCGTCCGTCGCTTTCTCTATTGACTGTTTTCAGAAAGTGTTTATTTGTATCCCTGGCAAGCTCGTCCTTTTCAACTTTAGTTGCATTGTCAGTAATGCCAATGACGTCAAGCTTCCATAGGTCCTGAATAGTACAGTCGTGTACAAACATTGAGGTGACCAAGAGAGAATCGTTCGTGTGATGGGCACTACCAACGGTTATTTTGCCTATCAGCGTCCACCCGAGCTTTGTTTCTATCGCCACTGGCCCTGAATCTAAAGGCTGAATATTGCCAGTCAGTAGTTTTCCCGCTATGTCGGCGCCAATGAGGATTTCAATGGATTTTGATGAATGCCCGTAATCACCCAGTTTAATGTTTTTATTCTCAAGCTCGGTTATCCACGCACCTCTAGGAATATTGTATGCGTAATTGCATATCTCGGGGTTGTTTAACACTTTAAAATGACACCTGTAGTCGCTGTTTGGGTTGGCTAAGTGAACTTCGTATTCTTTGTGTTCTCTCGGTACAGTCACGTGACCACCAAACAAGCCGTGTTTTAAAGTTTCGTGTCCGGTTGCGTTATACCCCATTTCCCGAGCCAATGTGTCCGTAATGTATGATCGCTGGGAACCAGTATCAATTAATGCTCGGGCCAGTCTACTCTGTCCTGTGCTTCCCTCTATCTTTACTTGAACTGTTTGAAGTAGGACGTTTTGAGTGAAACTGTTCGTATTCGTCAATGACGTACTGTTATCAGTTGGCGTTTTATTCTCCACCGTATGATTTTTATTCTTTTGGTTAGGTGGGAATTGTACGCACATAATAGTTTGATGCTTCCTCTCACATAACATGCACTTTACTTGCGCTTTACATTTCTTAGATGAATGACCGAGATTAAGACATGAGAAGCAAGCCTTTTTTTCAGTGATTTTTTGTCGCTTCTCTTCAAGTGTCATTCGACGCGCTTGAAAACATTCATGTGAGGAGTGGCCTTTGTCACAGAACAAGCACTGTTTGCGTTGCTGCCCATTGTCAGAAGTATTCAATAGGTCAGCGGCTGTGGCTATTTGCTTGTTTGACTTGGGCGTATTATCGTGAGAACCGCGTGATTCGAATGTGTTTCTAGCAAGTTTCACGCGTTCCTCGCTTTCAACTTCATGTCTCAAGAAATTCATTAGTAATTGAAGATTGCTTTGATCTTCACTCGTTTCGACATGAAGTTTGAAGATATTTCGTTGTCTCTCCCAGGCTTTGATAGTGTCCTCCGGGAGACAACTCTCCACCATCGGGAATAGCATAATAGCGTACTGATTATTCACAACGCCTAGAGATTCTAGTGCACGAAGCTGAGATGATTGATTGATTAATGGGGCTTAACGTCTCATATTTATGCAACGATGGCTAATCGAGACGATGGGCGGGTGATAATGAAGATGAGAAAGATGATAATGAAGAATAAAGCCACATCCGAATCAGATCCATTGTACGTCGCGTGAGTCGTCATACGGGAGTCCAGCAAGGGAGGGCAGGGCCAAGTGGGAGAAGAAATATTTAATGGGACAGTGGGGGGGAAAGGGGATTGGGGTGTGGACTGCACTTCGTCTGACTTCTCCTCCTCGACCAGTCCGGCTTGGGTGGCCCTACCAGAAGCATACTCTTCCGCCGGCATAGCTCTCGGGATCAACAAAGCACGCAAACCTGCCCACCACGATAAGGTGGCAGTCCCTGGGCAGGCACGAAGCTGAGTTTCGATCTTATCGTGAGTTTCGATCTTATCGTACAATTGCGATAAATCAGATACGCGTTTTTTCCCATGGATAAGTTTTAATAATTCACGGATGTATACGTCAATGAGGACATCCTCTCTCCCATACCGTGATTTTAGGGCTTCTATCGCCTTGGTGTAACTTGCCGCGGTTGATGGATAACTAAGTATTATTTCTTTGGGGCGCGACCCATCAACCATCGACTGGCTTAAGTACTGAAACTTGTCTTCGGGGGCAATTTCGGTATCATCGTGGATTTTCTTAAATTGACCCCAGAACGAAAGCCATTGTTTTACATCCCCGCTGAATTTATTTAACTCTAACTCCGGTAATCTATACTTTTTCTGAATATCGGTTCGATTACTCGAAATTGAGTCCGCGTTGTTGGGGGATGCAAGTTGAAATTCTCCTCTCTGCCTGCCTATCTCATCTGTGAGCTTCCGCTTAATGGAAATGTATTTTTCGCGGTAAGACTCGGTGCTTTCATACTCGTCATTGATTACGTCTTCCTCTGTCAGATTATCCGTAGTCAAAGCGGAAAGAATTTGCGCGTCAATGCTCTCTAGCCTATCGTGTTTGTCAGTTAGTAGATCTAGTAGCTCATTGTATCTCTCCGGAAGGGAAATATTATCGAACTCGGCAGTTATCTGTTGACACAACCTTGTAAGCGATGCCCTCAAGGGCGTTCTCTGTCTTTTAAGGGCGTCCATTACGAAACAAAAGACTACAGTCGTCCTGTCACGGTCGCCAGATGTTGCGAGCACCCTCGTCTACGTGGACCGTGTACGCGGGCTCGCGGGGGGGGTGGAAAGATGGCAATGAGCTGCCGGAGCTAGAGGAGAAGGCTAGGAACAGTCAAGCGTCGAGACGCCAAGGGAAAACTATAGACTACAGACGCTCGGAGGTCAAGACGGTCATAGACTGGATGTTCCCGAAGTTCCAGACGGTCATAGACTCGAAGTTCCCGAAGTTCCAGACGGTCATAGACTCGAAGTTCCCGAAGTTCCAGACGGTCATATAGACTAGACGTTCCAGACGGTCATAGACTCGAAGTTCGTATGGTAGGTGAGGTGGGTAATTTTGGTATGTAGAAAAATGAGAATCGTGACGTAGGTTGAATAACAGGGTGGTTTATTTACAGTTGTGAGATTAGGCAGGATACGCAAGTAGCAGGCATAGCCGAACTACTGCGAGAATAGGAGAGTCACAAGTAGCAGGCATAACCGAACTACTGTGTGAGAAAGTCACAAGTGCCAGGCATAACCGAAGCAACAGTATGACGTGTGAATGGCAAGAGTATCTAAACCATTGAGCTAGCCCTTGTCCAGCTCGCTCTATATATACCCACCCCGGCCCGCCAAAACATTGTTTGGAAGAAACTGGCCAATCAGAGGGCGTCTAGTTTCGGCGGGCGGAGAGGGTAGCCGGTAATATATACACCACAAATGACACAATAAAGAATAGAAAAGTAAATGGAAAAATACTTAAAACTACGATTGTCTTTATATAGTGTCTTTGACTTGAGGTAATTGATTATTAATAAGAAAACATATGTAATTGTTCACTGATCGTACGCCAACGAAGTAATTATATACAAAAAACACACGCGGGTTTGTGGGGATTTTACAATGATCTATATTCGAGTAAAGGTGTGATTTTTATAAATTGTTCCAATTTTCAAAATGTTTGTTTAAATTCCTATGAAAATTGTTCAATTTATTCTTTAGTAATAAGCAGTTAGTAATGGGCCCTCAGGTAGAAGTGTGTTTCAGTCATTGTGATGTGTTGCAAGATGTAAGATGTATGCATCTAGCGGCGTCGCCGGCATCGAGAGCGCGCGACTCGTTTGTTTGCTTATGGCGCACGCATCGTGCGTTCCACATTAACAAGGCATATATCATTAGACGCGGGCAATAAACGCGCTTCTAAAGAGTCCATCCACGACGTCGTGACGCCAACGGTGCGCCCGTGAGACATGATCGAATGCAACGCCGGCGTGTGATTGCCGGCGTTTTCCACGCGGTCCGCTCTCGTTTATGGGGTCAGAACGATGCCGCTCGAATCCCGCTCGTCGATATCACGAGAACGGTAAGAGATGCTTCAAAAAAAATGTCACCGGCGAGCTCGTGGCGTCGAGACGCTTCTATTGACGTGTACTTGTATTTTCACCGAAAATGTGCCAGAAACACTCCCGGCCGCCGGCGCCTCTTCGGCCGCTGGGACTGGGCGACCTAGCCCCGTTTAATGTGTACTATAGCGCAATCGATTTTTCGATTATATCTCGTGAACCACCAGAGTAATTCATATAAAAGTGGCCATTTTCCGATGTGCGCTGTCGAGCCACGTCGTTTGAGCCTACTATCGACGTCGTGACGCTAACGGTACGCCCGTGACGAGCGTTTATGTCTTCGAGGCGGGCGGTGTTTTCCACGGGGTCCGCCCTCATTATATGGGTCCAGCGGTCTCTTCGAGCGATGTCTTGGACATCGCCCTCCTTAAGAACGTTACCACACACTACTCCGTGAAAACCGAGACGGCCTTGACCTCCGACCATAACCCGATAATGATTCGCATGGACATGGACGCTCATCCTACTCCTCGGGCCAGCAGACTCAACTACAATAAAGCGGACTGGCCCGCCTTCCGCACCGAACTGACAGCCTTACTTCCCTCAACAACACCAGATCTCTCAACCCCGCAACTTATCGATAACTTCACAACAACCCTGACGGCGGCCATCCGCCAGAGTGTAACCAACACAGTCCCGGCAGCGACCAACAACAAAACGACACTCTATGACCTACCGCCAGGCCTAAAGCGGTCAGTAAAATTGAAAAACGCAGCGCGCCGGCTCTGGCAACGCCATCGCACACCAGAACTCCTAACAATATACAACCGACTCAACCGAACACTGACTCGCGAACTAGCAGAACACCGCCAGGCGCTCTGGGAACAGACAACAACCCCGCTCACTGGACAACAACCACAGCTCTGGCGCCTTGCCAAGGCCCTCCAGGCTAAACCCAGGATGGAATCTCCACTGGACACCCCTCAGGGACCAGCGCACACCAGCCACGCGAAAGCGGAAGCGCTCTCGGCCTCCCTTGAGCAGCAGTTCATCCCAAACGAACCTAATGAGGACACTCTGCGAATAGAACGAGAACTGCGGCAGTGCCAAGACAACCAACTACCACCTGGCGAGGAACCTCCCCCCCTGCCCTGCACGTTGAAAGAGCTTGCAACCATAGTCGCCAAGTTGCCGGTTCGCAAAGCGCCTGGCCATGATGACATAAACCTGACGGTAGTACGCGCTCTACCCACTTTCGTCGCCGAACAAATAGTGCATATCTTCAATGCTGCAATGACACTACAACATTTCCCCAAGCCGTGGAAGCATGCCAAAGTTGTTGCATTTCCCAAACCGGGCAAGCCACCGCGCCAGCTGACAAGCTACAGACCGATCAGCCTTCTTAGCGTTATGGCGAAATTATTTGAGCGCATACTCCTGGCGCGTCTCTGCAAAGAAATGGAGGACAGAGCTGTCCACCCCGACTGCCAGTACGGCTTTCGGGCCCAACATTCTACCATCCATGCACTCGCCCGTATCACGGACTGCATAACTTCGGCATTCAACAAAAATAGAGTCGCGGCGGCTATATTCCTTGATGTAGCCAAGGCTTTTGATCGGGTGTGGCACACTGGTATTCTTGTGAAAATGCACAGACTTGGTTTTTCTCCATACATTATAGGCTTAATACGCTCTTACCTCCACGATCGCACCTTCAGTGTGACGTGGAACGAGGCCTCATCTTCAACAAGACCAATATGCGCGGGGGTCCCCCAGGGATCAGTCCTTGGGCCCTCGCTCTTCGGCATTTATACCCATGATCTGCCCCTGCCGCTGCCAACCGAACCCATCATTGCAAGTGTCTTCGCCGATGACTTTACGGCTGTTGCCACTTCAGGTCACCCAGCGCTGGCGCTACGTGCGCTACGGCGCTACATATACCGCGTTCTCCCATGGTACAAAACATGGAGAATAAACCTCAATGCCGAAAAAACTACAGCGACTCTCTTCACCCGACGTAGACGTCCGCGTCATGCCGACCCGTTTGTCCTTCGGAACAAGAGGGAGCCGCCAATCCTCATCAACAATACTGCAGTTAGCTGGACGCCGACAAGCCTGTGCCTGGGAGTCACCCTTGATCGAAACCTCAAGTGGACAACACACGCTAAAAACACCTACAACAAAGCACGCTCCAAACTAGCAGCGCTCACACCACTCTTCAGGTCGCAAGGCATGAGCAAGTCCACTAAGCTTCTTCTATATAAATCTATTATCAGACCAACCATAGCCTACGCCGCCCCAGTCTGGACCAGCTGCTATAAAACACACATGGGCAAATTCCACACACTCCAGAACCGGGCGTTAAAGCTCGCCACCGGGGCACCCTGGCGAACACCGACGGACGAACTCCACCGCGCTGTCAACATCCCACGAATGGAAAAGTTTCTCCGACGATCGGCCAAGAACTTTTATAACAAAGCAGCCAAGTCACGCTTCAAGTACATACGGGACCTAGCACTCATCAAACCTGTACCAGGAGACAAGTACAATCGACCTACAGCCACCATAGGCCCATCATATTGGCCAGAATCCAAGCGCCCGCGCCTAAAACTCTAACCCCCCCCCCTTGCCAATCAGAACAATTGTTTTAACCTAATTCGCCATATGGCCTCTTTCTAAAACCACTCCATTAGCTCCATACCACAAACTCAGCCTAAGATCATGACCCAACCTATTGAGTCGGTACTTATATCAAAAGCCTGTACAAGTATACAGGCTTCCAGTCAGTAAGAGAGAGCGGCGCTCAATTCTACGCAGTGGCATGGCGGGAGAGGGAGCTTCGATACTATACGTCGCCGGGACACACGCCCGCTCGCTCTCTCGTTCGTTCGATCGGCGGCATTGCCGTTCTAGATACAAATTAACAAATTGACGTCGATCCCGGTGTTAGAACTTGGCGACGACGACGAGGAAGGTATCATTCGAAGCGTCTCGTCGAGGCAAATCGAATAATGTCTTCAAACATATGGCCGACGTGGGTCGTTACCAAGCTACGAATGAAAAACCGACCTCGGACAGTGTAAAAACAGTGATTTTTACTATGGCAGCATCGGTTTTTTGTTCATAGCTCGGTAACGACCCACGTCGGCTATATGTTTGGGCACAGTTTCTAAATCAGTGTGACAAGACGCTTCGAATGAGCTTACCCTCGTCGCCGACATTTGGGAGGAACACTACGATCGACGTCAATTTGCATCTAGCGGCGTCGCTGGCATCGAGAGCGCGCGACTCGTTTGTTTGCTTATGGCGCACGCATCGTGCGTTGCACATTAACGGGGCATATATCTTTAGACGCGGGCAACAAACGCGCTTCTAAAGGGTCTATTCATGACGTCGTGACGCCAACGGTGCGCCCGTGAGCCAGATCGAATGCAACGCCGGCGTGTGATTGCCGGCGTTTTCCACGCGGTCCGCCCTCGTTCGATCACGGGCGTCGCCCCC